>OW679196.1:164341976-164780735 GCA_940337035.1 Agriotes lineatus | reverse complement strand
AATGCCAAGGACTCATGAGTCATTTCTTGCGTTACCTCTAAGGAATGAATACCTAAATACTCTGTGTTTGGCAGACGACCAGTTGGTGATCTCCGTTATGTGACAAGGAACGTACAGAAATAATCCCGAAGAACTAAACTGAAAATTAATTGAAAAAACAGAGTACCTAACAACCATAGGGGAGTAAAAACCCTTTAGATAGACGAGAACCTGGAAATAAAAGGAACAAATAAAAATATCAAATATCTAGGATTCACGATCTCGAATAGCACAACAGCAGAAGAAGAGATTATTAACAAACTATGGCAGACAACGGCAGTTATCAGACAACTGCATCCAGTAATATGGGGCAAACATATTAGAATAAAAACGAAGAGAATGATATAGGTATACAACCATCGTAAAAAAGTATGATGCCGATGATGGTATACAATTTTGCATCTAAATTTAAGCCTAGGTTTCCTTGGTGTGGGATTGTGTTATTATTCAAGTTTACTGAGAGATAGTTTATTTTTCTGTTCGTGAAATTTACATGAGCAGATTTCCCTTCATTAGCCTTTATCCGCCACTGTTTATCCATGTGTTTATTTTATTAATCGCGCCTTGGAGCTTAGCCGTTGTTTCTTCCATACTATTTCCTACAGCTAGAACTGCGGTGTCATCCGCAAATGTAGCTAATCTAATATTTGCTTTTTCAGGAATGTCACATGTATAGAACAGATATAATACTGGCCCAAGAACACTGCCCTGGGGGACACCTGCCTTTATTGTTTTAAGTTCTGAGTACTCGCTTTCTTGCTTAATTTTGAAGGTTCGGTCTGTTAGGTACGAATCCAAGAGCTGAACTTATTGGGTTGGTAAGTATCTTGTTAACTTCATTAACAGACCATTATGCCAAAATTTTTGAAAAATGCTTAAAAATTTCAAATCAAATTTTTGACTAATTATAAGATCACTGTGAAAGGAAGTTGTGTGCGTGTATCACACCAGATTTTTTCAGGTTGTGTCGAGGTGGGAAATATGCAGCTGCTATAGTAATCAAATACTTTTGTGTTTTGATACCTATACCAACAGCTTGTATTGCCTATGTCTCATATTCTTCTTTCTCATAATGAATTATATTGTTTATAATTATAATTGCTGCTCCTCCTCTAGTTGTGTTCTGTGGATGTAAGGCGTAATACACTTCATAGCCTCTCATTTTAATATATGTTTCTTTTGTGAAGTGTGTCTCCGACATTAGACATATTATGTCGATATTTTCAGTTTCCAATATTACTAATAACTCTTGCTGATGTTGCAAAAGCCCGTTGACGTTCCATTCTAGAATTCTAAGGTCGTTGGCCATGGCTAATATTTAGTTTGAGTATTAATACTATTTTCTAGTTTAGTTAATCTTTCTAGAACTGTTTTGTTAAATATTCCTTGTTTTCTTTTTTGTTCCTCCATTCGCTTCATAATCTGTTGGAGTATTAGTGTTGAAGTATCTGTCCGAGGCTCATTTTTATCCGTGTTGTTTTGTTGTGTTTCATTCTTTGTTATTTGGGAGTAAGCTATGTTCTCTTCTACTTGTCTACATTGTGTAGGCTTAAATTCAGTATCTTCCGTGTGGATTTGTTGTCCTTTTGGGGGTTTCTTGTTCATTCTTTTATTTATTAGATCTTGAAGCCGGGTGTGCCCCTCCACAATGAATACACTTAGGTTTCTTATCTTTTTGTTTTTTTTTGTATTGTTTTGTATGGTGTTTTCCTGCGCATTTAACGCACCTTGCCTCTCTACCACAGTAGTTTTGAGTATGTCCGTACTCTTGGCATTTTTTACATTGTGGTAAAAGTTTGGGTTTTTTAAATGCTTCGATCTCCACTTTCATGTGTAGTACGTAGAGGGGTAATGGCGTTTTAGTTTTCCATTTAAGCAACTGTCTAACTTCCAGTATCTTAAAACCTTTAATTTTCAGGTCCTCAAGAATATCTTCAGTTTTACATGTCTGATGTAGTTTCCTTACGACGACTTTAATTTTCGAATGAGTACCATTCGAGCTTTGTACTGTTAAGAAATCTTGTAAAATTCCTATAATCGGTTTAATTTTCCACGTTAAATTTTAAATTACCTCCTGAGAGCATATTTGCCTTGTAACGTATTTTATTTTCTTTAAAATTTTTCGGTTAAAATATTATAGTTTTCCAACTTATTAATTATGACTGGTGGTGGTGGCTTATTTTTTGGTTGAGTATCCATTTTCCTACTTTTAGGCTGTTCATCTTTTTGTGGAGAAGAACTTGCCTTTCGCTTTTTGTTTTTGCTTTTAACTCTGATCCATTCAGTTTCTTTACTTAATTCTTTCTCATCCGTAAAATACTCAGTTTGAACTTTTTCTTGCTCATTTTTTGTTGTTACCTTATCCACCTCTTTTTCTTGTATTTTATTTTGCAGCTCCTTTAATTGTTTTTGCATTTGTAAGGCCCTGAACACACGGGATTCCGTATCCGAGATTCGGTATGCGGGATACAGAATTTGGGTTTGTTCAGACACGGCGACTGAATCTCAGACGCGGGCCTTCAGTCACTTGCAGTGCCGTGCTGTTATGGACCTAGCATTGCTGTTTTTTGTTTCTGTCGAATTAGTCTAGAAGTGCTGTATTTAAAGTCAGGGATTGGGCTCTACTAAGCTCATACATTTTTCATTGTCAAATAATGTACTCTCTATGATCGTTGTATAGTACGGAACGCCCTGCTTATTCGATTTAAATACAAGTTGAAGAAAATCTGCTACGCCTATGATATGAAATCATATGTTCTGGCTGGCAAAAGTAGGCGTGTCCAGGCCCTGGTACACGTGGACTCATATGCTCCATATGGTCCAATGTTAAGTCGGTATCTGAGATACATAATTTGTCGCCGGCGGCCGAAAAGGAGAGATAAGGAAAATTTGGAGCCGTGTGTCCAGGGCCTGGACGCACACACTTTTGCGAGCCACAACACGCGATATCATATCATAGGCGTAGCAGATTTTCTTCACCTTGTATTTAAATCGAATAATCAGTGCGTTCGTTACTATACAAAGATCATGGAGCGTACATTATTTGACAATGAAAAATTTATTAGCTTAGTAGAGGCCAATCCCTGACTTTAAATACAGCACATCTAGACTAATTCGACAGAAACAAAGAACAGCAATGCTAGGTCCATAACAGCACGGCACTACAAGTGACTGAAGGCCCGCGTCTGAGATTCAGTCGCCGTGTCTGAACAGACCCAGATTCTGTATCCCGCATACCGAATCTCGGATACGGAATCCCGTGTGTTCAGGGCCTAAGATATCGTTTTGCAGTTTTTCTCTAGCGTGTTTTTCAAATAGTCAAGCATTATATAATGCTTGTTCATTTTGACTCTTGTTTGGTTTTCGTTAAATAATGCCTGGTCTTGTTGTGCTGAAAACGCCTCGGCAGGCGTTTGCTGGCAGGAATATAATTCCATAAATTCGTTTAACGTTGATATTAATATTTATTTATCGCATTGCGGCCACTGCTATCAGCGGCCTAGCGGGCACCTTTAACCTTCACTGCCGATCGCGCACGTTATCACTTGTGAATTTATTTACTTTGAAGTTATTATTTAATCGGAGATCGGACGATCACAACCTTACTCGTCAACGCGTTAACTCAGATTGTAACTGTTACGTTTAATTGATATTTATTTATTAATATAATAAATAGCCAATTTCACTTTATGGGAAAATGAGCATGTTATTTGTTTATAACTTTCTAATTATACAAGTAATAATTATTAACTTTTTCGAAGCAAGAAAATTTCCCCAAAGTATAATGTCACTGCGTTTGATCTAGAAAATGGTCATTATTTCCAAAATGAAACTACGCGGTTGGTTTACTAGTTATTTTACAGAGTAGGTTTTGAGTGACAAAATATTGTTTTTGTACGTAACTGTTATTATCAGGAAGCAATTTTCATTAGTTTTAAGGTTCTAATTAGTAAATATTCGCATGGGTTTAGACTATATTCCTCAGCTCTGTTAAAAACCTTCCATCGCAAAGTGGTACGACAATTTTTAATTCTAAAGAACATCGCACCAATAGGTAGCAATTGTCATTCACAGTCTTCTTAATAATATAATTAACGTGGGATTATGGCTTTGCAGTATACAATGTCGGAAACAACTAAACTTCTATTTAAGTTTGAGCAAGATGAGTTGTTATGGGTAAAAATCGTTACGCTTTAATGCCTAATTAATTGTCCGGTCCATTTTATGCATTTTAGCTACCCTTACAGTTATTGAGTTCCTCGAACGAGATGAATTATCCATCCGTTGTCATGCGTAACTATGCCAAGTGTCATGCGTAACTAGGCCAAGTATTATTCAATTTTTTCCGCACACCTTCGGTGACTTTCTTCCTTGTTCTCTTCTGCAAGTGTCTTCAACTTAATCGCACGCGTTTACTTCGTATTAATCTTTACCTTAGTTTAGGGCTAGTTAATAATGAATTACGAGAACAAGAATGTCCTAGATCACCCGCGCTAGCACGGATTTGTATGGTATTGCGGATTGTTCTGGCGTTGCGGTTTAAGGCTTGGAGCTCTAATCTGGAGAGGAGACTATGGAATAGTTTCAGTATGAGCAGCTAATTTGTACTTGGCAGTAGAGTTTTTGGAATAATTTTTGAGTCTGAGTCCCGTTGTTAGTGCGCAGATTCGCAGATGTTTCTCAAGACCCTTGTTGTGCTGCTCTTGCTTTGGGTAACTTTTCCTGGTGGCTGATTGCTGCTGTTTGCTTTCTAGTGCGGTTTCGCATAACTGCTGGGAGTATTAGAATATGAACTTGTGGTCTGAAGGTAAAAACGAATCGGTACCTTAAGCCCACCGAAAGATTGGAATCACTGGCTAGTAGTGAATCACCTCCGATTTTGTCATTAATTACCGGTGCATTTATGAAACATACATTTCTACGTACGTGGTGGCATATTATTATTGTCGCCCTTCTGCTATGTTCGACCTGCAGCATCACCGCAACTTTGTAATTAGCATACTTTGTTTTGCTTGCCTGCAACATCATTGTATTTTGGTATTATATAAAATTGAAACTTCTGTCCACAATAGCGTGCATCGCTTGTAACTTTCTACTCCTGCCATGAGGTCGCTCCTGTGTGTTGTATGTGAATGCCGATATTAAATTGGTGTAACCTTCTGTATTAAATAATTAATATGTGTATGGCTAATCGTAACGCTAATCTAAGTCGCAACGAATTGGCTGCGCATAGTAACCTAATGAGTTTAAGAGTTCTCGTACCCTAGTGGACTTTACTTATCGGTTGCACAAAAAAGTCTTTGGCGTCTCCTGGTAATTTTTAATACCTTGATATTTATAGAAAAAGAACCGCACGCCATCTCCACTGTAGCTAGTCGGCCCTCTAATATCTGTATGTTGCCTGAATGTTTGTTTGGAACGATTTGCAGCTAGTTTGAGTCATTGAGAAATTTGGTTTGGGGTTTGAGTCTAAAATTGTTTTCGGTTCGTAGTAAAATAATTATATACCGCGTGGTTGGAGCAGAGTTCAGAAAATGTTAAATCAAGATCAAAACCGCATCCAACTGTGACTTCAACCATCATTGTTGCAATAAGTGTAAATGAGTTTTAGCTGACCACAGAGAAAAATAAAATAATAGACATGTTACAACTTACCTAGGATCCTCTTAATGCATTTCACACCCACGTAGGCTTGCAGGATGGTGCCGAAGAAACCGTACCACAGCGACCACAAACTGTTGAGGTGCAATCTGGAGCAGCAAGGGGTGGTTTTGGGCGTCGAGGACGACCCCACGGGGGCCACACTTGGACGCTTCATTTTGCTGCGATTGATATCATTGTTGTTTTCATATCCCATCAAGATGCTCGACGTCGATGACATCTCTCACTTCCCGATCACGGGAATGCGGTCATTCCAGACGGATCTTCCGTCGCCTGCAACGAACAGCCGGATTTAAATGTCTGAAAGCGGCGGCGGAAACGGGAGCAGCTGACATTGTCTCGTGTTATGATAATAAAGGGTGTTTTGTGTGCACGTTGTAATAGTCGCGGGGATATTTCTGACGCGTATTTGAATCTGTGGTTTGAAATTCTAATGCGGCGAGCTTTGAGCAGAGGCGTTTGATCGAGGAAAATCAAACGCAATCCTTCGTCGGAGGAAAACGCGTAGGAGAGCGATTCCTTTTTCAAAACTTTTACCCATATAATCTGTTTGTAAACTCTCGCTGTCGCGATTTTCCCGCCGGATTTTTATCAAATACGACGTTCGCATGATAATAGCACCGGGGTTCGAGGGAGTTCACGACACGGTAATCAAGTTTTGTTGTCCTGGCAGGCGTTATTATGTTACGAAATTTGCGAAAATTCGCTTAGCTGGGATGTGTTTTAAGTTACAAGGACAAAGCCAGCGCTTGGGGCGATACTGATAGGAAAACCGAAATATTGCGTTAGAGATTATTATTTTTCACATAAGGCGGCGCAGGTGGAGCTGGTGGAGCAGAATACAGTTGGGAAAGGAAAACGCTTAGCATCGAGTTCTTTATAATGTACGACTGGCTTTTTCTGGGTTTTATGTGCGCTTATGCCACCCATTCGAAAAAGCTTAATGTCAGTTTCGTTTTAAAAATGCTTGAGCAACGTTTTGTGCACGTGGACTTTCTTATGGGGAAAATGGAGACAAAACTATGAATTCGTCCTCATGGAAAATCAACCACGTTTTTACTTTCAGTATGGAAAATGATTAGCGGAGGTTGCTCAGTGGTAGGGTATCAAAAATATATAAAGCTAAAGTTTCATTTGCACCAAGGATTCCCAAAAGGGACCAATAGATAAACTTTTGAAAGGGGTTGATGGACTCGAAAGATCGATTGGGGGTCGATGGACAAGTCAGATACTTATTGTACTGTTTTTAAACATTTCAGATGATTTTTAAATAATAAGAATAATAACAATCATGTGGGAATTTATCTAACTAATTTAGGTAGTAATTTTTTAAAGTATATTGCAATGATCTTTCCGGGGATATTTAAATGCCTTTTCTTTACTTTACTGTTATTTGTTATCAAAATTACTTTCTACATAAGCTTGTTCAAATATTTACTCTTTAAATGTCAGTTGGCTTAACCTAAAATGGGAAGGATTATGTACTTCTTCATTTTATTAAACTACCCGCTGAACCAATTATGTTTTGTCACCTAAATTTATATACTAGCTGAGTAAATAATTTTTAAAACATAAAACTCTTTACTCGGGTTTGGACGTGCATCTATAATTGTTCTAAATTTCAATTACTTTTCCGTTCAAACTCCATATCGGTTATGTAAGTTTCCTTAATAAAGTGTACGTTGACAGTTCGCTCAGCTATTCAGCGCAATAGATATTGTAAATATCACTTCTCAGCTTATTTCAGGTTATTATTAACTATAAATTACATATACAATATTACTCTAACCTTTGAGGGACGTTCTCTGCCGTTAAAAAGTTCTCTGCTGGCTGTAGCAGATAAACTCCTATAAGTTCACAGAAACTGCTTTCATCATGTATACCACATTCCAAGATGCTGATACTCCATCATTAGGTATACCGGGTGACAATGAGACCAGCGTCATGTCTTTATCTCCTTTACTTAACAACCGATTGGGATAAAACTTGGTACAAGGATAAACATAATTTAGGATTATCAAACAGGTATACCAGAAATGTGGTTAACTTGAATTTTTTAAATGGAGAACGCTGTATATTTTCTATTTTTCGGAATCTACGACTCAAATTACATAGAATAATGTTGCCAAATGTGTTTAGCAATTGCACAAAAATATTTAAAAAATGTATTAATTAACATTTTTCAGTTTTACATAAAGATAAGATAGCGTATGATGTATACCCTTAGATTGGTAATTAAGTTTTCTATCTAACGACATGATGGCTCTTAGTAGGTGTCATTTAAAAAATTACTTTTTCTCAGAAAACATGTTTAGTAAATTTTAGTCGTTCATGCAGGATTTATTGACCTAATTGATGAAATACCCATTATTATGAGTTACTAGAGTTAATTAGAACATATTTTCTGCAGCTACGGCCTACTATGGCAAAAAATAAAATTTAAAAGAAATTGTTTAGAAAAATGAAAATTTGTCAAGACTATTGTGTGTAATTTGAGCCATACATTCAAAAACCATATAAGGTGCTCCATTTAAAAAATTTAAATTACTGGTACTCCCGGAACTACCATGTTATGAGAATGAACAGAATGTAAAGTTGCTCATTGTTACTTTCCAATGAAAACAAACTGTGTATTTTTAGTCCCATGCTAAGTTAAGGTTAATTAGTTTTATTTATTAATTATAATTCAAGTAGGTAATATCACGTTAATAAAATTGTATTATTATTACGCTAGGAAATCTCAATAAAAGTGGCTGTCCCTATTTTTAATATAATTATCCATTTAATATTACTTGCAGAAGCACACAACCATCGTTCTAGCTCATTGAACTTGTCCAACGCCTACTCCGACACGTCTATTCACTACGGTGGTCGACTTAGAACTAATTTATAATGGGAGTTTGAAGACAGACTCTTGGAAAATAAAATAAATATTGTAAGAGGGTTGAAGATTATTCTTTTATGAGGGAGGGGGGGGGGGCAACTTTTGCGAGAAACGTAACTGACAGGACATTTGCTAGTATAATACCACAAGTACCTCCATATTTTCGAAAGTTTTGACAGCTTAGCTTTGCTTAGCGAATACAAGTTTTGTGCAGAAAACAAAGTCACGAAAAACCGTTCGGATGCTCAGAAATGTAGCTCTTCATTGCAAACGAGTTGTCATCAATAGGGCTCATGCAAAAAGCGTTACACTCCTGAATACACAAATTATCTCTTCGCCCTCAAAGTACCACGAGCTTTAACAGAAATGTAGCGCAAGTACTGAGCAATTTAATTCAATAAAAATCATTTAGCGTCTGATAGGGATCGTACACAAGGAACCGGAAAACCCATACTCTTATTGATTTCGCGTAACAAGGGACTATGTAATGGGTAGAAGGGGCATCCGTTCCTGAAACTGTAATGCGGTGGAAACTATTCCGCCTCACAGGTACAGTTCTTTTAGGCCAAACTCCAGAATTCCGGTAGGGTTTCCTGAATTTTATTTAGTTGTTGACTTTGATATATCAATGGCAACTGCAGATATTGGATTCGGATTTTTTTATTGTGTATTTCATTGTGTGACAAATTAAAGATTCCTACAAACGCACATGGAACTAATAGTAATAATGGTAAAAATATTTATTAATAATGGTATGTACTTAATTGCTTCCTAAAGACCTTTAAACTAATTATTATTAATAATTCACGTTTCTATAGTCATCTTAATAAAAAGCAGCTTGAGAATTATACGTACCATTAACGTGCTTTGAACTGCACACTGATTTATTCGTTAATGTTCCTTTTTTTCCCATAAGCATTAGCAGTAATGGCCATTAAAAAATTGATAGAATTCTTTGTCCAGTATGTAATTACACATGTACATATCGTCAACGCAATTAAATAAAACTGAAGTTTTTATCAAAGTACAAAGTATCCATTGAAAAATATTTCGTATAGGCGAAACACCTGGAAATACAGCTCAATTTGGAAGTTTTTTATGCATGAATTTCGTAACAATGCAAAGCGCTGAGCAGCTACAACTCTCTTAGGAAACTTTTAGTGAAAAGGAATCCGAACAGCATAAATAAATTTCATATTGTCACGCAATGCACATATTTTCCTTGCTAAGGCCGTCCCGTCTAACAAATTTACATTTATTCTAGCACATTCATTGCTTTTATTGAGCATCGGCAAATTGGTGATTTAATATCGCCAGACGAGGTTTTTCTAGATAGAATTTGTACGTTCATTCTCAACTTAACTTCAGGCAATTATGTTACCCAAAACAGTTTATTTTAAAAACGCTAATACACTCAAAATACTTATTTCATTCAAATGCCAAATGTCAAAAAAGTCGACAGGAAGTTAATTAAAAAAAATTATTCTTTTAATATTATCACAGTAACATTTCTTTTTTTCTGCTATTTTATATAATTAAGCACAACATTAAATACTTCTTCATTCAAAACAAAGTGACCGCTGGTTTCATGTCCTCTCAAGTGGCGTACAAGCGGTTATACATCCTCGACACAGTTGGCGGCGCGTGCGTCCAATTTGTCCAGAAACTTCAGAATCTCAGTTACACTAAATAAAAGAGTAACCACGTTCCACTACAGAATATTATAAGATACGGAAACACTAAATACAAATGAATGCATGGGAATTGAAACGTAAACTAAGTCTGGCGCGGGCACAAGTGATCGCCGTGTAACCTTGCTTTGAAGCTGGACACAACACCAGCAAAAGAAAAGTTCATGTAATTTGTGGAAAACTAAAGATGAAGAGAAGCGGCAAAATAACTGCCGATAAGCGGCACAGAGCGAAGTCAACAAAGGAAGCAGCCGCGTCGTCGAGGTACGCGATAGCAACGGCATCGCCGTGGAAAACTGCAGGAGTGGATTCCAAGCGCAACAGGCATTTGGCCATCATCACTCAAGGTGGGTGATTCAAACTAAATTAGAGTAGATGCCAGCGGCCATTACAGGCGGAGCAGAAGCTGAATAATTCTTGTGTTCTGTGCATACTGCGTTTAAGCACAGGCGCAGTAGGTTGTTAAAACAAAGGCGGCGTTTGGAACAGCTGTCGGAGTAATTTAATATTGTTGTTTTATGTGCCAGCGCTGTGACGTACTCACAATAGACTAGCAAAATTAATAAGCCATAAACACCTTGGCTTATCGCATTAAAAAAGAACATGATGCTTAAAGGATGTACTCTTACCAATACTAATAAGATCCTACCAACGTCACCTAACGAACTAGCTGCTATAATTAAACATTTAGCTACAAATAAAGCAGCCGGATCGGATCAAATTACAGAGTTTTAAACCTACCAAACAAATACTGACCTATTTATCGAATACATTTAATGCCTGTTTGACTAGGATATTTCCCCAAAGCTTGGAAACACGACCACATCATGGTATTTTCAAAACCTGAAAAAAGCAAAAACGAAATCTCTAACTACAGGCAATCTAGTTGTTGCCTACTGCTTCTAAAATTTTAGAAAAAGCAATACACTGCAGAATTAACACCTTAATTGCACGTAGGGAAACAATACAACCATTCCAATTTGGTTTTAGAAGAGGATTCCCTACTGCCCATCAACTTCAGCGACTAGTAAATGTCATAGAAGGTGGATTAGAAAAGCGCTGCTACACTACAGCACTTTTCCTGGACATAGCGCAAGCTTTTCTCTGCATTTGGCTACACGGATTGGAATACAATACTTAAAATTGGTATACCTATTTACCTGCAAGCCATAATCTTTTCCTTCCTTGATGAACTAAGTTTTTGTGTAGTCATGCGTACATTCCACCTTGCCAGTAAACAAAAAGCAGCTGGAGTACCGTAAGGAAGTGTGTTAGGCCCTCTTTTGTTTAACATCTATATTGCTATAATATTATTACCCCACTTGTTTGGTGGGGATAAGTTTGTTTTAATATTATGAAATAAATAAAACAGCTTATCATAAAAACGACACCGTTTTTATATGTATTGTTGCCTCTCCCAGGGCTTATTAAAAATTATTATTTGTTTAATTTGAATGCAATAATAAATGGCATGTAACGCCCTATATTTTAATTACTGGCAACAAAATCAAAATTAATGCTCGGGCTAGCTTTTGAAAACTCCAATATCAAAGGATTAAGTTGTAACACACAGCATTAATTTATCCTTGCAATGAGTAAATGCTCACTTTTAAATGATTGACAGTTAATCTCAACGATTAACGGAAGACAGAGCTCATCGAACACACAAAAATCCAGTGCAATTGAACTCAAATCGGCCAACAATCAATTCCCCTCAGGTAAACAATAACAATGCAATTTAACGAATCGAGTTGTTTAGCTAACCTGCAATTGCCTTCTTTCTACGTCATAGATAACGCCAACTGGCAACTGCTTTATTGCCTGCTTTACGAATCCACCTCCGGTCACTGCAGAATGGGATGACGCCAAGCTTGCAATTTCCTTCTGGAACTCTCCCAGCGGTTGCTATTTGCCTCTGGACCACGAACGAAGTCTTCGCTAGGTGCTGCACGTAGCTGTCCACGTCTATCGGCTCCCAGCCTTCTCGAATCGGACTTCAAAAGTCGGACCCGAATCACATTTTCAAGGGACGCAAACCTCTTAATTTCCTCCTCCTGCTACTTGTATGCCACAAACAAGGGCCTCTATACCCTATATACTCTGCACACTGCTATCTGCTTTCCGCAGCACCACAAATTGCAAAAATATCTCTTTGAAGTGAAACAAAAATGGACGAAGCTTCAGGATCAATTTCTTCTGGAACTGCACTTTGGAACTTTATGAAATTATGTACAACCGGGCTCTGCAGTAACAAACGACTTCCGGGATTGGACCGTGTTCGTAAGGGGCTTCATCAGGAGCAAAAATCAAAAGAGCACGGTAACTCAACTTGTTAACCAAGCCAGAGGCGAAAGTCTTTGCAAGGAAAGGGATAGAAGAGCACGGTAACTCAACGTGTGAACCACGTCAGAAGCGAAACTCGACTGGGCTCTGCATACTGGAGAATAAATAAAAACCAACAACTGGCACAAATTATAACTTTTAATGTAGGAATTCAAATCAAAACTGGGAGTCACTATTATAACACAACTTCTGGCTTGGCGTCCCTAGTAAACAATAACAATTGAACATCTAGGTATCATAGCAAAAAGGTAATAACTGTTTTAAAAAAGTTTTCACAATGTTTTTCCTTAAATACTAAATTGCTAACTGTAATTCCGGGGCACTTTAACAGCTTTTATGCACTTTCAGTTTATAAACACTGGTTCACAAGTTATTTAGCACAGTAGTCTTCTATCATTATCAGGTTGCTTCAAATGCTCTTTGCACTCCTGTGCTTTCTTACACTGCTTTGTAACCCTTCAACAGCGTTATCGATTGTTGGCATAATGATATGAATGCAGAACGCTGCATAAAACCTTTGTAACGCTTCGAAACACCACTGTACTTAAGTAAATTCTCTACCATGTCTTGACATTACAAAATTAACCTGTGAGTCATGATAAATTAGATGCATTTGCCACACCGAGCACAAACCATAAGCTGAACGTAACCCTGCCAATACTGTCCTATTTAAATACTAGCCTCTGTTAATTAAACTACAGTTATAGCTAATCATGTCTTACGTAATTATCAATGTTTACCAGTGACTTATTGTTGCAGTAAATAGAATACCAATTGTTGGCCTATTTGAATCATACTTTAGTTTTCGTACCTTTGAAATGCAGCCAGAATTGCTATAAGCACTATACCATTACAATATGTATGGCATCAAAAGCCCTACAGCAAGCTTAGCTATGGTCGCCGACGATAGTGGATTTTAACTCAAGACGAGAACCTAAATACAGAAATCTTAAAACTTCAGGAAGATGCAGCTTCTACAGTCAAATGATTCAACACATTAACCAAATGTAGCGTGAATCAAAAATCTTCACTCTACGTAAAATACAAAGTCTTATACCCATCAGTATAGACAACACCATCATCACCTGGAGGACACACGATGAGCCAGTGAAATATCTTGGTTTCAACTTGATACTAAGTTAACCTGGAAGTTCCCCGTTTTCCAGAAACTACATCAACGGTACTCCAGACTATCACAGCTCTTCCCAATAGTAAACAGGAGGTCGTCACTGAAAACGGATGTACCATACTAATTTTTATAAGTCATTGATATGATCGATGGTGATGTATGCCAGCATGGTATGGGGAAATGTTTTAACATCTGACTTGCACAAAATACAGGTCCTTCAAAACAAGGTACTTCGGATACCTGAAGACGTCTCCTGGTTCGTAACTAACAACCAACTACATACAGGACTAGGCATTCAAACGATAAACGGGTATATCAAAACAACTACAAAAAGATTCCACCAGAATATCAACACCTGTAGCAGTGCTGAACTATATGATCTAAGCAGTCTATTCACACCAGACTGAAGCGCAGACTCCCGCAGGACATCTACCTAGAACAAGATGAGAACAATTGAAATTTGAAATTATTCCAATAATGCAGCCATGAGGTGAAGAGGGCCCTCCACGTCAGTTTCTTATTAATTGCTATGTAATATAACACTGCGATGTGCAACATTATAGCAATTTATGTATTAAAGGTATAATCAACAGATTATAGCACGAGGGAATATTTAAAGCGCGACGCGAAGCGGAGAGCTTTAAATTTCCCGAGAGTTATAATCGTGATTAGGCCCGTGGTATATACCACGTGTTATTTCATTTTGGTTTTCGCAATGGGCACAATTTACGGATCCAATATTTTTACCACAGACTACTAGATCATCGTTGTGCTGGCGCTGTAAATTTTTGGTGTGCTATGATTTCTAAATAGATTGTTGGTATTGCTATACTACATTGTTGGTGTTTCTTACACTGCTTATCAATTTTATCGGCCCTTGGGCTATAAAAGCTATATTAAGCCTTCTATTGAGGACCAGAAATAAGATTAGGGTTGATCTGGCAAATATTAATTTAAAAAAAAACAGTTGTTGACTGGGTAAATTAATCAACGTTACAAATGACGACGATGGCTAGTCATATTCGGCGTATATTTTATCAAAAACTACATATAAGAATACATTTACGTTTTCCAAATCGTTGTGACAAATTTAACTGACAGGAAATGTTTTACTGTAACACTACACAAGTGCCTAACGCACTCTGTAAGAGACAATAAATATAACTATTAATGAATTGCCTACCGGCAACGCCAACGGTTAATCATAAAAGAGCTGTAGAGTGAACCTCCAAATACCTGGACTATTTTAAATGCGTGATCGATGTGTCTTGGCATTTTAATAACAATAACTTGTAAACATCTACTAATTAGAAATTCATTTGTAAAACTTTAGTCGCCTAAATTGATCCTCAAAAATATTTTACATCTCAGGATATTTACAGATGCAGCGTTCGCCATAAACGTTAAATACAAATAAATACACGCCTATTTGTAATATAAATAACTATCTTATTACTTTTTTTCAATGGCTAACATGATTACTGTAGTTGTTGGTATAATTCGTTGCTGATATAGTACCAAAAAATAGATAAAGGTAACCATCAAATAAATAGCGTTAGAAAATGGATCTGCAGTTATGTCAGAGTCATGTACATATAACTTTATACTGTATAAAACCCCTAAGTGGTATGCATTACATTATTTATTTGGGTCGAATGTGTGCAGGCAAAAATTTGTAATGCGAGTAATTTTAGTTTACCCCAATAAATAATAAGCAACTATGACATTTCAGCCAGTTTAACTTATGATTCGTTTGTTTCCCATAGCAATTTACTAAAAATCCATAATTTATCCCACCAGCTTCTTTCGAACGATTTCGACATATCTCATTTACTTTTTTACTTTATACTCTCTCAGGCACACTAGATTCTTAAAAATCCCATAAGCTTTCCAAATAATTATGCAGCTATCTACCCTTCGGATCGGCTGCTTTCTTAGGCCGGCGTATCTGCTTAATTCATCCATTTAAAGAAATCCTCTACCTTAATGGAAAAATGCTAATTTAATCAGCGCGCTCTCTCGAAAAACACTTGTTCCAGCATCACATGTTCAGATGCAAATTCAAGTGCGCGTGAAATCTTCCATTCTTCTTATCCACCCTCGGTCTTTGAACGCACCCCGAGCCGAACCGCTGCTCAAGAGCTGTTGTGAGGGGTGCAAATGCAATATCGCGAGTTCGGAACTGCGTGCGGTGTGACGATGTGTACATTGCAGGCGTTTGACAGTGACAGTTTGTTATCCCTGAGCGATGGGCCATTCTGGGGTTATGTGAAAGCCGTACCTACAACGCCTGTGGCATGTGTTAAGTTAAATATATCGATGCAATGTGTCATCTAATCTTTAGAGCGATGCCTCCAGTTTATAAGCTTTGCGGCGTCTGAAGAATGACATGGAAACTTCGTTTATTCATTCACCGGGAACTAATCTGCTAAATAACTTGCATACTTTATAGAATCAAAATAAATCACTATGAAATAGTGGGGTAGATACGTCAGAATTGAGAAAGAATAATGATCTTGATCTATTGTTTTCTTATCGTTTCAACCGTTACACTGTCTTCATGGGATGTGATCACTATAAAATTGAGTTGATTTAACAGAATGCTAGTAATATTATTAATTATTTATACATATCTTCCATACCGGCCGGGGGCCGGGTAGGTGCCTATCAGAACCGGTTGAATTCAGGGAAAAATGCCCTTTCACAGGGGCTCAACCACCAAAGATACAGATATCGAACTTAGTACCTGCTAAATGGAAACGCAAATACACAAAGATAATTCTTGAAAAGCATTCACAAGTTATAGCAAGTAGCTTACTCTTCAGCTTCATGCGCCTCTATTCCATTTTAGGTTTGCTATGGATTTCCCTCTTATATCAGCTTATTGGCAATCATCTTTATGAATTTGTGCATTTGCGACAGCAGTTGTTCCTCTCTTCTTTTTATATAATAAAATTGTTACTAATTCATTTCAATCACTGAGTACTTCTCCCTGGTGTAACCACTCATTCAACCGTTCAGGTTAGTATTTGGTCTCTTTCAGAAGCTTTGCTACATATCGATATTTATGGATATATCGATATTTATCAATATATCGATAAATATCTTAAAAATACCGATATATCGACAAATATCAATATTAGATAAATATCGATATTCGATATATCGGTATATCGATATATCGATATGTCGATATCTGATATTTCCATATATCGATATATAGATATGGAAATAATATCGATATTTATCGACATATCGCCTAGTCCTACTGCTGAGTGCTGACTATCAAATATTATGTAGAATTCCCCGATGTGAAAAAAGTGTAGCATAAACAAAAAAACGCCCGAAAAGAATTTATCCACGCAAATTAAATGTGCAGACTTGCACAATATTTTTACAAGAAGTCCTTATTTAAAAGTTGCAAAATGCAATACGTGTTAAATTCGGAGTACTGACTTACGGAGTATACTACTTTATATCGTTATCAATGTTATTATATTGTATTGCATTATTTTAAGAAAATAAATTGTACTTATTAAAATATGTGTTAAAAAATGTGAATAATTAAAGTATATTTCTATCTTGCTAATTAGATGTGTTACAAAAGTAAAGCATTAACAAATATTAGGTATTTATTTTACTGTAACATGAGATGTGTATGTATGTACAACTGTACACCACAATCAATGTGTAATTATAACTTTAGTTTCTGAATAGCCAAATTCAGTTTAGATGAATAGTGGCAACGCAAACAAAAGGTTCGAAAATAGTTATACAGCACTCGAATGTTTTAAAGATTACCTAATAGTTAACAGAAATATCGTTTTTAGTGACCCATATTTATATCGATTTTTGAAAAGACAATTTATGAATGTAAAATCTTGTTCTGCGTGGTTACAATAGGTCAATATGTAAAATAACATAGTAGATCATTTTAGATCATGAAGTATTATTATTATGATTATTAAAACAAATTGAATTTATGGCAGTTCAAATTAAGTGAATGTTGTACACGCGCAGATACAAGGTATACCGTATACATACAAAAAGTTATCGTAAACTAATCTGAACATTTACATTGTGACTAGTTTCTGACAACAGTTGGATTAGACAAGTGGAAACTACTAATTTGACAGCTATTCCATAAATATCGATATATATGTATTTATCGATAATATGGAGATATCGATAATTATGGCCATATCAATAATTATGGGGACAGCGATAAATAACGATATTCGATAAATATCGATATGAAATATTCCCATATTCGATACATATGGGTATTCGATATTTCGATATATCGATATTCGATAAATATCTATATATTAATATTTGTTAAATATCGATATTCGATAAAGATCGATATATCGGTATTCGATAAATATCGATATTCGATATTTCGATATATCGCTATCCGATATTTCCATATATCAATATATCGATATGGAAATAATATCGATATTTATCGATATATCGCCCGGCCCTAACTTTTCTACTATTTTTGTTATGTTATATTCTCTTTGTTCGTTATCACAGATACTATATCTCTCTGCTGTTAGTAATTATCTTCTAAACATCTTATTCATTAAATTTCATAATGTTGCCCTTGACTTACTTACAAATGATTTATTTATTTCTGAAAACTCGTCTCTATTTTTTTGCTTTGTGCAATAGCATTCGTCGTTTATGTACTTGTAGATTTTATAAATGTATTTTTTTTTTGACGACGATCCATGTTAAATGATTACGAGTGCAGCTTTCAATAAAACAAGGAATTTTACTTTGCATAGTAGAATTTTGTGATGTGAAACGCTCTGTTCTACCACTCAGCTCAGGGGTGCTCACAACCCAGGCTATCTCAAAACTCTCGGTGATCTATGGTCATGGGTATGGTCTAGGCGACGGCTCTTAAAAGTATTAAATAAAAAAGTAAGTGGGAACCAGTTGCCAGCAACAACAAAAATCAATCTAACTTGCAGCCAACCACACTTACCATATTATAGAGTTCAGCGTATAAAAAACTACACTAAAAAAACGAGGTTTCAGTAGAAAAAAAATACTCAAGGTTAAATCAAGCACTGAAGCTTTAATTACAATAATACAATAAAGTGGACAATAACAAACACTGAGTGACTTCTATGCCATTCAAAAATTTAAAGGATGTATTAACATACCAAAGCCTAAATTAAGCGAGTTCTCAAGCACTCTAGGAAAAGCTATATCGTATTAATAAATAATCAGTGGACACCACGCTTATCCAAAGGCTTTGAGATACGACTCGCATTGATAATTATGTAATCTTAACGCTTTGTCAGATATACCGCCCAGCACGATGGGCGTTATCTAAACCAAAACATAAGACCTATTTACTGCCTTAGAAATTAAATACATCACGTCACATGAATACAAGCAGCACATAACGCGAAACACTACGTTAAATGACTTAAAACTTGCAAAATTACTACTTAAAGCTATAGGTAAAAATGTGGTTAGTTACATATAAATTTAAAACTATTAAATTAACATTAAACAAATTAAAAGCACCAAACGAAAGGCATCAACTAGCAGATTTTAAATATATAAATTTTGGTAAACCACTTGTTAACTTTTGGGATTCTGTAATCTCTGAGAAGACATTGTTCTTTTCGCCAACTTCCTACTATCAAAAGCGGCGCTATACCCTAATATAACATCTCGCGGCACTGCATATGGTCTCAAGCCTGCCCCAAAACACATACAGCTGGTTGAGCACATGTCCCCAACAGCAATATACAAAGCCTGAAACCATATTTCACCACGCGAACACGGAACTGCATGACGAAGAGAACAACAGACCTGCAAATGCAATAATCTCCCGTTACGCTACAGGAACAACAAATACAACGATTTCTACTTGCAGATATAGAATGGCCCCACAGGTGACCCATATTAAAAAGGATACCGATCAGTAACGAAACCATGGCGTGCCTCGCCTTGGGGCAGTACGTGTATCTCGTTTGGGATGGTTGGAAGAAGTGCGAAAACTCGCGAAAGAACGGGAAGAACCTGCAACATCCTGAAGCTAAAGGCGGAAGGCAGGGAGTGTGAAGCTGACATTTTAAAAATCTATTAAAAATCTTGCCCTAAATGAGAAAATACAATCCTGATAGGGTAACGGCAAAAGCAACTTTGGACCATCACAAATAATGAATTTTATAATTCATCAGATATTCTTATTTATATAATCTTCTTCCTCTTGACTGGTGCTGATTACACCAAAAGCATCAATACTCTTATACTTCCTTTTTCAGATGGGCAAAAACAAGATGTCGATGAGAAGAATCATGTAGAAAAGATAGCGGTACATGCACTTACGAAAAAAATTATTAAAAAAAAATCTCTAAAAGACCAGCCACCAGACCAAGTACCAATATCATAATGAGCAACTTGGGCATTTTATTAGCGGTGACAATTTCAATGTCAAAGGAAATGAACAATGAGGCCATACAAAAATAGGTTGAACTAGTTGTTAATTAATGTAGAACAGATGCCACCTTATACACACACTTATTTTTGACACGTGCGTTTACAATAGCAAATGCACCCCGTTAGCATTATTTAAAAATTGAACGCCGCATTTTATATGGCGCGCAAAGAAAGAATGAAGAAGAGATAATTATTTTCGTTTGATTGAGCCTGGATGCTAAGCCAGCGGGAGAAGGACAAGCCAGTTGAGTTTGAGTAGCTGACCAGCTAGCATTACGCCTGTTCATGTTAAAAATTAAACAGAGACAGTGAAGCTAAGAGTTTTTGTTTTTGTGATATGAGTGTATTGTGCTGGAGCAGTTACATAGCGAAGTTTTACCGTGTCGCTTTGGTAAATTTACGACGATGGTCGAATCTATCCAGCTTCCTCAAATCGACGAATTGAATCACAGCCATTCCCGCATATCGGTGCATTCCACAAGAAATTGTTTGTAGATCGCCCATAGATTCATTCTGAATGTTCGTTGAGAAGCTCGCTGCATCTGCAAGCCCGCCTCCATTGCTTAAATTTGGTAAAAACCGATTAATACATTCGGTCAAGATTTTGTGCGACGCTCGAGAACTGTGATTTCTTCTTTGTTTTGGCGTTCCACTGCTGATCGAATTGCATCCAGCTAACTCTCATTTAGGAATTAATCGGAAACCTTGTTTTGATCACAGCTACAAGGTTGACCTATTCGTCGAATATAATACTGTGAATGTTGTCTTAATAGAATTCTTTGAAACTTCCTGCATTACTTTCATTTGTAAATTGCAGTGCAGTTTCGCATGTTTTATAACTAAGTTAGCATTTCCAAAGGCACAGAAATAAGGAAATCAAAACCTACAACTGGACGTCCACTACAAGATGTGCACAATAATAAAATGACAGCCCAACTAATTACAAAAATGAACTAATATGATTTTATTTCTATTCACTTTTCACCAAAAAGTATTAAATTTCCTCTAATTTATATAACAAAATAATTGGTTTTGTATTTTCTATTGTAATCGATCGTTGATTCACACAATTTTGCACATAACTGTACAATTATTGACGAGAGAAAATTTGGAACACATCCGCATTGATATTTGAAAAATTACGCTCTCAATAAAAATCATCTCTAACCTTCTCTTTAGAATAAAAAAACGTGTGAAATATCTATATGCACTATAGCTACTCTTTCCCTTTCAAATAATAAATTATTTTAGTACGTAAAGTGTGTTCAGCGTCGAGTTTTCCATTCGACCAAATTTGCTCTTCCAAAACCACGAGATTCAACAAGAAATCGATGCTTGTGGGGTTACGCGAGATACGTGCTTACAACGCCTGTGGCATTATTAAGTTAAATTTATGAATGAAATGCGGGATTTTTCAATCTGTGGGGTTTGGAGGCGCAGAAAAATAACATGTTGTTTATTCAACTGGAAACTAACTGGCAAACAGAAACTGTATTTATTTGAAAACCAAATAACAATATGAGCAAAGAGGGCATGTTTTCACCTCGAAATATTGTAGAGTGTGCTCAGTGAATAATGAATAAATTAGATGAGTTTACTCAAGGCTGTTGTGTTACTTCTCCCTTTCAGAGATATTATTTCTACAGTTTTCTACATCTTCTAATTGGCTATTTTAGCAACTGATTTTAAGTCTTTTGTAGATGGAGAAGCTTTAATTAGAAAGCCATTACAGAAAACAGATAACTTCAATTTATCAGTGTATGAATTATAGAATTTTCGATGATTTAAAGTATGGTTAGTTAAACATATAAAAGACTGAATAATTTAAGTAGCAAGAAATGTCATAGTACAATATTTTATATTTTCTTCGACTCATAATAATGGATAAACATCAATGGTGTCATTCCCGAGTCACTGATTTGCAGTCAAACTATTATTGAGAATGTGTCTCTAACTTTCATCGTTTTTAGATCATGTGAGCATTAACCCTTCAGTTATTGTTCCGTTTGTTGCTTCGGTAATGAACTTCACCTTCTTGCATATTGAGTGAAAACCATTAATTATGCCTCGTGAATGGTGTGAACAATCCGATTAGTTCTTACAACTGATGTTTGTGGAAGGTGTTCTACTGAACATAAAAAATATGTTTAATTCCTGGAATTAAAAAAAAAAAATTCTATTTTGGATATACAACACAAGATCAAGATGAACAATAGAGTCTACGTATCTCGTGTTACTGTTCAGATTGCCTTCTTTGCACTACCTATGGTGTGGAGGGGCTAAATTTTTTTTTTCAGAACATAGATATTAGGGTTCTCTGCAAGAAAGAAGAGAACTCTGCTGATCTTCCCGTTCCTCTAGCACCTGAAGATATAAAACAAGCATCCATAATTAATTCTTTCTGCTCAGTTTGAACCATTGTCAATTGCACAGGTGCAGCAAAAAGAAGTTAGTTCCTGATTTAAAGTTCAGTAAGCCCAAGGCCCACTTTTTGATTGGAGAATGGAATTCATCAAAACAAAGTACGCAACCGAATTTGCTGAACAACGACTAATTATATTCCTGTAGATGGTATAGTGATAGTGGAAGCTCTTGAACATAAACCAGAGATATGGCAGCTGCTCATTAATGCATCTTAAGTAAGTCTAAAGCACTTGTATGGAATATAAGTGGCATATATGTAAATAACTAAGAGTCATAGCGCTTGCATTGGGGATGAAACTAGAATTTACTAAATTGCCATGCCTACTCTCTGAATACGACAATCGTGTAAGATTAAAATTGGTGGTCATTCGAGCATTTCTTCCTCCAGGTTTGATTATAGTCCTTCTATCGCACCAGTTGAATGTTTGGGAGTTGGAACTCCCCAAACTTCGCTACTTCAAGCTGCAGAGTCGTTTTGCCTTCATATCGGTATTGTTAGAACTACTACATTACATTTGATTCCTACACGTTACTTATCTCCCACTTCTAGTTATAACATTTACACCTCTTTATATTTAGAATTACAACTACTGTTTTGGGTGTGTTTACGCGAGTATTCGCCACTCGGGTACCGGTTTTGAGGTTTTCCCCATAAAGGACGACTATGAAAATTGTTAATATGTTGGCGTCCGTTTGATTATGACCAGCCTAATGGGATCTATAAAGCACATCATGTGACCCGTGACGTCATTGTTCGAACATCTTCTCCAAACGCCCTTGTAGCACTAAACTGATAACGAACCAGTTTCGGCTTCACCTGCATTCTTGTACTCTATATGTCAATACTCTATACAACTGTACGCAGTTGAATTGATGTGCGAATTAAGTACCAGCAGGTGGAGGCAAGGCAAGTTCATGCAGGCATCCAAACTTAAACTTGATCCCGACGCCTTGGCCGTCTTCGTCTGAATTGGGGAACGCCAACCACCTCTTTAGGTTAAAATTGTCGACTCAAGAGCGCCCTGAAAATTGTTAATAAATATATTTTTCCCGCTGCTGATCATGTAAGTCAGTTATACAGCTTTAGTAACAAAATGTGTAAGTCGGTGATTATATTTGTTTGCTGCTGTTTCTTGACAACGGAACTTAATGTTATTATTAAGTTCCTAGGATAATAAAATTAGCAATGCAAGATGCAGATTTAGACCTTTTGTTTATAAATTGCAAGTGTTTATGTGACATGTGATACTCACAGGTAACACGACTCACGAAAATTAATCCTGGTGACAGGTGACAAACCAAACGATTTTTAAAAATTTTTAGGAAAATGTCGATAAGCAGCGGGAAAAATATAATAAGATAACTCGGAATGTATCGTCTATTAACATTTTCGGCAGGCAACAAGCCGCGACTTCGTCTTGGCTTGTACTTGCCTACCTCACATGTTAATAGGTCCTTACATTCCTTGTTACTTAAATAGCTATTACGACTCTACCGAAGTGACTTTTAAACAGAAACACTAACGATTTCGGAGTAAGACCTCGTAGTTGTCCCACTGTAGCTAGCTGTGTACACTATTGGCTTTGTTACCCATGATAAATGCGTTTAAATTGTAACAATGTCAAAATTTCAAGTTAGAACTTGTCTCTTGTGAACCATAGTCTCGTACTGTCATGCGACGAAATTTAGAACTTTACATTAATGTATATGTGTTCCAGTTTGTAATTTAGGTGGAATATGCACAAAATGCATCTAGGCAGGCATTGTATGCTAATGCAAATGACCTAACAGAAGTTTTGTAGATCACCCGCCTTAAAAGTGTCCGCAATTTTATTTTTCACACATATTTATTATTAAATTATTTACATGTAGTGTTTACAGCAGAAAAAAGTCTGATATTGCAATTCATCAAAAGTTGATGGAGTTTGGCTATATTCAATTCTTGGATGTCCAACAGATTTTCAGCAAACGTATCCAGACGAAGTTGTCGTTGCAATGAGTTTGACAATAATTTAATCAATTCGGTATGGCCATTTTGTGAAACAGGTAGCGTTACAAGGAAGTGTGATAGTGACTGACATATAAAGCGCAATGTTTTGTTTCTACTTGTAACAAGCTAAGATATCGTGTAATGCCTGTGATACTTATTCTACAAAATGACCTACAAATATTTCCGTGCTGTCTCGATGAGGTACATAAATGACTAATATCCGAATATGAAAAAATTAGCTTTCTTGTTGGTTTATTGACAACGAGGACATTTCAGATAAAACTTTATTTTCAAATGAGACAAAATATGAGAGTGTGGTCAGGAAAAACTATACCACGTGACCCGTTTCAAAACCGAACATTGTTTTTAATTTTTAGTAAACAAATGATTTGTCTAACACAATTGATGTCTAAGGACTTTTAGCCTCCCCCCCCCTCCCTATAATGTTTAAATAAAATTAGTTGTTTCTAGTAACTTTGTGATATACCCTGCTTTTGCACTGTTCGGTTTTGAAACCGGTCACCCTTTGCAGTAAAAAACTGCTTCATTTTCAGAAAATTGATGTACGCGTGGCTAGGTACAGCTAACGCCAATTAATGGAGCTATTTGTTTCAACGGTAGCCCAACTGCGAAAATATTATATATCGGAAAGTAATCCTTCCATGTTTTTTTAATAAATTACATGGACAAATACATAGATTCTTTCAACAACTTCACAGCCATGTGATTAACACCTGTTGTAGTATTTACTTTAGCATCCTTTCAGTTTGTGTTTGTAAACATTGTAGTGTGTTATTTATTAGTATTTTCATGATTATAAGCCTTTGAATAAATCAACAGCTTAAATATATTTCTTTATAAATATTTCTATCAAATCGTACAGAAAGGAACTGGGGTAGCTTGTAAATTCTCGGTGCTAAGCGGTCAGTCAGTGCCGTGGCAAGTGTACGTTTGGATGTAAAATATGATATACCACAGAGGGTGGCATTCCAACGCGAGAGCTCTTATGTGCTTTTGCTTACTTGTGGTAATTATGTGGATTAATAAAACAAGTGGTCTGTAATGGATATTATTACTTGAGGAGTTTTATAATGGAGGTTGCATGTAGTTCTCTTGTGCAGCCTAGTTGAACACTGTTTCATTGTTGGAATTGATATTGATTGTAGAGAGTTTTGTAGTTTGGGTCGTTGTTCGTTGTTTTGTTGTTTGGTTTGTGCTCAATCGGTACTGCAGGTAGAACCATTGTGCCTGGAAATAGCGGAAATCTAGCAAGATAACCGCTAGCCCTTGATCTTATAAGTACTTAGCTTATCAAGCTTATCAGTGATCCAAGAAGCGCACCTGAATAGTCTTGGGATGCTAATTTCCCACAAATGGCTTGTGATTTTGGTCTTCAGCCGGGAAGACAATCACAAATGCAAATCACACTGTCATGGATTGGAGCTCATTGTTCTAGTTAGCATTCGGCTAATGGGCGCTAGATAGGTTAAACATGAGTATTGCAGGGTTTTAGAGTACATTATCGGCAGTGCACCTGGATATTGTTTCTGAACGAGATACTCCACAAGAACCTGGCTGTCTTGTGTTTACAAGCGAGTGTGTGTGACCATATGCCGCATGAAAGGGCCTGCCGACTGCCTCGCTTTCCAAGGTATTGTGTTTCTGATCCACAACGTTTAGACTGAAAAGGTGTTACGGAATTTTTGGTAAGTAGCCAGCCTGTAATTTTTAACTGTAATTTCTATAGTTTTGGGCAAAAACATTAAATTTTATACCACCAAGTAGCTACTGTAATTATCTAGGGTGCTATTACAATATATGTTTTTCGAGTGCTTCAATTTCGACTTTATTTCTAAAAAACTGAATACAATTTAGGCAACCAACACTACAATTTCTTCCTTTCCGTGTTGCTATTAACAAAGCAGACACAAAAAATATGAGCTAAGTCTGAAGAAGTATATTCATTATAAATGAATAGCATCAAAATAAGAAGTCGTTTATGTATTCATTTATCCATTTTGTTAGGGATGAAATATTGGATGGTTTGGAGCGCATTATTTCTAAGTTTTAATTACTACGTTTTCCATTTCTGGAATATTTTGAGCCCCGGAATGTAATATACTCTTGACGAATGTATTAGGTGCTGACCCGCTGTTTGTTGTTTCGGGGATCCGGAGAACACGTGCAACCAATACACCGTATGGATGGGGCTCAATTAGAAATGAAATTAAAAATAAGACAGAACGTTTGGGACTGTGGCAGGGGTGCGACGTATTAGTGAACGTGGCTTGTTTTGCGTAGTTATTTCTTGGCGTAAGCGCTTATATGCCAACCAATAATTAATTATCAGGTGATAAGTTGCTTAATGCGAGGCGAAGCGGCGAGCGCGGCTAGGCGTAATTCTAGTTAGCGAATTAGACTAGCTAGTGTAGAATGTACGTACTATCGTAGACAATTGAATGATGTTTGGTAGCTTTTTGGCAATTACAGCGTCCGGTATACGTCAGAGGTTCTTGCTTTGCTAGTCGACTATGTGGTAGTCAAAGAGTTGAATCCCGCGAAAGCACGAGGTTTCGCTCAATGATTCGCGGAAGCATGCGGTTCCGCAACCGGAAGCATGCAGTTCCGAATTATAAGCCCCATTAGAGCCTAGCAAGATTTACGGTAATTACTGTACTGTGAAAGACCAGCATCCTACGAGTTTTTGTCGACTCTGTGCGGGTTGTAACAATAGTTAATTTAGTGGATTACTATTGGGCAGTACTAACGAAATGTCCCGACAGCTAACCCAACCAGTGAAGGCAGCGGTGAGGTGCCCAAGGGTTGATGTTGAGTGATGCAAGGTGAAGCATTGTAACGTCACCGCCAGAAGTACGGAGGGGCCAGGGGGGCGGCCACACCCGGTAAGTACCATTATTATTATCAATGAGATTTACAGGTCAGTAAATTTATGTTCTTTTACATTTAACTACCTGCCTCCGCCACTGGGCAAAAAAGGGCTCAAACCTGCACTGTTTGCGCCCCGTTGTCGCCTTGTGGTCATGGGTGAGTTGCATCCACCACTTTGACACATTTCAAAAGTATCGTGAATTGAATTTTAATATAACACACACAAACTCGTCTAACAATTTTGGTGTCAAGCAGGGGCGTAGCTGCTGCTATATCTGCCGTATCAATGATACAGGGCCCACGAGCTAGGGGGGGCTCATCAGCACCAAAGCTCTCAAAAAAATCATATAAATTTAATTTGGAAGCTTTTGCTCAGGGCACATTTAAGAATTTAGATTTATATAGGCGGAAGGTAACGTCCCCCCCCCCCCCCTCCAATCACGAATAGAATGCGCTTAACCCCGGCGCAGCCGCCCAGCCGCACTCTGCTGAACAGATTCATACAATTAAATAATTAACAGAATCAATATTAATAAAATTTAATAGTATGGCTTCAAACTTTCCCGAGGTAATAACTGCTTGTATGCTGTTTTTGACAATTCCTGTTATAGCAGCAATAGCAGAAAGAAGCTTTTCAAAATTAAAAATTATCAAAAACTACTTAAGAAGTACGATGACACAAGAACGGTTATCGGATTTAGCTATATTATCTATCGAAAAGAGCTTAAAAAATTAAAATCATCTCGAAATATGGAACGTCTTATAAACATTTTCACCGAGAAAAAAGTTCGGAGAGTAACTCTGTAAATAATTATTATTTACATTAACTTTGTTTCTTGTCATTTAAAATTTACTTGTTTCTTACCTATGTAGATATATGTAAAATGTAAACTATGATTTACACTTCTTTTTACGTAATATGTCCGTTAGTAAAAACATGTAATTACATTTTGCTTTATAATTAGTTTTTATAATTATATTTCGATTCGTTAACAAAATAAAATTGAGATCGTATTTTTATTTGATAATACCCTGATGGGGTGGAGGTGGGGGGCCCACTTGGCAGTTTATGATACAGGGCCCGCTGATCTCTAGCTACGCCTCTGCGTTAAGTTACGCTAAATTTGAATGACCTTGCTTGATATTTGACTTCGACGTTGTTTCCGAAATTGAGGTTATGTAGTCTAATGAATCGTGTGGCGGACTTGTGAGATTGATATAAACTTTGATCATAAACCAGGAACGAATTTACCAAATAGCAACAGCCTACTTTAGGGATAGAAAACAACTTACTAAAGAGCACGTTGTTGCCCTCGACCTGGCGTATAGATCGTTAAAAATTGACACTGATTGAATAATAAATAAATCAGATGCGGACTAAAATTCAAAGCTAACCGCGAAAGCGGCGGCCGGATAAAAGAATTATTAACTTTCCTCCGCGACTTGGCTCTCGGAACTACAAGCACGACTAAACTGCAATTGATATAACGAGATGTACAATTTAGTTTTTAATTAAAACTTTCAAGCAAGCTTGTAAAGCGGACTTGCACAAAAAAAAAACGCTAACTTCTCCGACAAAACCAATTAAAGGCTCGGTTTCGATGTCCGACAAGTCCGGGTCTCCTTTTCTATTTGTTTTCCTTTAATTACAGGATATTTGTCTCTCCACGCTTTTAATTACTGTAAATCTTTTATATCCGCCGCCGCCACAACCCTTCAATGAATCTAGGAATTAATTTGTCCTGCACCACTAATTAGTAATCGCGGCGACCGAATTGGAATTTTGGCACGTGAATTAAAAATCACCCATCGTCGCCAAGAGGGACAGCAATTACGTTTTGTTTCCGCAATTCTTCAATACAGAAACGATAATGAGGGGTGGTAGTTTGGTTTCGCAGACTAGCCAGCCTTTCCCTTTAAAATTATTCAAAGAATGATATAGTATGTACCTAATTTAACACACATATCTACAAACTGATTAAAAAGAACCACATCTAGTAGCCTTTGAAATTTTTCTGCGTATAATTTTGTATGTATGTTATACGTGTTTTTATTGTTCTCGAATATACCGGCACATAAAAATTTGCATGCAAAAATAATGCTATGGTAACCAGATGTAAATCTTTTTAATCACTCTGTATAAATATAAACATATTGTTAGCAACATATAAAGAACATCATTTTTGTACTGAATAACACCCTTCCCCCAGTAACAACGAAAATATAAAAACCTTATTTTTATTTAAGTCAGCACATTAGTGTATTTGAATACAAAACTTTGCCATCTGTATCGATATTACTGACTACAAATGTCTCTACCTTTGTGGCAAAAAGACGGTGAAAACTCTACCTCTAAAGGCTCTTTGTAATGTTTATAGCAAAACTGCCCTTTTCTAACACCTACGGTCTTTTTAACTGCTCCATGGAAACATGAAGCGCAATGCTGTACGAGTTGAATTTAGACTAAGAAAAAGCAAAAAGCCAAAAGTAACTCGGGTGAAGAATTTTAAGAATATCAGTATATCAGTGAATGCCAAACTGTTCAAATTACGGTATTGAAAACCAACACTGTGAATAAATTAATGCTTCTGTCTTATTTATTAGAACGACTGTAATTTGAATAGTTCGGCCTTTATTGGTATCATTAAAATCTTTCAGGTCTCAACCTGAGTGACACCATAAATTACAATATAATTATGTCTCATAAAACTACTGAAGCAGAAAACTCAAATCCGAAGATATCGCATTGCATACACATTCTTAGCTAACCTAATTTTCATATTGAATCGTAAATATTTCTGTATGGATTTAACGTTTGTTTTAATTGTGTGACCCACAAACTCATGAAAAACTGAATAGAATAAGCAACGACCTAGAGCTGCATCATCCACTTGAAAATGCATTATTAAAATGCACATAAGCTATAAATATCAACTTTTGACAACTTGATTACACCAAAAGGTTTGGTTGTAGTATAAGCAGTCGTTTAATACTGGATAAAACTAAACCAACAATGGAAGCAAGGAAAGTAATAATACTCGTATGTAAAAAAGGTATTACAGTAACTTGAAAATGTTATATTAAACAGTTGTTGCTAGTGGAATTATTGTAATTATTACAATCGAATGGAAAATATCACTCTTCTAGACAAATTAAGAGAAGTACTTACTACATAAAATGTCGAAATTATCTAAATGTATTAAAAAAATGTACCTTAATAAGGGCCAATAAATGCACATTCATTTAAAAAAAACATCTGGAGCAATATAGCACGTAAAAGCTATGTTTACTTACTCTACATTCTTTTATATTGAAAGGTATATTGAAATGGTATGCTACCTACAACGGCAATTCCGGCTCCATTATTATTATAAAATAAATGCTAATTAATTACTGAAATTTCAAACAGGAACAGAATTAATAATTTATTAATCACTAAGGGAGAATATTATAATAGTTTAAATATCAATGGGTTTATAAACCAAGATTTTAAGTAGTTTCACAATTTAAATAAACCAAGAATAGCATGAGGCTTCCAAAATGATATCGACAGGTGTCGAGTAATTTTAATCCACTGTTACGATTGTTATGAAAATTGCAGCTATGATTTTGGCAGATACTCAAAGATTCGTAGTAACGTAAGACAGGCTAATGATAGTACATTATTTAATAGTGGTGGTGAAGCTTCACAAACACAAAGCGCTAGGAATTTGATTCAATGCTAAAACTCTATTCACTATACTCCCGGATTGTTAATGTCGAAATCCAATTAAAAACAATCCTTTATATCATGGTTAATACTTCTAAGTCAAGCTATGGGTAACTAGAAACCAATTCGTTTTACAGATCTGACATTTCGCAAACAAAAAACATTAATTTTAAGATCGTGGTAGGTGTACTCACAAATAAAATAATGTAACTGGTTACTAAAATACTGTTTAATTCTGTTCATAAAAGCTTGAAGAATAGCTGGTTGTACAAGGTCCGGCAGAATGAAGTATCCATTTTAAATTGAGTTGTTTTTGTTAACGGCTAAATTTTTATTCAAAAATCAAACAAAAGGTTCTTCAGGAAACACGGAAATTTTATTTTTTAAACATTACATCAGTCAAGTGACCTTCTCGCTGCGGGCACTCTTGAAGCTGCTCTTACCCTTTCAGCATTTTCAAGTATGCGTACAGAACGAGTTTTTTCCTTTAGATTTTTCTTTAGCACATGAGGCAGTAGTGCGAAACTTCTGTACCCACTTTTTAATTGTTATTCGACTAGAAACTGCATCTCGTGGATTTAATTTAAATGAAAGTAACGACGAAATAAACGCTGGGTGGTTACAACAGAATTGTTATTTTTAAAATAAGCTTCAACCGCAAAAGAACGTTAAATATTTGACCAATGCTCTATATTCACAGCTAAACTGACATTTCTCGCAAACACTTTGACAACTTTCTTAAATTTTCATTTATCGCGAAAGCATGGCGACTTGATTTGAATTTATATCGCATTATATTATAAAACTAGCAACCATTGAGACAAATGTCTCATTAAAAAAAACAAAAAAGACCGTTTTGCAAATAGAACGCGTATTCACCACACGTACGTATATGACGTCATTGTTGGTAGCAAACTACCAGTCGCATTCGCCTTGATAAAATTTGCCTAGAATCTAACCTAAAAAGTTAGGATTAGGATAATTAAGAAACTGAAATTCGGTTCCTGACCTGACATGACCATTCCAAACATATAACTTTAATAACTTTTTTCTCTATCTCTTACGGTTTGGCTGCTGAAACAGCGTCCCGGACAAGTCTATTATATATTATATAGATGAATTAATTAACTTTGAAAATAGATGCGTCATTCTGCCGGACCCTGTATTATTTAAAATCAAGGTGTGGGCTAATTTGTGTGTAAAAGCAGTGTCCCGGTTAACATATTAGAAGCTGATATTGAGGCATCAAAATCCGCACTGCAGAAAGAGCTCATTTTGAATACGCAGCATCAATTTGCCACCAGTGTACGAGGATTTGGAGCAGGTACAAGGGCCCACAGCAGCTTTGGGGCGCACCAAAGGCAGTGAACAGCAAGGTGAGCCACCAAGCAGCGAGTCCGAGAAGAGTGTCTGGCAGCGTGGACCGAAAGGGAACCAGCGAGCAATATCGAAGAGGCGCGGAGCACTGTTGGAGGCGAGAGCATAAGTATTTTAAGCAGTTTCCAGAATCTGGGGACCAAGCTTAGCGTTGGTGCAGGTTGGCGTCCTTTTTTGAAATTCGGATCGAGACAGCGTTGGATCGAAGCGACGTCCCTAGTTATCGAAAAACAGGTTTGCTTACGTCTTCGCGCGGCTGATTCACTTCCATTCTCGATCTGACGTCGTTAACACATCGAAGTAGATAGTTGGTGTTTGTAAAGAAACCCCTGCTCGGGGAGGGGGGGGGGTCGTTTTTCGGAGACTGCGTTGTTAAGTGCTCGTCATTCTTATCGAAGTAGTGCCTTTGTATGCCAATATTACGCTGTGAGAGTGGTGTCAAAAGCAAATATATAGAGTGGGTCAGCGTTGAACCGTCAAAGTGTCCCAGTCCCAAGTCTTGCACAGTAAGGATTCTCTTACGCATCAGACCTTAGGAGTTTGAAGGCCACCCTCTGCGTCCCATTAGCTGGCCATAGACACACGTTTAAAACCGCCACGAATGTAGTACATTCGTCGCAGTTTCGAACGTGTGTATATGAGCAGATATAAGCTGGGTATAAACACACGTTCAAAACCGTCACGAAAAACTACATTCGTGGCGGTTTCCGTCTTCACTCAGCAGATGAAAGCATCCCTATCGGGAGACATTTCAACTGCCGTAACGTAATTCAACAACGTATTGTCGAGTCATATCGTCAGGTATTGTAGCACTCTTACTTTTTATGGTGATTTTTGACCGAAAGTGAAACGTCCAAAGTGACATTGATTTAACGTCGTATTTGTATTGCGGCATTTGTTGTGAGAATTGTGTCGCCTGCTTTAATTTTAGGGAAGCGTTAGTTATTTTAGCGGCAGGATCTAAACTAAATACCCACATTTGTACTTTCGTTATTGTTGTTGTGATTCAAAGAATTATCCATGGACTGTTTACTAACCCCTATATCCGTTATGTTATTATTCATGTCACTATCTGTGTGAATATTTAGATCCAATAGATCGTATTCATTTAAACTGTTTTATGTGATTTTTATTTGTATTTATATATCTATCTATATTACTATGAAATAGAGAGAGTACATTTTACGTATTGACTAAGAATAGTGCTTGATTTAAATCAATGCCAAAATCAGCAAAATACCTCAGGTAAGCAATAATTATTCTCACATAGCAACAGTACTAACGGCTTTTGTTCTAGCGTGACGTACAAGTGACGCCAACATCAATTGTTTTATATCCGACCAAAGGTGAAAAATGCCACTTCATCCTACATTTTTGAGGAATGTTATCTAAATTTCTGGAAACTGACATGCACTGGATAATCGGGAACTGCGGCAATGCGTAGCGGAAACTCCAATCTTCCAGGCCCCAGCAAAATAAAAAGGCTCTGGACAATGAAAATTGCGCAAAATACCTGGTTTGCAGACTCCGAAGCTGATCGCACCTCTCCAGGGACGCTAACGCGTTTTCTTAGATTCTAAAGGCCTGGTGACTTGGATCTCTGCCTGAAGTTCTGCGTAGAGGCCTCCTCTAGGTGTTGAAGGCACCAACCTTAGCTCCAACTAGCTTCTGAAAGCGATATCGACCCTCGAACGCAGCCCGTACTTGGACCGCAGGTGCCTGGATTTTGCAGCCGACAAAAAAGCACGAAGTACACCTCTTTAAGACTAGCAAACTGGTTGCAAATGTGCCCAACACTTTTAGGGTTAAATAAAACCAACACTTGCACTAGATGGATGTGTTTTTATTAACAAAAATTAAACTTTTTCTGGGAGCTGATGTAGAACAACCTTAACAGCTTGGGAAACTTCAAAGCTCTCTGGTCTGGTATCTTAACAACATATCACCACAATTGTTTAAAGGAAATACGGTTTGATACTTAAATTAACTTATAGAATAAAGTGTTGATAACATCTTTAATTCTTATAGGCTAAATAAATGTGTTTTCTTACGTTATAATTGCACTACACTAAATACTCTGCTCTTTCACTGTGTTTTTAACCGCACTGTTATGTTCTGTAATTTATTATGCACTTAATAATGACCTTCGTTCTATTTCTTTGCTATTCGTAGGTTGCTCTTTTGCAACATTTCTTGTCGATTGCTTCTTGCAACGTTTCTAATCCTCGTACTGCATTGCTATTACCGTTCAGTTACTTTGCCATTCTGGTCCTAACCTTCTGACCACTATACTTCCCATAACATTGTATTTGGACAAACCATTTCGTACAATAACAAACATAATACTGCACACGTTAACGCTACCATCGTCAGATACAATCTAACTGCATTCGCACTTTTAAAACCTCGTCAAATCTGAGCCCAAGAATCTAACCCTTTTGAAGTAGCTCTCCATGTTAGCTTTGCCTCAATTTGTGAAACTCAGCTGCACCCATCAGTGCATTTATCTCAATAACAGTAGCCTAAGCTTGCACTAATTAAAATAATTAATTATGTGCCTCGGTTTGATTTGTAATGCATTGTAGTTCAATTGGCAAGCAGAATTGTAGAGAGCACAAAACCATTGCAATATGAAGCATTGCATTTGTGTTGTGTGTTACTTATTGTACAGTGGCCAGGCAATTGCGAGATCATCAAAAATAGGTAAAACTTTCTGCAGCTGTGGAATGTCTCCCATGGGCACCGAAGTGAAGTAATGGTATTTGGAGTTGAGATTTTGGGTTCGTTGCTTCCACTTTCTCAATCAGCCCAACTGTTTTTCCCGATTTAGTAAAGTGGTGGTGTCTGGCATATAACATCTTTATTTCATTTACCGGATCGCAGCCCTAATTGAAGGTCGTAAAGACACCCCCCTCCCCCTTCTCCACTGAATGACCCGGCAACCTTTGTTACAGCCCATCGTAACGAGATTGGGGCAATCGAGCCGAAAATTTCCCGATTTTGTGTCGTGTCAGTGTCGTAACGATGAACATCTATTAGCCTCGGCCTAATCGGCCCCGGCCACAAAATGTATCCTCGTCCTTTAAATACTCAATATCGGCCTAATACCGTTAAATATTATAATAGACGTTGTGTAATAGATCGCTGCCACTTTCTGCAAGTTGATTTTAGGTAAAAAAAGAAATTCGAGCAACATGATCATTCTTGTAATGGATACAAGACCAAGAAACACTGTCGGGTGACTGCAAAAATACTAACTGAAATAATTAAATGAGTTATTTCGACTAAATTAAGAAAGCTATAACAAGTTCTAGAAGTGTTTTACTTTCCTCAGAGAATAATCTACTATTACCAGCTAACCTTCTTTTAGATAGCTTGTACGCCAACGAACAGATTTAGTAATAAAATTTCAGGGCCGGCCTTGATTGTACAAGAGCGAATTTGGCACGTTACAAATTAGTAACATTCTCGGGAGATTGAACAATTGTTTAATTCTTTAATTTAAAATAACAGTGAGCTGTGTACAACCGAATTGCCAATTGCCAATTCTCTTCAAATTTAGCACACATTTATGGGAGGGGTTCTACTGTATCCGTTCGTTAAACGTAGTGTAAAACAAATTCTAAAACTAAATCTGAATTTCCTATACAGTTTTTACGTCTGATAATAACAATAACAAAAGTATAGTGAAGTGAACGTTTTGCATAATTTTCTATTTCTAGATTTATCTAGTGTGCCATGATTTTGTTTAAATCAAAGGCATCATCAAATTTCTTCCAAATTTCTGCAACTTTTATCCCATTGAACCGACTCTCTAACTTTTAGTTCCCGCGATTCCAATACTGGGTTGTCCAATTTGAAACACTGTATAGTATCTCTTTTTTGTTATTTTACCTTAAACATCTACTTTGTGTTAGATCTTGCTACCCGAAATTATATACGAGAAAATTAAATGAATATTCAATCATGTTTTACAAAAATAGAACACGGTGGTTCAAGAATTATTTTGGGGTGTGGCAATGTTTTTCCAGCAAGACCTTGAGCAGGATGGGGTGGCGCCCCCGATTCGGTGCAAACCAGAGGTAAATCCCTAAACCACATCAAATTGCACATAAAGAAATGAATAAAAATCAGAAATTGCTGTAACCTAATGTTTTTTACACTATATATAAACAGCTTCAAAAGAACATAAATATTGCACAAGCGAAAATATTCCGAAGGGCAAAAGGGAAAGTGCGAATGTGAATTCCAATAAAATAATAAAAATTATAAAACCGATATTTGTATTTGAATGTATGTTTGCAGTGATGCTATTTTAAGTTTTGGTTTTTATTTTCTGCTACTGTTAATGTGACGATGATATTATTCTAATTTTTATTTTTATTACATTAGCTGTAAATGTGAACTTTTACAGTTCTGCTGGCAAGATTGAATTCACATAAACTAAATAAATAGCACACGTCTTCCAATTACTAGTGAAAATAAAGCAAAAGCGGGGTATGGGAGTTAAAATTCCCATGTCAATTACGTAAGAAATCGAAATTCGCATACTAGGCCTATGGCAACCGAATTATGGCACACTTCCATTCGTGTGAGACCGATTACAAGGGCTTCAAACGCTCCAGTCCTTCGTCGCAAATAACATTATCACGAACAAAAGGTTGTTGAACGTGTCTTCGCTAAGTAAATAATTGAATGAGACCAAATCGTCGAACCTGACAACCTTTATAAAAATACTAAAACAATCCTAGCATATTACAACTAACTCAACATGAACGAGGTATACAATAAGTAAAGCTGCGGTCGATTTGTTCCTCAACAATCTGCATAGAATCGGGATTAGAAACCGTACGTAAAAATTACAATAAGGTATAATATTCACACAAAGTATTTTTTATAGTATTGCGTTTTCGCGGGCTAGAAAACAGCTAAGTCACAAGGGAGTAAGTACCTGGTGGCGCCTGGGACATTCCGGGGAGTGCGTCACGTGGTGGAATTACAGCCCAAAGGGGGAAAAATGCCAAGCGGAGCAATAAGACGCCTAAAATAATTTACAAAATCGTCATGCGATGTACAAAAGTGATCTCAGATTGACGTACCAAGGTTGTATAGGCCAAAGATGAGTTTTGCTTCTAAGATACTATTTAATCCTGGCATAACTAGATCAATTTCAGTAACTGGATATACAATACATTAACACGGGGGAAATCTTTACAAGATAGCGGATGATTTTAAATTCATATACAGTGAAACAAACACCCAACACCAAAAGCAATTTATCAGTCAATCTCCCCATGTTGGCTATAGGAAATCGACCCCTCTACAGGGTGTTTGTAGATCGCTAGAAAGCTTATAACTTCGTTAATAATAGAGATATTGAAAAACAATTTTTTTTAAATGCCAGTAGACAATCTACAAATTGACATAAACCAATTTAAGCCATGTCCTCCTATTTTTGCGCAGTGATACAAGACTTTGGATTTTTAAATGGAACACCCTGTATATTTTTAAATATTTGCAATCAGCGCTAAAGGTGCTTTATGATAGCATTCTTAAATTTAAATTTAGAAACTTATTATTTTTGAAAGTTAAAAAAGTGTTTAGCCAAAGTAGGCCATGGATTATGCAAAATCACTAACAATTGAACAAGAAATGCAAAACACTACACTTGGTTCTAAAAATTTCTTGTGACCGAATTATAGCACCAAAGTATAAAACAATTGAAAACTATGTTTTTTTAATAGAATAATATGAGTTTCATTAACAGTAACATTTATTTTTAAATTGTTTTACGTATTTTTGATTTTTTAAAAGCTACTTCTAAAAGAAATGGCGAATATGGTACACCGTTGGAAAGCCCTTTTATTGTAGATTTCAACTGTTTAATGAAACTCATATTGTTCCATTAAAAAAAACATAGTTTTCAAATGTTTTAGTACGTTTGGTGCTATAATTCGGCCATGAGACATTTTGAGAGCCAAGTGGAGTTTTTTTTTTGCATTTCTTGTTCGATTGTTAGTGATTTTGCGCAATTCATGGCCTACTTTGGATAAAAAAAAATTTAATTTGGAAAAATAATAAGTAAAAATATACAGGGTGTTCCATTTAAAAAACCAAAGTTGTGTATCACTACGTAAAAATAGGAGGCTATGGCTTAAATTGGTTTACGTCAATTTGTAGGTTGTATACTGGCATTTAAAACAAAAGAAAGTTCTTTTCGATATATCTATTATTAACGAAGTTAGAGATGCCTAGCGATCTACAAACACTCGCGATCTTTCACAAAAAAAAACGCAAAAAATTCCCTATTTTTAATTCGTGTAAAATCTACACGTACCTAAAATCTGAATTATTTCTCTAAATTTTTGGCACAAAAGGTGAAACGCAGATTGAGGAATGGGCTGCTAGAAGTTTATGCCACTGGCGACAATAACCCCGAATTAATTAATCGAACATTGAACTGCTGTCATTCCGTTCATTGCCATCTTTAATTTCCATCTGACATTTTCTTTGAAAAAAAACTGATTACTTTCCGAACTCACCATAATGCTTTTAATTAGAATGCCTCCCTAGGGAATTGAAGCGTAAGTATTTAATAATTTAATCGCAAATTGGACGAACTCTAGATTAACTTCTGTGCTATTTATATTTTGTCGACGAAACTTTTAATCCTTGCGCCAACAAGGCAAATCCTATACAGGACAATCATTTCGGTCAACAAAGGAGCACAACTTACACAAACAAACACGTAATTGCCACATTTCTGCGCGATGTCGCATTTAATTGAACGCCTTTGAACGGCTTAGCGCAAGTTAATTAACTATTTCTAATGAGAGGGAGACAATCATCGAAACAGGTTTATGATTTCCCAGATATTTGCAACAAGCCCGTGCATAATTGCGTCTGCGAGTGACGTTTCCGAGAATCCGGCGTCTGTAACACTAATTAATCTAAAACGGAAATTATTGTTAATTCATTAGGGCAATCTCCTGCAGATGCTCCCAAACCGTGGCAAAAATTAAATATAAACCCGTCTCCCTTTATGGGCAAACTTTGGGTGAAAACCGCGCCCCACGGAATTCCAGTCCCTACCTAGAATTCTTGCATATTTTCGGCGTCTTTGCGGGCGAGGGTGGTGGAGTCGAACGCTGTTAATTAAAATAAGAGGCGAATCCAAAGCGAGCTTTGTCAGGGAAATCGGTTAAGAATTGTGCACTTGGCGCCCAATGAAGGAAGTTGGGATGCGTGTTGACCCACGGAATTAGGCGATGTTTGCCCAACGTGACGTTCTCCGAGTATCATATCTGGAAAACCGATCGTTATCTGCCCGAATAATCGTTCAATCCTGGCGAACGAGGAAGTAATACCGGAACAAAGCCGGAAGCGCCCGCTGCATTCTTTCGCTGGTGATTAAAATTGGATGCAAAATGCATTTCGTGTAATCCTGTACTTTCAAAGGTTTTTCCATAGGCGGTATGTTTGGAGATTCCGAACTAAATCGAAATTTTTAATTTTATTTAGACAGTTGGAGGTACTATTTTTAAATAGCCGTCTAAAACTTTAAGTATTGTATGGGAATTTAGAAACAATTATTAAAATTAAATAAATATCAAATATAAATTAGTACGCTGCGCTTTCAACACAAAAAAATAAAAACAAAAATGATCAAATAAAAAGTAATTATACTAGGCTAAAATGTAAACATGTACGAGGTAAAGCTTTTAAAACAACAACAATTACAGAAGTCTAGCAAACAGAATTAACACAAAAAGCTCCAAATAAAAAAAACAAAAAAAGCCATTTACCGGGCAAACAAGAAAGGTATTAACAATATATACAGCAATTCGGGAAAAACTCGGTGAACAAATTAACATTCAACTAAATTTTAAGGCAGTTTGGAAACTGGCCTGTTTTGTAATTTTTGAAGCCCGTTTTCAGATCCGATGCATTTACTTTATAGGAGAGAAAATATCTGCACTGCTTTTTTCGTCTTGCGTTTTTTGCGTATAATGAGTGCTTAGTTTACATTGAATACAGTTTAAAAACTATAATGTTCTTTCGATCGTTAAAAATATATATTCAGGTGTAGCAGATTTATTAAATAAATGGTAGATAATAAGTGCTGATACCTTAACTATTATCGATACCTGGACTTATTCTTCATTAGATAATACTAGCAGTCCAGTGAGACAAATTACTCATTTAATAAAACAAAAAAGACCGTTTTGCAAATAGAACGCGTATTCACCACACGTACGTATATGACGTCATTGTTGGTAGCAAACTACCAGTCGCATTCGCCTTGATAAAATTTGCCTAGAATCTAACCTAAAAAGTTAGGATTAGTATAATTAAGATAATAATTAGCGTTAGAGACTGAAATTCGGTTCCTGACCTGACATGGCCATTCCAAACATATAACTTTAATAACTTTTTTCTCTATCTCTTACGGTTTGGCTGCTGAAACAGCGTCCCGGACAGACAAGTCTATTATATATATGGATCTTTTATCTCACGTTCGACCCATAATCTTGTTTATTGGCCCTCGATAGCCGGCGTAATAGTCATTTACGTGGCAAGCTTAGTAAATTAGCCTTTATGGGCGAGCCGGATAATTTGCAGGGAGAGCGACGTAGGAGCGAGCCCTGTAATCCGGAGAGCCCCAATAAAGGCTAATTGCAAGCGAGCCGCGTACAACGTTTTATTTCCTCTTGGGGAACATCCTAAAAATTAATATTAGTGATTAATGAAGGATGTAATTATTAGAAAACAAGGTGCTTGTAAAGTCGCGATGGCAGCATTTTACAGGCACCTGGCCTGTAAAGACTCGTTTACCGGTCAGTTCAGACGACAGTAAAACTTTACAGGCACCTGACCTGTAAAGACTCATTTACCGAGTCAATTCAGACGACAGTAATGACCCTCGGACCTATAAAGTTGCTAAGCAGTATAAAAAGCTCCAACAATGTAGTACAGCAACACCACCAATCTGCATAGAAACCGTAGCACACCAAAACTGCACAGCGCTAGCACAACGATGACGCAGTAGTCTGTAATGTACACGTGAGTGAGTATTCACTCAAGTCACGCACGTTCACGATGTAACCCGCAGCTTTTATTTGCAATCAGAATAGTAGGCACAAAAAGAAATAAATGAAAATTGACTACAATAGCTTAGAACAAGAGATAAACACTGATTTCTCGTAAAAATATTTCTTGCAACCGTCTTCAAACACATTACTTTTAATACGAAAAGCTGTCATTAGAATTGATGTTTCCCTTACTGATACGAATACAAGAAGGTATATGTTGCCAAGCAACAAATTTTGTTCCTAGGAAGTAAAAGTAAGTTCTACGTGGTGGCCTATAGACGTAGACATGCGATTGACTATAGGGGTCGTGGAGGTCGCATTGAGGTGCTGGGTTCAACAAGCCACGACGATAATATGGAGAGTAGTTTCAAGAAGATATTTGTAGGTGCTGGATCCCAACATACCACACAAATATGCCATGAGGATTGGCGTTAAGGTTCCAGAGTTCTTGAAAAGTTTCTTTCTATGCGGCCCTAAGAACTCAACTGCACCTTACGGTTCTGGGCGGCTTCTTTGGGCAGGTCTTGGACTAGTAGTGACGTTTCTTTCAGAGCAAGGCAAAGTCCAGTAGCGGGCCTATTACGCTTGCTTGAACCAAGCGACGGCATCAGGCTTAACAAGAAAGCCTTCTTTGGCTGTAGCAATGTGGGGGGGGGGGGGGGTGTTATATTTCCTGAATTTCTCTATTAAGTTGCATATGGTTTGCAGGTGGTTCATCATGCTGCAGCCTTTTCGAAATTTCGCCTCCTGTTTCATGTCGATAAAAATCGAGTTTATTAGCCAAAATTTTAGACAGTAGTTTGTACAAGTGGGATAACAGGCTAATTGTTAGAATTTTTGCAGTAACTTCTTTTCCTGCTGGTGTTATATTTTCTATTTATTTAAGAGCCGAATCTCTATTTCGGAGATTTCTTCTGAGCCCACATTCTATATTTTTGGTTTCTTCATTTTTGGTGCAGAAGCCATGGATCTATACAATTTCTTGTAGAAAGTTTATATTCTGTTGATAGCTTCGTACTTTTCGGTCACTATTTCGCCATGTTCATTCTTGATTTTAAAGAGTTTAGTTCTATCTCCAGATATATTTGAGGTTAGCACTCTCATGTTGGCACTATTTTCAATAGCCTTCTTGATTATTACGTTGTTGTAAGCTCTCGGGGTTTTGCAGGATTCTTTGCTTATTATTATGCACCGTTCCTGATGTTTGTTAGAATATTTTTGTTATTCTTCTTATCTCGTTCAATAGTGTGAGCATTCAGCTTTTTGTTTTTCTGTGTAATTTTTGAGCAAGTTTTCTATGTAGCCACTTGTATACTTTTGTTGATTGTTGATGCCAGTGTGATTAGCTCCATATCTTTCATCGCATCCGTTGGCTGTAATTTGGGGATTCGAAAACCCCTTAAAATGTATTAAAATTGCTCGACAGGGTCTCGATTGTTGAATAATTTTGTTTTTGAATGAGCTGTGTCCTGTTGACTTTAGTGTTTATTGTAATATTTACACTGTCTAATCTATGATTACTTCCAGTGGTAAATCTATTTAGCACTGACATGTCTCGACACATCTCTCTCTCCCCCTCTCTCTCTTATTGGCTATAACATAATCAATGTCGTTTTAGACCACTCCATCTGGACTCTTTCATGTCCACTTCCTTTATGGAGATTCTAGCGTATCTGCTTTCATGCACAACAATTCTTGTTTGTCGAGTATACTTCAGTTTTGTGTCCAATCTTAGCGTTAAAAACTCCTATGATTTACGTGGTGCTTTAATTTTCGATTTACCATGATCGGTATTCTTCCTAGAGGGAATCCTTTGTCACTAATCTTCTGATACAGTAAATGACCAGATTTTAAAGTTATTAGTTTGTCTCCAGGTAGTCTAGTTTGCTATAGATCAAACACGACATATCTATGAGTCCATAATTAAACAAACAAAAGTAAGATGGTGTGAATAAAAAAAATTAACAACTTGAAAAAGAAAGACACAAGTAAAATTTCAGTTACGTAGACTCTTTGTATATTTTTAGTAGACACTTTGTCATAAATTTCAAAAACAAATAAAAAATATGACAACTTCTGTTCAATTATTAAATAAAAAGCCATTATTCCGTTTCTTTCACAAATACTCAATTGTTTCGACGAATATGACGTTATAAGGTTATTTACGTGTACATCATACTAAAATATCTTTTTATGTTTAGTAAAATAAAGTTCGGGCACTTCATTCCATGTAGGAACATGGCCTGAGACAAGGCGAGTGAGGGCCACCGAAATACCTCCTTCCGAAACCCAGACATCTGGCACAGCGTTAACGTTGTACTTGGTGATGTGGTTAGCATCACGCCTTCGACGACTTCCTTGCTTTCCCTACTTCCACAACTGTAGTTTCGGTACCCAATTTTTAAAGCGACTGGGTGGGCCGCCCGCCAGCTGCCAGATGTGGGGATTGAACCCCAACCGTGTCACCGCAGCCTGACGCCCTAACCGCTCGGCCACGCTGGCGACTATTCTGTTTTTTTTGTTCATGCGCCGTCATTGTTGTTGCTGTTATATTTTATTATAGGCCCACCTGTATTAATAACAATTATGTTGGTGTTGATATGCCTGCGAGCTGCGTCATACGTCTGCAAACGCACAGCTGCCAAACTTTAGTATCTCAAGAACTGACTACATGACTCAATTATGGCTGACCTTGGCACCGACATTAATTGTTTTAAATGCTATTCTCTTTTCAGCAATTTGTGTTTCCATAACGCATTTGAAAATTTTAAAACGAAATTTTATATTAGCTCTTTGCTTCATGGTGTGTTTGTAATGTATTGAAGACGTATTTTGACAGATGTACGCTAAAACATCAAGTTTTCCATGTCTACTAATTGCCGATACATGACAGTTACAGAAGAAGTTAAATAAATTATAAGCTTTCCTTTGGGATAAACTTTGCAAATATACTTTCCCTTTAGCTACAAAATATTGTTTGCTAAGAATATTCATCCCAATTTGCAACTGACTGTTTTACACATTTAGAGACAGACAAATAGTGGGTATATCTCTAAGGACGGTTTGCATACAAGTCTGCAATTGAGCGCCAAGGAGGCAGCACTCGTAACATTTGAAACAATGAAAAAATTAATCCCGATGCTCGAGGAAAAGCTGATAATCTAAAAAAGGCTTTAATAATAGGGAAATGTCATAAATGCGCATGTATTTATAAAATTATTTGTGGTTACAAGACCTCCATCAAGAATTTCCAAACAAAAGGCTTGGAATTAATTAATGCCAATGATAAGGCAAAAATGCTATTCAAGAAACTTAGTAAAATGCAAAGGAATATGTCAAGTATTGAGGAAGTAACAGAACATTTTATAAGCCGGGCGAATAAAGAAATAAACCTTTGAGAACACATAATGACGAGTTGAAGACTGCCTTAAGCCATTGCATCGACTCCTGACGTCAAACGGCATCCCGCAGCGTGTGTATCAGGTTGCAATGCGAAATGCTGCGAACTTCATATTTCGCATGAAGCCGATTTTCTATCCATTGTCTCGCGACGGGGGATTTTGATGCAAGGGATCTTTGCATATTTAAATTCTATCCTTTTAAAAATGTTATTTAAATAGCAATACTTGTATGCTAAATACGGTTATTAGAACACTCTTAGTTAATACCGTTATGTTTAGGAATGACCATTATATGAAGCGTTAATCCGTGTGTGATTATTGTTTTACATGTGTATTTAAAAGCTAGCATGTACTTCTGTTATAATTATTGTGGGCAAATTGGTTTTTATTTGAGAAGACAGTTGAAGTATATATTTTAGTGTTTTGAGCCAGATTGGGTCAACTTTCGAAGAATTGTATAGGATAAGTAATAGGTCTCGAATTGCAACTTATGCTAGCTAAGTGCAAAGAGGACAAATCATTTACAAAAATTAAATACAACAACTGGGTTACTAAAAGCCGCATTACAAAATTCATCCCCCTTGTGAGCCGCTGTCGGATAGCTTCCCAGGTCGATTTATATGACCCCATCCGCACCTATATACATTCAAATTAATTATTTTTTGAATGTGCATGAATCGATCAACACAATACCACAGTTCATAGGTACTAACTTTGCATGCATACATTTCTTCTTGTTCTTACAGGAATGGGATTAGTGAACGCGGAGGCCATGATGTAGGTCAGTAATCAGAACTCGTATAGCCTGAAACTTATCACATTTTCGGGGTATATGTCTTGGAAAAAGGTCATATGGGTAGTTGCTTGAAATTCTGAGGCATTCGATGTTTGTTTCAACAAATTATATTTAATGCTGTTTTATGGGTTTTAGCTACACGACAAAATTAAAAAGAATAATTAAGAATAATAATTACAATTATTTTATAACATTTTTAAGTTTCGTTAAGATTCGTTTCTCTAAACGTTCCTTAATTAATACTTTTTCAATACAAATAGACGTTTAAATGAATAAAACTACCACCGTTTTTGACTTACGAATGTAGAATATGTAACAAGAGTTGATCTTACCTGAAATCAAAAGATAGAAATTAGTAGAACATTTAACAATATAGGAATATCTATATGTAAAAATTACATTATCTACGGGAACTAGAAATATTCCAGTTTGTGGTTGATTTTCAGAAGATTCACACAGAACTAGGAAAATAATTATATTGGACATCTTGCAATTAATGGCTGCGCCCAAGAACTGTAGAACAACGGTCTTATTTTTTGCTATCTCCGCTAATGTAGTAAGTTAACGTCTTTCTAAAAATAACTTTTTGCTCCCTTAATTGCACGAATTGTTTCCGTCGAAAATTTCCTAATTCTAGCGACAACTTCCTGCAAACAAACCGCTTCCGACGCGGTCGAGTAAATTCCTAGCTGTTATCCTCGCGTTGCTAGCTTCGTCTAGTTAGTCGAATTGTTAGCTGCGTGCAAAATACTTTGGAAAAGCAAATTCTCCACAAATACGTTATGAAATTAATTAGCCAAGCGGGGCCCCGGAAGTTAATTATCTCGCGCACTACTCCATTCAAGGCAGCGCGGAAGGATTTTTGAAAACGAAGTGCGAGGTGACCAAAACTTCAAAGCGAATTATGTGTAGTCACTGGCTGGCTAATTCGGAATGTATGCAAATGCAGAAAACAGGCCGCTGGTTAGCCGAGTTCTTTGCATTGTTTGCACAGACCCATAAGTTGGCACTTTATGTCATGTAATTGGATTTCGCCATTAGCCCTGTAGAACACTAGCTGCAGCCGAATGAAGTAGTTGGGCTGTTTGAATATCTGGATCGACATATAGACACCACCTAAACTAAATACGTCAGTTCCTCTCGATCTGGAACCAAGTTGCTTATCGACAACGCCACGTCCCAAAAGCGCTGCTTAATCATTCTCGAAGTATAAAGTTATAATCTGCAGCTAATATAAAAGTTGGTAACTAGCAACTGCCGGGTTTGCCCACTTAAGTACAAACTACAAGCTCTCAAGCAAATGAACACGTCATTACTGCACTATATCAGAAGTGGGATAATCAATATCTCGAAACGAGTTTCGAACTCGCCTAACTCGATTTCCAATTAAAATAGGGACTGAAAATTTCACATGTCCGAGGCTGAGCTCCCCCAAGCACTGAAAAAAATTGTAGAAAATGCTGAACTTCCAAATTCATCCATATATGAGTTACTGCGTTGGTTACAGCTCTTGCAAATTAGTATTTCAAAAAGCGCTCTCCTTTGGCATTTTGTGTTATAATCACTTATAATACCATGAGTAGTCAAAGTTATGTCGACTATTTTTGCGGTGGTGTCACGAATGTCCATTGCGCTTTGGTACGATTAGGACGAGTGCGCTAGTGCAATGGACATGAGCACTGATACCACAGCAAAAATAATCTACTTAACTTTGACTAAGAATGGTATTCGAGGGACTATTTAATGAACCAAACTAGTTTTTCAAATTAGTTTTCAGTAAATCTAGCATCTGGATTTTCATTGGTCACTTTTTGACAGATGACAGGTGAATTGAATAGTCAAGATAATTTAAAAAATGCATTTCTGGTAATGCTGTAGTCTTTGTTGGGTTATACAATTCACAGTAATCTACTGTAAAAATGTGCAGTTATGACGACATTGGCAACGTAGAGAAACGCAAATCGTAAATGTAACTAAGAATCAGCGATGTACTTGTCGGACTTGTTACTGTTCTTCATGTAATTAGATTACTACCATTTGGCTATATTATAATTCACTCTTTTTTCCTTTGTAACACTATAAATTTATAACAATCATTAATAAATTTCAACAATTTTTAGAAAGCTATATAAATTTACATTAGCGCAAATACCATTAGACACAGTGTATGCCTCATATGCTAATTTATGCAAGAAAAAACATGTAAGTTCAGAAAAAAACTGATATTGCTTGAATGTAATGCTTGCTACTGGCTGGTAATTTTAATTATTGACCTTTTGCATTTATGTTCCACAATTGGTAGTTTAGTTTAGCCAGAGCTTGATATTGTTCTCGAGTGAATAGATTCAGAACACGTTAAATAGATATATATCGGTCGTCATAATACATGACAATTTTATAAATTATAAAGGTAAATTCTTCACCATGTAAGTGGACCTTTTGCTTAATTACGGCGATTACAACCAAAGGCCCCTTGAGGCTTACGCCTGGTGGCTGAAGCATTGCACTCAAGTGCCCGGACCCAGCTGAACATCGTCTCCTTATTCTCTCCCTTTGGTCCGTCTCTTGGAGCGGATCTAGGCGGGGTTGCGTCGTAGTTGCTCGCACGCGGAATTGCGCACCGCAGAGCTTTTTTCCTTATCGCAAATGGCTGCGTACTGGAGGTAACGCGTCAATTGTGATATATGTGATATATGTTGTCGGTATTCAAACTGTAACATAAATTGTGTTTAAACTCAATTTTTGCAGGCGCTAACGTCACAAAGACTCCTTACAGATCGACATTTGGCGAATCTCCACATTCTTCGCTAAAAAATTAACAAGCAAAATAGCTGAATGCACCTACATTACATAGTTTATTTAAAAAGGCACAGACGATGGTACTTAATTCTATACTTGCTTTGTTTCGACAATTTGTAAAATTCGCCTTCCAATGTAAGTATGTATATCAATGTGAATGTGGGTCAGATGAAACTGCAATGTTGACATTGTCTTGTGCTTCCTATGTGCAAAAACTATTTCCTATGTATCATGATCGTTCGTGATCTTAAGAATATCGACGAATTATGTAAATCGACACGTGACAATTCAAAAAGGAGAAAGTTCAAAACTGGTCTACAATTCCATTTTAAAAATGAGAAACTTACTCTAACTGAAGCAGTTTACATATTTTACTCATCCTCATATGCTAACTATTGTAATTCATACAGCAACACCTTAAGACAAAAAGTATGCATTCACATATTTCCAAACTCGAGCTCTCAGTATTAGAAAACTGTTCAAAATATTGTTTATGCTGAAATGGAACAATCATTACTAAATAACTTACTGCAAGATAAGATCAAATCGATAAAGTCAGACACACTCTGGTCTACCGAAAGTGGTGATGAGCTTATTCGAATGAAAAATAACCGGTTATCCGGTTATTGAAATAACCTATGTATAACCAAGTATTGAATAAAAAATAACCTCATGCTGATACGTACTACGCTTTGAATATAAAACCTCTATTCAAAGGTACTACGTGCCATATCTCAGCAACCTACGCAGTGCTCAAAATTTTGTAAATATAAATACGTCATAACTCATAAACAAATCAGGTTGTACTGAAAACACCATTTGGTTATCGCGTACCTACCTCCAATCATAAAAAATATCAAATTATTAAATTCTGGGGACCTAAAACCTGAACGCCTAAAAACTGCAAACGCATCAAGCTATAAAACAATTTTTTATTTGCTTACATCTCCAAAGGTTTAAAACAACAGGCGGCGCCTTTAACCCGCCCGATCAATAAAGATAAACGTTTTACAACTGTTTTTATTGCGATTAGCAAAAAGTCCCGCATATTTCTTTCTTTCTACACTTCTTAATAAATACCTCTTAATTTCCAATACATACAACATAATGTACGGTCGGCGCCTTAGAAATCGGGTACTACACACTATTATGATATATTTTGCATGTATTTTTTAAGTGTATAAACTGGGTTTTTACAGTTATTATGGTTTTAATTGTTACGTCAGATTGTTTATTGTTTGTCAATTATGAAATGCCATCTCACATTAATGAAGTAACCGGAGCAAGAATACTTCAAAGACTAGAAGAACATATTACGTGTCCCGATTTCTAAGGCGCCGACCGCACATATTATGTTTTCGTTCCTCTGCTATCTGCAAGTTACGATGTCGATGCAGATGACGGTGAACCGCCAACCGGCAAACCGGCTGACTTAATCGAAACGAATCGAGAGCCAAAATTTATTCGGTTATTAATATCATTCGAATGCAAATAATTCGGTTATGAAAATTGTCCGGTTATGCCCATCACTAACCGAAAGGCATTGAAGGTGTCAGTGAAAATAAAAGCTACTCATATATTCGTCATTTCCGAGGAATATACATGGACGAAACTTAAAAAACTGCCATCTTCTTCGGTCTATGGCTTCTCAGACTGCTGTATACAATGTACTTGGCATGCCCATCTTTTTCAGATCGTAGGTAGAAAACCCTCAGACAATGTTTACAAACCCATCGTTCGTTGTAGTTTAGATCCGCCCAAATGTAATGCTATGAATGTTATTTTACTAGAGTTCTTTGAAATTTCCTAAGTGCCGTGTAATCATTTTCAGAAATCCAGAACTAAGGTAAGGTCCAAATCGCGCAGATGTTCACCGCACACATGTCCCGAAATCGTGAACAGGGTTTTGCATGGTGGAACACGAATTTATCCCCGCATCTTCCGAAGTACAATCATCTCGAAAATGGCGAGATTGTCACTAACTCTTCATAAACGGGGAATTACCAGTAACAAGGAATTGTCTCAATTGTAACACAAAATTGCTTTCTTTTACCATGTACCTCATACGAATGGTTTACTAAGACAAATAAAAAAGATACATTTCTTCTGATGAGCGGATATCCCCGCGAGAAAATGCTCGACTCTCGGGCGGCCGGCTCAGGTTCGATTCCCGATTCTATAGAAGGATTTTTAAAATCGTACGCTCACACCTGTGGTAGTCGTTAACCCGTAACGAGGGAATTCTTCCTCGATTTTCGATCCACAACTCTGTGAAATAAACAGGCCACTTATCTAATGTAAGAGGAAGAAGAAGAATACATTTCTTCTGTCCTTTACAACTTCAAAGCTTTTTTTTCTCATAAGGCTCGTCATTCGTGACAACACAATAAACCTTTCTTAAAAACAAATTATAAAATTGCAGTGGATCTGATTTAGCCATTTACTTCTTATGTTTATCAGATACACAGGCACCTCACCTATATTACTCGTACTCGTACTTGATTTTCCACATAGCATTTTCAAAAGGAAACTTTCATTGCATGTAACTATGACGTCATAGACAAATAAGTTTTTGCATACGGCAAAACCATATAACTATAATTAACGTATGAGGTTGCTCTGAGTGCAGTTGCACAATCGTCATCTCTATTTTATTAGACATCAAAAGTAACAACAAAAGTTATTTTTGAGAGATACCGAATAAGCATTTGGAAAGTCGTGCAAAGGAATTTATTGCTTCATTAATAACATATTTCTAACAGCAGCGTGGTAATGAACGCCCTTTTATACCGCTGAATGCCGTCAGGAAGGTAAAAAAAATTGTATTGAATTTAAAATCTGATTTGAAAATCAGGAATAAACATGATTCATAGACAATTAGTAATTTGTGAAGGGCTATGTTGTTAGGATTGTTTGAGAATCCCCGCGCCCCTGGCTTTTGAATGCACGCGTCAAAGGGGGCAATGTGTTTCATATCATCAAATTTCTTCAGGCGTTAGAGCGCGAAAAGGTAGATAATAATAATAATAATAATAATAATAATAATAATATTTATTCCATTATCTACATATGTACATATATTTACAATTTATAATATAATGGAATCTTAAGGTGAAGTTCAGTAGCCTGTTTTTCAACTCCACCTTAAATATGCTATAAAAAAAACTTAATTGAATTTCGTGCCTAAAATACCTTTTAAACTTATTTTATTTTTTTTTTGCTGTTGATGAGAAAGAGCAACTGAAATAATTGCAAACAAGCAGACAAGGACCACGTGAAATACACTGGTTTAAAAAAAAATGATAATTACTGATTATGAAATAAGTATTTAAAAAGAGCCGGTTTAAATCTTCGCAAAGATAAATTTTTAAAGCGTTTTGGCAAGTTATTTATCGTTTTCGCGACAGTGTAGGAAAATGACCTTTGGAAAAGAGCCAACCTGTGTTGAGGAACTGTCAGAGTCCATTTATGCCTCAGATTTAAATTATGTACATCTGTTCTGTAGGTAATTTTATTGTAAAGGTAAGCTGGTTGCTTTTCTACAACAATTTTCATAAATAACGAGGAACTCTGAAGAAGTCTTCGGTCTTTCATGTTCAGCCACCCAGTGTCAGATAATTTATATGAGATGTGCTCGTATTTTCTAATCCCATGAACATATCTCAAGCAGGCATTTTGGACTTTTTGGATTCGTTTACTTGAATCTAGATCCAAACAGGGATCATACACTTCAGAACAGAACGTGAAATGTGATAAAACAAGAGTTTCACAAAGAATCGATTTTACTGCTTTATTGAGATATGATCTGTGAGGGTACAGCATTCTAAGATTACAGTATGCGTTTTGAATATATTTAGAAATTTGCTTTCTATACCTAAAGCTATTATCTAATATGAGACCTAGGTTTTTTGCTTCATCGACAACTGGTATAATTTTATTGTCAATGTGAATATTAAGTTGATTTTTCTTAACCTCACATTCATGTTTATTTCCAAATATCAATACACAACATTTTTCAGGATTTAAAATTAAAGCATGTTTCCGGGTTGCGTCTGCGAGAGAATTCAGATCATTATTAATAATAGCAACTGCATCATTAAAATTTCCTGGTGGAAAGGAGTAGTAAACCTGTGTATCGTCTGCAGACATATGAATGTTGCAGATTTTAACATAATCATGAAGCTTAATCGTATATATAGAGTACAACAATGGACCAAGAATTGATCCCTGTGGAACCCCTCTTTCGATAAATTTCAACTTAGATAAGCGTCCATCGACTTTAACTTGTTGGCCCCTGTTGGAGAGATAATTTCTCATTAATAGAAGAGCGTTAGGACTAAGACCAATGTAGTATAATACAGCTAATAGCAATTCATGATTTATGGTATCAAAAGCCTTACTAAAATCTAAAAGAGTCAATACTGTTAATTTTCCATCATTGGATGCAGTTAGAATATCGTCTGTTATATTCAAAAGAGCAGTAGCACAACTATGAAATGGTCTGAAGCCTGACTGTGAATCTGAGAAAATATTATGAGCCTTTAAATGCTGACATAATTGCATATTAAGAATTTTTTCTAATAGTTTGGAAAGAGCTGGTAATATACTAATTGGCCTCAGATCCTTATACGTTTGGGGATTGCTTATTTTGGGCAGTGGAATTACAACTGCGTTCGTCCAACAACTTGGAAAAACGCATTCCGTTAAACAATAATTTAATATATGTGTTATAAATGGCAGTATATATGGACAACAAAGTTTAATCATGTAAATTGTTATTCCATCAACACCCGCTGCATTGCTATTTATACTTCGAACTAGTTTATCAACTTGGTCAACATTAACAGTAGTAAAAGAAAGATTTTCTGTTGTAAGTACGTTATCACGATAATATTTAATAAGCTGTTGATCCGGATGTATATTGGGTATGGAATCTATAAAAAAGTCATTTATTTGCTGTGGATTTTTAAGAGTTTCTGGTATAGAATTTTGCTTATTAACATTTATATTTATCGATTGTAGTTCTTTCCAAATGAGATTAGTAAAGTTTCGCAAGGATTTGTAATATTCCCAAGGCATAGGATTTTTAGTCTTGCTGAATTTAGATTTTGCCTTGTTTCTTAATTTCATTAATAGCTTAATATTATCCGTTAACCAAGGCGCAGGTTTCCTTTTCATTTTAATAGTTATCTACGGGGCATGTTGATCAAATAGATTAATAATAGAATTATTTAGAAGGTTTATTTTAGCATCAATATCTCTCATATAGTAGAGTTGATGCAACGGTAACATTTGCAAATCTCTAGAGAAATTATCAAAATTAAAATACTTAAAATTTCGAAAAGTACGTAATATAGGATAATTTTTTTAAATTTATTAATTGATATTTTACAAAAAACTGCTTCATGATCAGATAACCCATGTTCACACGTACCAGATTCAATAATGCAGTTACTATCGGATGTAATTATGAGATCTATTACTGTACTGTTGTTTTTCGATATTCGAGTGGGATCTTTAATAAGTTGATCAAAACTTAATGAATCTAACATGTAATGAAAGTACTGCGTGGCTGAACTCGAAAAATTTGACATATCTATGTTGCAATCACCCAGACAGAAAATTTTAGTTGAAATCTCAGAGCACAAAGAAATGGATTCCTCGAGTTCGTCTATAAAAACTTTGTAATTAGTCAGCGGCGGCCTGTAGACCACTCCGAAGACATATGTTTCATTGTTAAGATACACTGCCAGCCATAGCTGCTCTATATTGTCATTACTTTGAATAATTTTAGTGGTAATAGAATTTTTAACAAAAATAGCAACTCCGCCCCCACGATCCCCACGATCTTTGCGAAAGATTTTATAATTTAAATTTGAAATAGGAATACAAGGCTTCAGCCATGTTTCAGATATTGCTAGGATGTCGTAACTTTTTTCTTCAAGTAATGCATTAATTTCAGTAATTTTCGGTAAGAGTGATCTAATATTAATGTGTACAACACTTAGGCAGTTGTTTGCTGCTCATCACAACAAGTAACTTTGTTTACAAATAAATTAAATTTCAGAAATAACTAAACTATCAATACACCACAACAAAAACAAAAAAACAACTGAAATCGCAATGCAAATGCTACAATAAATTCAAATAAAATATTTGCTATCTGACATAAAAATGCTGTACAAAACACTTAGCGTGAGATTATCGTTTATCGCCGCTGTTCCATAGCTTATTTTATGTATACTCAGGAAATCATTTGTTCCCGGACAACTTTTGAAATTGAGTATACGTAGTAATTTTTTGAATTCCCGAGTTTGTTTTAATAAAAAATTTTCCATCACTTGTCCATACATTGTTTCTTCCGTATTTTTCGATAGCACTTTTTAGAAGATCCATACGACGTTTTGTGAGGTCTTCTCGAATAACGACGGAGGAATTTTTTAACTTCCTTTTATTAGTGTAAATCATTTTTTTGACATCTCGGCGTACCAATTTTAGAATGATTGGCCGATGCGAACCTTCTCGTGCAGCAAGCCGATGACAGACGTCGATGTCGTTTTCGGCGAGATGGACATTTAACTTCTCCTCGCATAGGCTGCGTACGACATCATTAATATTCTCGTTGGGTTTTTCAGGTAAGCCGAATATTCTTAAGCTGTTCACTCGAGTATATTGTTCATAGGCATCCATCTTATCGTCCATGTCACCTTTTATTTTTTGCAGCTGGGACTCTAGTGAAGCTACTTTGGCTTCATAGCTTTCAACAATTTTTGATATTTCGGTTTTCAAAGTTGTATTAATTATTGTAGTCAGCTTTTCTATTAGAGAGTCAGAATCCAGCAGTTTTTCCACAACCCTTTGAGCGACTACCTCGATGTCAGTAGCTTCACCACTTCTTGTTACAGGACCCATGGTATTAATATGTAAATCACTACACTGATTAAACTAGCGGCAGCGACGAAGCACGTCTACTCAGCGCGAGGTCTCATCAACAAGTCAGAAGGTGCCCAAATGTAATCGAGCAAAGACGTTTGGCGGAGTATTATTATTTCTGTGCGTTAACAAGCCGCTCGGGAAGAGCTATCATGGGTTATGCAAATCGCCACCATGTTAGATATCACAGCCCCGTTTGGGTCTAGTTGAAGTTCACATAGACCTATGGTCGGATACATTCATAGGAGCTCCTTGTAACAAGTCTCGCTACGCTCTGTATAGCGGCAGTGTCATCGGCGCCTAAAACGACCTGAACATTTTTCTGTTTTGGAATTGTCGCCTTTCCAGCCCATGGAGCTATCTATTTTGCTCCCGAGCTATGAGTTCTATTTGGCAAAGCACGCCGTTCATCGCTCATCTTTTGTGGCTAACGCACCAGGGCCCTCTGTAACGCCCGGTCCTCGTGGCTTCCTTTGATTTTGGGCATTTCACCGCTGATCAGGGACTACACCCAACTAAGTTTTATTTTTATGATTTACTGTTTAAGCATGTGTTAGTTACCGTCTTGCCTCTTACTTTCAGAAATGTTTACAGTAAGCTTGTCAATGTGAAATAACGTTTGAGGAATATCGCCGTTCGTAGTGCAGTAACCCCTTCAACTCGCTGCATCAGTGTATTCATATTTCGCCGGGCCCAGCAACAAGTATTACTGATAACGCCCAAATACAATTCTTAGGAATCGTGTTTGGAAAACCCTTGTTGCGATTATAGCTGCAAAGGTGGCTAGCTTAAAATGTACTACTATAAGTGTTATCTTAATAAAGTTCTTTGAAATTTCTTGTAACGTTAATTTGTAAAGCGCAGCGCAGTTTCGCCTATTTTCCAACTAAGGTACAGAAATGAGGAAACGTCCAACTTCTGGATTTGTGTACCGTAATGTGAGCATTTACAAAAATAAAAAATGAAGCAGTTCCCAAATCTGGAGCCGAACATGGCATCATATTTTCTATCGCCAGAAAGTCCTCCCTGGAGGCACTTTTACTTTATCACAGTTATTTAAAAGGCCACAGTGGCGACCTGAAAAGTTTTTACTAATTAATGTTCCAAGCTATTCATCATCAATATGTGCTATAGTTTTTTAAGTTACTTTTATCCCTGTTTTTGTGACGTACATATTTTTGTTTCTTTCTTCGTGTATTTTTATCCCGTTTTCCTTTTCTATGCCGGCAGTACGGCTGAGTGGTGTTGCACATCTCACGGCACTTATAAAAGTTAAGCTCAAGTCTGCTTGGTCAGTATGTATGTTTTCTTTTCCATATGTTGATATTTCCTTGCAGTTCCCTGGTTGTATATTCCAAATACGTTCTAGGAGATCTATGAATATTGCACCCAAAATAGAAAATGGTGTAATTTACATTTTTACTAACTGACGTACAATCAAAGTTAACGATGTTTAAGATGCAGATGTATATTGAGTTAAAATTCTGGTAGCAAACAATAAATACAATAATTTTACTATCGGAATATGATATATAAAACATGCTAAAACTCATGAGTCGACGTCCAGAAATTAAATTCCACAAACTTTAGAAAAATTGACTAAAAACCAACATAGTCAGTGCTGTGGCGGAGCCTCAGAAGCAAGTAGAAGAGGGGGTGGGCATAAAGGAAATCACATCAATTAAACAAAGTAAAAAATCGATTTTATTCAGTTAGTAAAGGCTGGAAATGAAGTTCCTATTAACTCGGCTAACTGAATTACGAATTAAAACAGCGACTAAAAATCGGAGTGGACGCCTAGGAAACGGCAGTACACGTTACGACCTGCCTGATAGGGGTTTAATTTGCAATATCCGCGGGTAACTCGACTCCTGTGGAAAAACCGACGTGCCCGTGGATTTATTAATAGATCTAATCGGCGGTAGTTTATGTTGCCGTGGTAAAAATGGTAACGGGTCACGAAACCGAATTCAAATCCACCTCCACCTACAGGTGGGCAATGGAAACGCGACCCGCTCTAGCTTGTCTTAGGCACGCGTCGCCCACACATTCAGACTCCCAAAAGCTCTCGCCGGGCCTGCATTAAGCTCTTACAAGTTAAATTAGATTGGAGCCACCAAGGTCGCGGGAATTGCGTTCGCGCCTCCACTCCGAGCCCGAAGGTATCTTGCACATTTAAATAGCAAATTATATCTCAACAATCAGGAGACCACCGGCAGGAAATTGCATTAGGAATGGGAAAATAGCGTAACAGCATGCATAATTTCGGGCGTTTAGTGAATTCGCAGGGAGAGTACCCAATAATTTTAAGATAGGATCTCCACAATCTGCGGCGCGTTTCCGCTGCTGCCACCAAAACCTTGACGTCACACCGTAATCGCACACTTTGTTGGAACAAGTTCAAGGCGCGCTGAAATTAATTTGTTATATAATATTTTGCTCGTTTGCGATTTACGCAGTTACATCCGGTTCTATTTAAGCAAGTACTGCATTAAGTGTCCCCGATTTCAGAAAATTTGGAGTATGAATAGAAACGTGTTTTATATCTCTGCACAGTATTATTCAGAGCGGCGTACACAAAAATGAGTGGTGCAGACCGATTTGCATAAATATTTTATATGTTCGAGTGTACCACAACGACCTGGTTTATGATTGTGTCTAACCTAGTTCATAATGATAAAGTAAATTGGACTCGTCTGTCTAAATATTAGATATTTGTTAAAAACACTTTTGGGCATACCACGTTTTCCAATGATAACTTTACACGAATCTTTTCTATCACAGAACGTTAAATTTATGAATTCATTTGTTGTTTTGATAATTTTAGCAGTTGAACATAAAGCTGCTTAGTATGTAACTCGTGCATAATCAGATCTTATCACTTACAGAAAACCAGTGGTCAAAACAAAATAGTAGGAAAGTGACGATTTACAGCGTTTATAACAAAATTCCGAGAAAGGTTACTCTATGGTACTGACGGTCTGTATAACAGCAAATTGTCGTATGCTGACATCAGTTTTTGATTGAATATACATTTTCTTTGACAAAGTCGCACGAATAAGTCTAGCAACAAATGTATTGTTGATCGACATCATTGTGATCTTAAAATGAATAAACAATTTAAATTAAAAAAATATCGTTTTTATACATTATCATAAAACCGCTTGCCAGAATTAGTCCTAATATTCCAGATACTTTTAGACACTAGATATACCCGCACCTTGATTAAAAAAGTGCAATATGTAAAATATGTGCAAATTGCTTAACCACAGACTCTTGAGTGCAAAATACTTACCTATATCGAAATGTGTTCCGTTAAACCAGTATTCAATTTTTTTGTTTTATTTTTTTTACTTGGATCGACTTGGATGATATTCGGTAGCAAACTTTATATGGATATTTCTAATCATCTTTTGACTTGATATAAATAGACTACTAGTCGATGAAACATGGGTATCACGACACAGATCAGATCGTAATATTTTAATCGCAAGGTTGATAAGGTTTCACTTTTTTTATAGAAAGATTTAAACAGAAAAGTGAGTACGTTACCTTGTTCTTTTTTAAACAGGGGGGACCTTTGTCCTGTATGCCAAAAAACCGTAATAAACTGGGTAACCGATCATATATATGATTTCTGTATAGTTAACAGTATACCCATCAATCGGCTAATCAACTAATCATGCTTGAACTTATCCTGACCACTCACCTCTTATTGACTGTTAGAATAATTTGGAGATTTAAATGCCCCATGATTTTCGCTCCCAAGAAGAAGGAGGGTTCGGTATCTTTAGTTCCGTACAGCCGCCACGCGGAGGGACAGATCGTCCATTTTGCTCTGATCTTCAAGCAGCGAAGTTGCTACTGAATTGAGCGTTTCTATGCTCCTGACGTGATAGGAGCTTGTTATTTTTGGAGAAGGTTGCAAGAAAGCGGACCCGAACGAACTTTTTAGACCGGCGCGTCGGCTTATGTGCTCCCGTATCATGATGCGCTAGCAGACGGTCGTAGAAACATATCGGTGATCACAGCATCAATGAAAAGCTTCTGCGGTGCGTAGATCCGAGAGGGTTCCGTTGTCGCTATTTGAAATACCGTCAGATACCGAACATCGAATGTCATCGGATCACATCACGCATAGTCCTGAATCCCATTGTAGGTTTTGATTTCTTCTCAACGGTGGCTGAATTTCAATGATCGGCCAAAATATTCACACCCAGAGGAGTGGACCTGATCCGCTGCTGCACTCCGTGAGTAATTTCACCAACCTTCGAAATTCTCCTCCCTTAAGGCAACATAACCACGCATCGAGATTACTGTTTTAGTAGACCCGTTCGTGCCTTCAGAATTTGGGTATCGTTAATCTGCAGTTCGCTGTTATCGCCCCATTTAATGTATATGTGATTCATGCATGGGCATTATCGTTCCTCGTAGATATAATATTTGCGCTGCTTTGTTTATAATTGACATTTACGTTGTTTATACATGTATTTTTCGTGCCTTCTCTCATTACGGGCAAAAAATTCGAGTCTTTTCCCCACTCGGAGGTTAAACGCCATTTAAACATGTCGGCTGGATTAAGGTCAGTCTATTAAAACTACATTCGTATAGACTATTCAACACTATAACATATAAGCCAATCACATTGCAGACATTTGCTTTTTTCAACCAATAACAGCAGTATATCACTGAATATTGGGCACCATGCAAAATATTCACTAAACAATGTACGTACTCAAAAAATAAATAGCCTTGTTGCGAAGTATCGCTTAGCAACGATGTTCTGTCCTTAGTGATATCGCTAGGTTACGTAACACTAAACCCCAACAAACTGTGTGGCTTGTTTTAAAAATTTTAAAATGCTGTGTTTTGGAAGTATTCCGCTGAATTTAATTGAGAATGAATAATTATATTAATTGTTGGAATATTTTTCAATAAAGTTAATCGTTATGTATTAATATTGTTAAATAGTCGTCCCAAATACCACTCGAAGTGGATATATTTTTTTAAAATATTTTGCCATTTCCATAGAAATTATTGCAAATTTCACTCAACAAAATCACATTTAAATGTCACGAGCCGAAGGCGAGTGACATTTTTGATGTGATTTTGTATCGTGAAATTTAAACGCAATAATTTACATGGAAACGACAAAATATTTGTCAAAAATATATCCACTGCTTGTGGTATTACCCTTGAATATATCACCGTGACATTACCTTTTAGGGAATCGCGTCGTAACCATAGTTGCTCAGGGGTTGCCAAAGGCTGCCCGCTGAAAATCTCTCTTCCGTGTAATACTGTGTATTGAATATAACGTATCAAGTTACAGTTATACATTTTTCATTATAAAACCAAAATGCGCTCGCATTTGCAGGTTTTATAAGCGCCCAAGCAGATAAATATAAGGCAAGTGCATCCAGCAAATAAGACTCCATATTCTCCCGACATCTCACAGAACGACTTTTTCTGGTTGGAGCTTCTGGAGAAGTGTCTGAAGAAGAAGAAGAGCCCAGTTAACAATACAAGAAGTCAAAAGCATCATCGTCAACGATGTTAACGCAAAGAAGGTACCGAGTTGGGCCCTTATAACCGGCAGGATTTTAAAGGAGCCCTCGGAAAACATAATCAGAATTATAACCATGATATTTAGTGCAATCTTGGGTCTCGAATACTTCCGAATATATTGAAAAACAACTGAAATTATGGTGAGTAAGCCCTAGAGGACCGCAAATATTGCTCTGTGGTATTTTTAGACATACCCCATGCCTTTGATAGGCTGTGGCACTTCGGACTATTATACACGATTAAGTTGGAACTACCTCATAATATGTTTGACTTTTTTTCCTATTTAAAAACTTGCCCCCCCCCCCCCCATCCATGAAGCAGACTGAATTCATCAGCGGGAGATTTCGAAGTTGCCTTACTCACCTAGGGTAGTTTTGTTCGAAAATTTGACATTTTATTTATTATAACCCCACTAACGACTGTAATGATGTTATTGTGACATCCGGGACCAACTATTTCAGTGACAGCCGTATCACGAGGCGCCGAGAGAAGCAGCCATGGAACTCCCATCCAAGTTCTGATAAGAGGGGAGTTTTAGTGTTAAAAATGCCACGATTGTCGAATGTGTTGGTGAGTTTAGTTTCAGTCTTCCAATATAGGTATAGACGCTGTTGGCAGACGCTAAATGTGGGTAAAAGACACTGTCGTATCTGTTGGCTCACTGGAGGCATTTTTTCTCGTACCCGGTATAACTATAAGGCGTTTCCCTATCTACCACCTGGGGACGCATTCTCTAGGGGTTATAAACTCTTCAAAGAAAGACTTATAATAGGCAGTGGACACAACAAATGGTTAATTAATGACCGCATAATGTGTACAATCTTCTGAAGCGCTACTTAAGCGATAGACAATTTGTCGTAGTATACTAAGGTGAATATTCCAACCCTAAAACCATCGAGTAAATTTTATATTTATTGTACAGTTATGGCAAAAAAATGGGACAGTTACGTCTATTTTCGCGATTATTCCACCTTTCGGCACTGCATTTATATGCGGCATAACTATCGAGAGATCCAAAAAAAACTGTTCCTCAGCGGGCTGTGGAAATTCAACGTATGAATAATATGTTGGTGACACTGTACGTCAATGTCAAATTCGAGGTTATCAGGTTAGTATTTGCGTCATTTTGTGTCATAACTGACGGAAAACCTAACCTGATAACCTCGAATTTGACATTGACGTACAGTGTCACCAACATATTATTCATACGTTGAATTTCCAGAGCCCGCTGAGGAACAGGTTTTTTTGGATCTCTCGATACTTTGTCGTATTATTTCTAATTTGGAATTGTTTGGCAGATGTCAAATATTCAATGATGCAATATGACATATTAATAAAACAAGTTCAAGCAGCTAAAATTAGATAAAAATCTGTTGTAAGAGTTGTCCCATTTTTATTGGCCGCAACTGTACACCTATGATTTATTAAAATTGATAAATATAACTACTGCAACGTTTGCCGACAATACAGATCTGAGACTTCACACAAAAACCTGAGAATTGCAACCAAGGACCTGGAAAACTGGATGAACAAAATAAAAAAGTGGCTTAAACTGTGGAGAATAAAAGGTGGCCAACCAAGACATATTGAAGGGAAAAATTAGCAGTTGAACTTTCAGTCAAATCACAAGATGTTATCGTATAACACAATTTTTGGGGATTAGCGGCTACTTCGATTATCGAAATTCTAGTAAGATTTTGCACCGTGATAGAACAGTATATTACGCAGGAAGTTTAGAAAAGTGATGTTTTACTGAACAAGTATGGCTGGTTGGAGTAAGAGCGTTAGCGAGTACTTATACGGCTATACGAGTTCAGTAAAACCACGTTTCTAACGTGTTGCGTATACTATTTTTTCTACGGTCATCTCTAAAACTGACTATGCGAAAAGTTAGCGATTCACACATTTTTCCCTAGTAACCATTTTAACATCGCAACCACCTAAACAATGACTTAATGAAATAATCACGTGACTTCATTTTACTTTAAGCACCGCCATGACTACCTGAGTATTATTGTAATTCGTCACTTTTGTGGAACTGTCAAAAATTATTGGCAATTACATCATGGCGAGTCCATAATCACGCAACAGTTTGATTGAGTTTGTAAGTTTTTGTAAAGTTGAAGATGGAATCTGAAGATAAGATATTTATTTATTTTCCTAAAATGTCTCGTGTTCCACTAAAATTCCACTTATTTATACAGTACCTACAAGTACATAAACTTGAACCAAGTTACGAAGGCGAGCGATGTAAACAAGATTCTGACAGTTCTGGGTGCACACTAAACCAGTTTCACACGGTGCGCATTTTACGTAAACTTCCGTCGCATGCTGCCGTAATAGTAATTTACGTTATAAGTCCGGTAAACGCAAGTTTACAGTAGCGAGTCCAAACGTTTCGGGACGAGGCGACGTAGGAGCAGAGTCTGGAATGTTGAGACGAGCTACTGTAAAAGTTTACCGGACGTATGTCGTAATGCGTTTTATTTCATACTGCAATAATTTTTTGAATTGAAAATAATAAATAGTTTGATTATTGATTTATTTCATTTGAGTCCGGTAAAATGTTTTACCGGACCTGTTTATTTCATTTGAGTCCGGTAAAATGTTTTATCGGACCTGTTTATTTCATTTGAGTCCGGTAAAATGTTTTACCGGACCTGGTACCGTAAAGCCTCATTTTCCGGACTAAAATCATTAACTTAAACATGGGGTTTACGATACAGTATGAAATAAAAGAAATTACCGCACAACAAAATAACGCTCATTCCTCCTCTATTGTAACGACGCATAGAAACGGTGTTCAACTTTCTCTTCGAAACGGCCAACCACAGAACGCTTTCTATCACGTGATATTCACCGACCACGTGCGTTTGTTTACTTGGCTCGCCTTCGTATATTGGCTGAAGTTTAGTGTTACACAGTGTCAGCGATGTATTTCAGGTTGCCTGTTATAAAGAAATTTTAATTATTTAATAATTTTGTCATTTATTTAAGACCGTAGAAAAAATGTTGTATGTATTTCGAGTCTAAAGAGCTATTTTGGTGTTCGGTTGCTTCGCATCCTCACGCCAAAATGGCTCTCTTTACACACTAAATACATAAATTACTATTATCGCATTTCATAAGAAATCTAAAATATTAAAGTTTTACATAAAACTAACACTAAATATCAAAACATAACCAAGCTCAGCAGAACTCTATCAGTTGGTTAATATGGAAATCGCTAGTAGGGTGTTAGTAATTTTTGCATTTTATGTTGGCGCCATTTTCAATTTAAATTTCAAGTTTTTGTGTGTCACTTTCACTTGACATTTAAATTATTGAACTAAATTTTGATTTGTCTTGGTTGCTTCTATAATGCAAGATTACTTATTAAAGTTATTAATAAATTATTATTTTTTCTTTGTTTCATAAAACTACGATTCATATTTAAGTTTTGCAAAATAACAAATAATTTGCCATAACCTCACAAGTTTGACGCTACTGACCGTTAAGTACAATCAGCTGAAATAGTAGGTACTTAGTACTTATCAAGTAAATACATTGAAAATTTTGCATTTGACACTGTAAATGTCACGGGAGTTTTCTAAATGGATTATATATCTATATTGCTATTTATCACTGATAATAATGTTTGTCCTTATACATTATTTTAAACTTTATTATTTATTTTCGTATAAATGAACATTTATCCCTGACCACGCTATATTTTATGTTTATGTGGTTGTATGTCATTGTTTGCTGTCGAAAGAGCTCAATTTTCTAAATGAACTGTACAATGCAATGGAAGAGAAAGAGGCAAGAGTTTGCAGATTCTCCTTCACAAATAGGGAGCGTTTATACACAGGATCCCCTTGTTCTCCCATTATGCATCATCACACCAACGCGAGTTGAACTGCTTACTACAATTTGCAATGGAAATACGACGCGTTTATAGATGTTAAAATTTTCTTGGCCGTAATACGAGAGCACGCAGAACAATGCACGTCAATCGTGGCAGCCCATTGAAGCAACTACGATATCTATTTTAAATATAACGAACACCGTTTGCTACGTCTTTAAACAAAAGAATGTTCTTAATTACTCCAGGTATCAAAGTCAGAAATATCAGCACTACCTACCTCAAAGATGTTAACAAGAAATTCCAAGATTTTTAGAGTGGTGTGAAATCGAATCGTTCCTCGATATATCATTTAGTTATGATTTTTATCTGCAGTCCTTAGATTTGTGTTGTATAAATTCTGATTTATTGTCAACGTTGCATGTATATCAAACTGACAAACATGATAGATTATCACATCATTTGGTTAGAATTGTTTAAAAATGTAACGCTGCATTTTACTTGGCGGGCAAAGATGGAACAAAGAAAGGGGTTAGTATTTTCGCTTGGTTGAGCCCGTGACGTTTAAGTCAACACAGGTTAAGACAGTTTGACTCATACCCATAAAGAAAAAAGATAATACCCAAATCCCGGAGCTGCGCACTCTACATTTTTCCCATCGCTAGATTTTCCTAGTGAAAATCTCATTACAACATCGACGCATTGAAATAACACAGATCTATATTGAATTAGTTCGACTTTCCCGAGCGAACGACTGTCCTTATTCCAGTTTAAGACTCGCCCTACTGAGCACCCAATACGCTTGTCATATGTTGCAAAGGGAATTCACCGGTAACAAGACATCAGTAGACGATTAGAAATGCGAAAACCAAATAGTTATAGATATTAACGATACAAGTTTGATTATGAGCATCTTAACGACACGAATTTGATTGCCAAAAACGAAGCGGTGAACCGAGTTTTGCAGCAATCAAACGAGTCTCGTTAAGTGCCATAAGCAGACGTGTATTGTTCAATATTTATCTTCATCAATAAATTCTGGTTCAATGTATTTCTTTATACAAAAAGAGTGCGGTAATGGATAGATATACGCACTGAGTGCGGTAATGAAGCTCTTAACGATACTAAAATTAATTTGGTTAAGAGTCTATAACAACACGGATGAAGATAAAATGATAAACGCAACGAAATAGAAGATCTGAAAAGTGGCAATTGTTAAAACAGCTGTTCGACTCTATACAATCATAATACTTGAAAATTTAGTTGACCAACATTGTCTTTTAGGGACATAGAGATAATCACAACATGGTAGAATTATATCGAAGATCTCTTCAGAGATAAACAGGCAGACATTTTACGATCGAAATTCGTCACAGATCCTGCTGAAAGGTATAGCACAAAAATCGAAGACGTTCGCGATGTAGCTACACAAATTAATACTATGAATATTATAGACGGATAATATCGCTAACGGAAAACTATGTGCTTAATACAAATCTGGAGGTATAGATCAGTGCTCGGAATGGATCGGAACGCTGTTCCAGTTCGTGAAAAACCAGCTTGATCCCGTTCCGGGTCGTGAAAACCTTCTTGATACTGTACTGGTCCGTAATTTAAAACCTTCTCAAAAATTGTCACATTTTCCCCCAGGCCTTAACAATGTTGGCTTCTATTTTGTCATGGCGGTGCATGCAGCAAAGTATTCAGTATTCAGAATCAATAAAGAATAAGTGACATGCATTTTTGTGGAAATTACTATATCTTAACTTTGCTTTGTTAGATACTCTTATTTTTCTGTTGTTTAGTTGTTTCTAAATATATCATAAATATAAACTGTATTGTGCCTGTCTGCCTTTTATAATACAACGATAAGCATGTGCCTTACGAAACATTCCACTGGTCAAACGGTAAAGGCGTCCAACTTGGAATTATATTCCCCCTGGAGCTTAGATTTGAATCCTACCGACTGCAATATCTTTAGTTTTACGAATTAATGCAATTCACGTTACTAACTTTATACCGTTTCGGCATCATTAGATAGTTTAGCATATTTTTACCTATTCTCCACATAATTTTAAACCAGCTTCAACGGTCATTTGATCTAGCAAAAGTTATTTTTTGCGGTGAGTTCTCTTAATTAAAAACGTTAAAAAGATTTTCACATATAATCTCGTAAGAGCATTAATTCTTTCCGGAATTTTTTTGTTTCAACAACGTCGTACGCGAGGGCAAATTGGGACGATGCGCAATCACGTCTGTTATTGTTTGTAAAAGAAATAGACATACAATGTTATGTATATACTTTAAAACTTATATAATATTAATAATAATATTGATAAGTGTGTTTCGATGTGTTAAGACTGGATTAGATGCAGATATTATAATTTTGTTAAATAAAATGGCAAATGAATGCGCTGTCTGCAAGAAAGGTTTTACTAAACACTGTAATTTAAGAAGTCATGTAAAAATATTTCATTCTGGTAGATGTACTAAATGACATTGCGCCAAATAAGACATTTATATGTTCAGCTGTATGCATGGGCGCCGTTACATGTGGGCACGGAGGGGCGCTTGCCCCCCCCCCCCGGATTTTTTTTCAAAAAATAATTGATTGCCTAGTACGCGTTGACCGCCGACCTGTCAAAACTCACCGTACAGAAATTATTTTCATAGGGTGTAATAATACTAGATAGTGTGCATAATAATAGCAACGATTTATTCTTTTGCACGTCCTGAGGGCTCGGTCACTTTACAAAACCAATTCTTTAAACTAGCTCACATAAGCCGATAGCCGAAATAACGAGATGAGAGGCGCTTAAGTATTTGTCACTCAGCGCAGTACAAAACAATATTTAGATTTCCGTTTCTTGACGCCTTTAAAGTCCGACCGATGTTGGGTTTTTTTGTCTAGACACGTTCAAGTAATAAATTCAATGGCTCGTAAAAATCCCAGTGCACCTACACGGAATGTTTGCAAATATTTAAAATAAATGTATTACTTATCTCAAGTTAGTCTTTATTCACTCTCTGATTGAGTTCCTACTGATATATTTTCCGAAATTAAATAATTTTACGTTGGTGATAGAGGTGTTTTTTCCAAACTTCGTAGCACTTTATTTTTATAATATTTAAAATATAATAGCATTTCTTATAGGTGCACATAGAGTAGCGAAAAAAAAATCACAGGAAAAAAATCACAGAATTGAAGCCTCCGCAAAAGAAATCGCTCGGAAAAATGTCACCGGAAAGAAAGTCACTCAGAAAAAAGTCACCGGAAACAAAACCACTGGAGAAAAAGTTGTCGAAACACACAAGAAACGCTATCGCCGTGTTTATTATTTTAAAAAGTCGCTTACATTTTTACTTCCGTTGACTAAAAGACTAAGGAAGTATTGTAATCGTGAAAACGCGCCCTCCGAGATTTCTTCAGATCTTCACGTTTCAGAGTCACTAGATGATAAAACCAAGTTTTTTTGAATTCCGCTTATCTATCTTTCGGTCTACCTGTTGGCGGTATAGCTTTAAACTATTTGTTAGAGGAAGGCGATATTTTTCATCTCATAAGCAAAATGAGGCAAGAACTGGCCGTGGATACTACAAAGATATTGCAAAATGAAGCTGGTATACCAACTACTAGAAAAAGGCTTCGGCAATATGAGTATGTACAAGCCAGGTTACAATCTCTGTGTCAGGACTACGCCCAAGGAACTCGAAATACTCCTGATTTTTTATGGGCCATAAGTCACAATATCCATCAAATAATAAATTTAGATAAATAATCGTTTTCTTAATTGTATTACTTACAGTATTGTATGTAGTATGTAGATTATAGATGGCATACAATAAAATAAAATATTGTTATTGCACTACTTACTTTTTTTCTTTCCGGTGACATTTTTTCCGGTGGCTCTTTTACCGGGTGACTTTTTTTCGGTTCTTTCCGCATGACTTTTTTCCGAGTGACTTTTTTTCGGGGCCTTTTTTCCGGATAACTTTTTTCTGGTGACTTTCTTTCCAGTGACTTTTATTCCGGGTGACTTTTTTCCGGGGGCTTTAATTCCGTGACTTTTTTCCTTTGACTTTTTTTCCGGGATTTGTGCGCATCAAGTGTTTCCTTTTAGACCATCTGTGAATTTAATTGTCTTATCTCAATACCGAAGAAAATCTTGCCCCTCCCTGGGAAGGGGCGCCCATGGCTGTATGTAACAAGTGCTCGAAAACATTTTCAAAATACTCGAACCTAAAGAAACATGTGGTGAAATTCCATCCTGGTAAGTTCTGTAACCAACTAATATTTTATAATCATTTAAATAATTAATTGTTCATGTGTAATTTAATTTTTTAGATGAAGTTAATCAGCTGACTTCGCCAAAGGTGTATTCCTATCAATGTAAAGAATGTCAAAAAACATTTCAAGCACGTGTATTAAGCATTACAAATACTATCAAAATATACACTCACACGAAACAAACTTTGATAAGACTTCGTCAACTGAAGTGCAGTTTATGTGATTATATTTGTGTGTCTAAATTAATTTTATGTGATCACTTTTTTGGAGGTTTTCAAAAAGATTACGGCTCCTTTGGAGCCGACTATGGTAGCCCTAGAAAAAAATACACGAAAACGTAGTACTTGCTACATCAAACAAAAAGATACCACATAATAAAACTATTGAAAAACAACGCCGTTTATTCTCAACAAGAAAAATAGTAAAGCAACATAGTTCAAAATTAAATAAACCGACTTCTGAAGAGACAGATTTTACTTCTATGCAGCTCATAAATGTAAATTTGCATTCATAGGTGTCACTTTATTATATTTTAATAAAAAAAAGTTTATCCCTGTAGTGTTTTTTTATAATTTATCATCTTTTTTAATCCTAAAAATAAAAAAAATACAAAAAAATATGCAACCCAAATAATTGTGCCAATAATTACTTTCTAGTAATTTAAAATTAGCGCTAATTCAGGCGAAACGAATATGCGCATGCGAAAGTCAGGGAGCCAAAGTTGAATTGGTACCTGTAGACGTGAGTAGTAGGCTCGCGCATGCGTTTCTGGGTGTGTGTGAGTGTGTGTGGTGTAGCTGTTCCGGTTCGTAAAAAAGTTCAATTCGAGCGCTCAGGTAAATAGAACTCGAATAGTTGGGTGGCTTCATAAAATACGTTTTTCTTCAAACGGCAGTGAAATATGTCATTATACTGCTGGATTGATGATGCTAAACTGTCACTTTATTGACGACTTTACTGCCGCTCGTCAGCGGCAGATAAAGTTATTATCTGCCGCTGACAACTTTATCTGCCGATCAAGTAATTTTCTTCGAATTTTGTTCACAAAGTTGTAAATAATTTGTTATAAAAACGTTTGAAGAAAAAATACTATATGTTATTCGGAGCAAAAGTATCTTTATGTGGCTCGGCTGTACTTATCTGCCTCGCAAGCTCGGCAGATAACCCGTCCAGCCTCGCCACATAAAATATAATTTTTGCTCCTAATAACATAATATACTATTTCCCATGCCCACATACGAAAGTGGCAGTTTCCATACCGTCAAGTAGCCATGAAAAATGACAATATCATTCACCCGGCCGTTATCATAACGAATGTATTTGTTGTAAAAATTGCACAATTTATAGTTATACAATGGGCTAAATATGACATTTTAACCTACAAACTACTGAAAATATGTCATTTTAACTTAAAAACTTTTGACAATCTACTGACAGTGTCAGTTGTCATAATAAAGATGACATTTTTTTGTGATGGGAAAAATAGCGTACATAACTCGCTCGCCAGTATTTCGTACGCTCGTGTTTTAAATCACTCGCCTTCACTACGCTTCGCCTCGTTCCTCAAATATACTCTCACGATATATGTCACTTTCGTGACTTGTTATGTAATATACTAATAAAGAACCCTATTGTCTGCTCCTATGTTAAACTTTAATCATACTTATGTTACGAAGAAAACGATTTGGCAAGAGACGAATTTCCTGACAACATAAATCAGTAAAAAGAAAGAAAAAGAAGAGGGTGTATATTTCAATTAATCAGTTATCGGTACCATCATCACCATGGCCAACTTCAAGGATTAATCCTGTTGGTTTGTTCCATAAGTTTATCTTTCCATATTTTGTTGAATGCCTACAATCCTTTTATCCTGAGGGGAGTATTCCATTATCCTCATAGGTATTCAAAAATTCTCCAGTCTGTATAAATTTTGATAGCGACTTTCTCTAACGGCCCTTATTAGATTCTTGACGTAACGGTATAGTATATTACGTTACAAGATCGGAAAGTGACATAGAACAGGCCGGGAAACAGTTAGAAAAACGAGCCCAAAGGGTCGAGTTTTGCTATTTTCTGAGGCCTGTTTCAATAAGGCACTTCACGTTCGAGTCTCGTATAACGTTGTTTGCGCTATCAACTAATAAAAATAAATATACCGTTGAATATTACAACTAATGTTTGCCTAAATAAAGTGCGTGATTGTTTCTATAGTAATCAAACAGAAAACAATTTTCTATAATAAATATGTGTAAATATGCTTTAAATTTAGTTAGAGTTAAGGCTGGTATTGGAGCGAGGCATATTTGAGTTTTAACTTAGTACTTTAGTTTTAATCCAGGTTTTCATGTTTATATAAGTAATTCAACATTTTTTGCTATTGGTTTTACTCAGATAGCAAATTGTAAAGTTATTTTCTTCCATTTGTTTCTCTACTTGTTTGTTTTTGATTTTTAATTTCTGCTTTTGATAACTAACCTATACTCACGTATTAGCGCCTTGCTCCTCTTAAATCACTTAGTAAACAACAAATAAAACACCACACAGTATAATAAATTTGATAATTAATGATATGCGTAGGTTTAAAATCCGTGCAAGTCTGTTGGCGCACGGTCGCTAACTGTCCCAGATTTTAGGGCTGCGGGTGCGCAGATCCGACTTAAATGACCCCTGCGTTATAATGTTAATTATTTAAAATGCAGCCTGTCATTGGTATCAGCTGTTGGCTACAACAATAATAATAAATAAATAAATAACAGTCCTAGGACGGTTAAATTCATAACGGTGTTGTTATTACTTCCTTTTACTATAAAGGAAGTATTGGATTCACCCCAAAAATTCGAAATTGAGTTTTCAACGGATCTTCACGTTTTAGAGTCCCCTGATCCCAAAAAACATATTTTTTTTTCATTGGTCTGTCTGTGTGTGTGTCTGTCTGTCTGTCTGTGTGTCTGTCTGTCTGTCTGTGAACAGAATATCTCAAAAACGAAAAGAGGTATGGCGTTGAAACTTCATATATAAGTTTTGTGTACTATGTAGATGAGACAGCAAGGTTTTGAAGAAAATCGCATAACGGAAGTAGCTGTTTACTCTTGTGATTTTTCGGTTTTTTTTCGATTTTTTCAAAAACGGCTCTAACGATTTTTTTTAAACTTTATATTTTATTACATTTTTAATGTGTATTGATGTGAGATAGGTGATTTTCCAGTTGAATACTTCTAAAGTGGGTTTCTTTGTTTTTTTTTTCTATTTTTTTTATTAACTCCTATTTAAATAAAACACCCGGTATATTATTACATTTTCGAATTCACCTTAAAATTCTAGAGAAAATTTGTCTCTTCAACTAACACTCTATTTTGTACCGTTTTTGTAGAATTTGTAATTTTTGAAAATTTTTGACAAATTTGTAAAAATTAAAAATGAAATTTTTGACTAATTATAAGATCACTGTAAAAGGAAGTTGTGTGAGTGTATCGCCCCAGATTTTTTTGTTGTTCATATCAAGCAACAAGGATAAGGAAGTTGACCTTTTCGTCACAGATAACGAACCCGAAAACAAGTGGAAATAGGCTGGTAGCGCAAAAAGTTATAAATGGTATTCATTAATGGAACCTGAAACAGACGACGACTACAAACTTAACTGCCCGTATCTTTTATATTAGGGTAATTGAAAAATCTATAAAATTTATATAGAACATTGCAAGGTTGCAAGGTTACAAGTTCATTCTATATATACCTTTTTCCACATCTTCAAAGCACGTTGTATATCGATTTCATCTAGCGAATGAATCAGTAGGCAATCAATGAATTAAACAAGTAAAGCAAATAGTCCATCTCTACGTCACCTAATAAATATCTTCTAATACCCACACTTTTGCGCGCACGTTTTAAATTTGTAACTACGGGTGCTGTGAATGCGCAGAAAACAAGGATAAAACCAAGAAATAAATTAAAATCCACGTCAAGTTTCCAGCATTCAATTAAAAGTCGTGTCAGGTAAACACGGAGAATCAATAGCGGGCGGAATAATCTACCCCAAAAGGCACTTGGTCTCACGTAAAAAGCGGCAGAATAAAATGTTTCTTAAATATTCCCCAGCGTTAGTCTTTATTCCTGTCGCACACGACATTTGTTCTATTAGAACGTTCCACACGACGAATGGAACATTATTCTTCGCCACTAACGTTACTGCTTGCTGCTAGAGGTGGTAACGTATAATCTACTGAAAAATATAAAAGATGAAGCCGAATACATCCTATTTAAAATATAACAAGAATATGCCGCTTCTGATATATTAAAAGTTGGCTCTCCTTGATTAAAGCATACAGTAGGCGTAAAAACGAATATTCCAGGGATTTCATCCTCGCTATTGTTTTTAGCACACCGTATCTGTCATAAAGCTCCTCCGGTGAGCCGTTATTTTTTATAAGCCCAAGTAATAATCCTAATTTCAGTTGCGCTCAAAATTTAAATTAGTTTTCGAGGGCTCTTCCTCGTGTTTCGCCTTTGAATTTCTGACCTTTTATGTGCACATGATTCTAGCTTCAAATCCTTGAACCTGTTTTTCTTCCTCCACAATGTGTACATCTTCAAAACTAGTTAAGCCATTTTGGATGTGAAGCTTTTAGCTCTACATTGTGTCTATTAAAAACGGCAACATTTTTTTTACAGAATGGTGATTAAATGCCTCACTTGCAAAGTAGAACGTTAAGTAAAATTAGTACCGATTTACTGGATTCGCCAACCAGTATCGCTCCTTTATTAAAAGAAAAAATAAAAACTTCACTGCCTATAAAAGTGTTATTATTCCGAGGTTATCTCAGAGTTCATTGCCAGAACTCGAATCTAACAAGTAGTAGTTAATGGCTTAATTAATGAGTAGTGGATTATATACACACATTTACACACTGTATACGTATTTCAAAATAAACGCTTTCAAAGAAAGCTTACACCAATGCTGGTTTAGTTGTTTGCCAATGGATAATATTAATTGATTACTATGACATTATGATTTCCTTTCTGTTTTGGCCCAAGTACTTTGTATTCTTACGACAAGGTTCTCTTGATCTCGAATGACTACGGGCTTATTTAATTTGTTCGCAACTTCCACCGTTGTTGACAGTCGCTGACAACTACTGACTTTCAGTCTACTTTGTAAAAAAGTTCGAAACTGTAAAATCCACAATCAATGTGAACAAGATATTCAATCACCTCTTGAATTCAACCAATCAGTTGCATGGATAAAAAATTTAGAACAATGTGACGTCACAATCACTCAACTGCTATGAAATACAAAAGTCGTTTGCTTTGAGAAGCTGAATCCGGTTACTACCACCTTGACCAAAGTTTCCATTTAAAGGTTCGCGGTGGCATTACTGCTACTAAGAAATCTTAATATTTCTAATTGAAAATAGTCTATATCTTATACAAGCTAAAAATGACAAACCAGAGATGAGTCAGACAACATAATGCAGTGGAGCTACCAAATCGTGTGCCAATATAAGTCACATTGCCAAAGCCACACAACGGCTCCAATAAAAAATGAATACTGATACAGCTGTATAGTTAACGTAGTGGGTGTTCAAATTAAAACTTGCCGCGATGTGCAGAGTTATGCGACTCGCTCGTACATCATGGATTGACAAATTACTTTCTCGATTTCTCGAAGTGTCAAGTTATTCAAAGTAACCATTCCAACGAAACTGCAGCATCTTTAAAACTGCGGGCATTCCAAGACGCCACAGCAGAATCGTGTGCAACCCCTTTAAATATAAAGCACACCATCCAAAAAGCGCAGTAATTCCGCTATCTGCGAGATGCAACAGATCCAGATCTATGACACGCCACTATTCTTAAATCCTTATCGATAACAAAGGCGAGTCCAAGCTCTGACCATATCTTAAAAAGGCGACCCACAGACCCAAGGCGAGCACATAAAGGTTGACGTAACTGGCTGGGAAGATCGCAATAAAATCTGATCTCTAAGACCCGAACTTTCTACTCGGTGCACAATGGGTCCTTGTAAGTACGAGTTTACGAGATATTCTTTCGGCATCCAGAAATAATAAACCAGAAACAAGTTATACAAGGAAGCAGACTAGGAGACGCCAGTATTGTGCAGTCATTCATCGATTGCGTATTGCACATTCTGTTTGTATTCTTTGAACATTTACTCGGTTGAGCATATCTACGTCGGAGACTTGGCTCGCTAAAAATTACTGGAGAGACTGAAGCTATAAGAACTTGACTGCCAGGCGATTGACCTTTGGAATGAACATACTAGATTTAGGCTATGCCACGTGCAATAAAGTGGCGTACCTCCTTCTACAACTATCTAAAAAACAATCTGGGCCGTAGAGAACAGAAGAACTGTTTATTCATACCAGATAACTATTAGAAAAACACTATGAACGTACCTGCCATTTTTTACTCTCTCAATTACAGCAAAACCTTCAATTCTATACAATGGAATCAACGCGACATTCTCCACAAGATGGTCATTCCACATCATTTAATACATTTACTCCATTGCTTGTATGTTGATAATATACCCTATATTAGAGTAAACAACGAAATCTCAGGAAGCCTCAGAACCAGCAGAAGAGTGAGGCAGGGTTGCATTCTTCTTCCGTTATTATTCAATATCTACGAAGAATGGATAATGAAGCAAGCAGATGAAGGCAGGGAGGCAGACATAACCATCTAAAGCCGCAAAAGCTAACAATTATGGCAGCTACGGAAGAGGAATTGCGGAATTACTAACGCGGATAGAAGAAAGATGCACGAAGATTGGACTAAAGCGCAATAAATAGAAACAATTTGTCCTTATAGGTTGTTGGAGGTAGAAAACAACTAGCGTTGAAGAAGGAACTCATATTATTCTCTGAATGCCATTTGTTGGCAGTGGTCTGTTATGATATGTTTTATCCGACTTTTCCACTGTCTAGGGTGTATATCACACAACGTTTCGGGAGTTTTGAGCTACTCCCGTCTTCAGGTGTTCCTCTTTAGTCCTGAGAAGGACTGATATTGTACGTTTTTCTACGTAAACTCATACCTCCCCCGGGGTTTGAACCCGGGGCCGCTGATAGCTGTGATTACTAGTCTGCCACTCTTACCACTAGGCCACCAGAGCGGTTATATATTTTAGTTGTAAACTTATATATCTTACCGCTGTATGCGCAGTAGACTATTTTTGTAATTCTCTGCGCAGTAGTGGCATCCAAATGGGCTTTAATTCTGAGCTAGGGACTAACCAGGAACACCTGAAGACGCGAGTAGATGAAAACTCCCGAAACGTTGTGTGATATACACGCCAGACATTGGATAACACATATCAGGAACTCATATTTTTGGATGTGTTATGTTATTTTCGAACTCGTTCGATGAATGCAAGAACATCGCTCGAAGCGTACACCAGCAGAAGGTCCAGGGTGCGGGCATTAAATGGAAGACAAGCACAGAAACCAAACGCGTGTTAAGTAGCATTTAAATAGCTCACCGTGATATCGAAACGAAGGTCAAAATATCCCAAACCATGAAGATAGGGAAGGGGCTACCCCTCAGGCTAGACGAAACACAAAGAAATTCGTATAAACGCACCGTACAGTTCCAAAGTCTAATTCGGAAGAAATATAGAAGGAAAAAAAAGGAGAAAGAAGAATTTTGCAAGGTGAAAGTGAAGTGGAAAGTTTCGAAATTTTGTCGTGGTTGTATAGTTGCTGTTTTACCAGATTTATATAAACACAGAACTGCTTATTTTCTAGAGGAGCCGTGTCACCGAAAAAATCAGTCTTGTCGTCCACCAACAACCGATTGCAAATTCGGATTTGTTTTTCACATTCACGCAACAGTTAAATACGTAGCCCCTGTGGATTTTCAGCCCGGCCAAATGATAAATTTCGTGGGTCAGCTTTGATCTCAGATTTCCGCATATTTGTCGTACCATATTCGTGGATCACTAGTTCCCCAAGCTAACTTTCCACATCTCTGCGGTGGATGCGGTTAATAGTGTCCCACGTCAAATCTCAGATTTTCCGTCATCAAATTGACTTCGGCGTGACACAGCTCGACCCTCAGGTCTGTAAACGTCATTCCATTGCGCCTGGTGAATCTCCAGGGAGGTGGAGCTCGCTGCTTCAAGCTGCTGACTCGCTTTGCCTTCGTATCAGTATTGGTAACCCTGCATTACGTTATAGTTACTGCCTTTTCTGGATAGCTTCTACAGAGCTTGTAGTTTCTGCACATTTCTACGTCCACCTCCTAGTAGCTACAGCTTACATACCTTTATAATTAAAACTAAATCTGATATTATATTTCAATATGTGTGTTTTTAAGTGTTCGTCTCTCGGACACCAGTTTTAAGCTTCTCCCCATCAGGGAGAGCAGTGAATATGTACATGCTAAATTGTAACCAGCCTAATAGGTTTTATCAATCACAGTTGGTAACCCGTAACGTTACAATATTTGTCCTGTAGTCTTTTGTGTTAAATACAATTTTTACTTGCAACTTGTGTTTAACTGCGCGGAAAGTTAGCATTACATACTTTATACCACCCTCCGAAACGTGACTTAGATAGAAACACCTATAGTTTTAGATTACACCCGCGCCTGTGTCCCACTGTAACTATCTGTGTGCACTTTTGGCTTGATTACTTGGTAAATTATTCTTAGGGCGTAGCACGTGCGTGAATAACAAACAATGAGGATTGCGAGAAAAAAGCAATTGCGAAAACCGCATTAGGTCGGACTAACTAGAATATGGAAAGCCACCAAATTTTAAAGTTTATTAAGAAATTAGTTAATGGCTTTACATTCTCCATAGCCAGGTATCGGTCAGGGATATCGACCTTAACGTTGCATGTCGGGAAAGAAACAAAGGTTTTGAAATTATTGCAAAATGCAACCCTACGTAATCCTACAGGAACTAAAGATAGGTGCCAATCACAGACTCCTACTCTTCATACAAAGGATATTTTTGTTTGGTCACGTCATTCTAACAGATTGCCAGTAAACGATAAAAAATAAGATTGATCGCCAAATAGATTCCTATATCAAATAATAACTATGACGAATCTTCCAGTGGAGAGGACTATGAGAAGTGGGAAATATGAAGAGACATGGCGGGACATTGAAATGTCCAACTAGGTTTGCAGGGTTTCATTGGCATAGTCTATTAAAAATGGTCTTTCGCCAAATCTTTGTCTGATTGGACGTTAGTTGAAAATTACGTTCTCTTGAGAGATTCTAATTTTAAATGTGTCTCCAAAGATTTACTATAAAAAAATCCTAGTCAACTAAAAACTTTGTTTCTTGTAATTTATTTATATAAAATGACTGTTTTATGAGCACGTGTCCATTCGTTATACGCGTTAAGAACTACATTTATACGTAGACACGATTACGTTTTAGAAGAAGTCTGTCTGGTTGAACTTCCAAATATGAGTTCACATTTTCATATTTAAAGAGAAACAAATAATAATCTTAATTATATCCCGGAGCCCAGACAATATACCGTTATTAGTAAGAGGAGCTTGAATAACGAAAGAATTTATAATATGTACATTACATCGAAATAAAGAATGTAGACAACGTACTGGGAAACTGACAAAACTAATGAATAGCTTGAAGCCTTATGAGACTCGTAGAAAACTTGCAATAACGTATTTATAATTTATTGCTTCTTAGAACCCTGCTTATATGCAACCAGGTTATCAATTTCTGTGCTTTGCTATTTATTTCACCTGTGCTCTTCTAGTATTTTTTTTCAGTAATTAAAATATACAGTTTTTCACTACTTCAGTGTCTTATCATCTTTCATAATGCAGTTGAAAAACTGTTTACATATAAATGGAATCCTAGTAACAATGGGAGGAGTAAAGGTGAAAGCAAAAATATATAGAGTAGGAGTGTCTTAGGGGTTCATCGCTGGCCCGCTTCTGTTCTTCAATTACTTGCTTAGACGAAAGACGTTAATGCAATTATTCTTTTCCGCAGGTTGATGCTACCTTGATATAGAAATAGCAACTGTAAATAAATTGTCAGGTTTGGTCATATTTACTCGAAAAAAAAAGTGTAATTTGGTTATCATTTCTGTCGCCGCTACATGAATAGTAAATGCATTAACCTCATTAATCATATGCGTTATTTGGCGATTATAGCGAAGATTGTGTGTTGAAAACAACCGATAATATTATTGATTCCTTATATGAAAGCGTTGCGTTCGAGAAGGCCTTTACGAGAACCGTATTCGCGAATAAGTTAAATTTGTAGTTCTTATTCGGCGTTGATCTAGGGCCCTTATCATTTCGCTCGATCGGTACCGTACCTTTGTGTTCAACCATTTACTATTTGTGCCTCAAATTTGTTATATTAACTGACACGCCAAAGATTTTACTTTCTGGACACCTATTTGGACGTTAATAATATATTCCTATATTTCATTGTCGTTATCAAGAATGTATATTGTTAATGTTTGAAACTACCGCATCGAGTTCCGCGCTCCTGCCGAACATCGTTTGTTTTGAGCGACAAGTTGCGCTCGGGCCAAACTTTTCATCGTAGGACCCGGTTTTTGTTGTAATCCTAACAAGACTGACCGCGCTGTTCGAAGCTTCTCATGATCTAGTTTTGGGATTTTTTCGTTCACCTCGTGCTAGAAATTTGAAGATTGAACCCCGTTGCACTCACCATTAAGGTGAATTTTGGAAACGGCGTTCCTGAGTAATTGTTACTTCTGTAAGTTGATGAGCTGACCAATTTTTGTCCGATGCACCCTCTTGATGCATGGAGTTATAACCGCATTCCCTGACAAGCTCATTTTTTATGCGGGTTTGACCCACTGCGCCTTTGATCACCGTCAAGGGGACAGCTATTTGGTCGTGCACGCAGTTATTTTATAAACGTTGTAAATTGATTTCAATTGTCGGTCTGAATTTTTCAAATTCTCTGTGAAGTGTAGTTGTTGCTTCCTTTATCGAGATTATAGTGCTATGCCGAGTGGCAGCGTCTTCGATTGAAGTCCTTAAGATTTTCTCGAACGTTACCGTTGCTTTTGTACATTTATAACTTTACGTTGGGTTCATAGGTTGTGTTTTGCGTTGTACGGTTGCACCATTGTGCCAATGCCTCCGATAAGCATCCTTAAGGCTTCATCGGAACTTTATTTGATCTGGTAATGGTATTCATTATTTAATTTGTTATCAATCTAGTTTGTCCATTTAATATTATTGCAATTGTACACTTATTTGTTTCTTGTGTTTATGATCCTGTTGGTAAGTTTATGCTGAACAATCTGTGATATTTAGAGTAGTACTACTATTTTATATTATATGTTTATTGAGTGCACCCTGCGTACTGAAAGTTTTAGACAAGCTAAAGCCGTTTATATTAAAATATTACACGGTTAACCATTATAGATTTTATTATAGATCTGTATGTTTTAGTTACTGCAAACTGATTTATGACCTGTTATTTATATTTAGAGTATGGTCATTTGAGTCAAGCTTTGAGTTTGAGTTCTCGTTTCCATCTCGGCACATTTTCTGTATTCAATACTCATTGGGCCCCCCTTTTGTAAGGATGAATTTAAGCTCTTGAAACGAATCCATGCCATCTTCAATGTTAGCTGACCGGCCCTCAAAGTCAACGAGTCACCCACTTTCATAAGCGGCTTGCTTCATTAGGATATAAGCAAAAGAGCACGGTAACTCAATATACAAACCACGTCAGAGGCGTCCTTTTGCAAGGAAAAGGATAGAAGAGCACGATAGCTCAATGTGTGAACCACGCCAAAAGCAAAACTCCGCTTCCGGAATTACGTTTGATTTTCGTTAATGTCACACTTTACCGGCTAATTGTGTAACAACTTTGCTAAAACAGTAGTAATAATGGATTTTAAATACATCATTTTTAAGGTTTTGAAAGAAGAAACATTTGAATTGCAACAACCTTCATATCAGATGGTTTTTTAGAAAACATAACGATTACACCCAGATATAAAAGTCACTGTTATATTCATGTGCTCTAGAAGCTAAGTTATGTCTTTTAATTTATGTTATCTTCGATCAAAGCACAGGAAGTTGCATTTTGCATTTTTGTAAAGAGTGGTTATTCGTATTCGCACATTTTAACTTTACGTTAATTATCATTAGCGTCAAATCGCATAAACCAAACGTTGGCAATCTGCCTATCTACCACCGATGACAATTACGTATAATCATGCACAAGCACGCTGTTCGGAAACATCACAGACTGCAATTTGGCAGAGGCGCATGTCATGCGATGGCAAAAGTGCACCCAGTCGGTAACACGCATACGAATACTGATTAGCGCCGGACTGACATGGAATCAGATAGCCGCAGCCGCGGTTAATTAAGTGTAACTAGATTAATGAGATATTGATGGTATTGGGTTCAACATTCCGATAATCCCGCAAAATCAGCACTTAATTTCCTGCAGTCGAAGATGCTCGGAGAATAATTCCATGGGAAGTGCAAATCCCACTTTTAACTGCCACAGGTTGGTTTTATCAAAGGCACAACTGTAAATGCAACCCCTGGAGCACAAACCGCGGTGCAAGATTATGTAACTCACCTTGAGGTATTGGTTTAGTTTAGTAATGGCGCGACATTTATCTTAAGCGCAAGAATCGCTACCCCCGTTATTTTGATTAGAAAAGTTTCCTCTGACTTTATAGTGCAATTTATCTTTACAACTGAATTCCCAAATCGAATGGATTGGCCCTGGAGGTCCGTTTTCGGTGCAAATAATCAAAGCTGACTCGACTGTTCCAGTTTCAAGCCGGGGGACGCTTCTTAAAATTCTCATAACTCAACTAAGTATATGGAATGAAAAAATCTAACTTTAAAATAGTTGCTAACTTAAAATACTAAACCAAAATACAATTTGCTTGAAATATGTAGTTTTGGAGTAGTCACATTATTTGTTCTCTTTGTTTAATATATGTAAGGAATGCTTGCCAGATGAAGAAAGTCTACTTACAATTTTAGCGGATCTGTATATAAACTCTCAAAATTTGGAAACATTTTTTATGCAATAATTAACAAACATAATTTGATACGTAAAAATTGTTATCCATAATAGCTCAATGGTTGCTGTTATCATTCTACAAATAATGTTACTTGGCAAACTTACTTCACATAAAAAAAGACTCCTACTTGATTTTTACATGTACCATTTAAACTGTCTGTACTCAAGAATCAGCTTTGGTGTCTGCTTACTGGGTCAAGTTGCAATGTTATTATTGCGAATAAGAAGTCTGTGCAGACAGCGGTATTACAATTGTATCGAATGGTATCATAGGTCAAGTTTCATACAAATTGTTTACAAATAGGAAATTTTTTGCGAGCGTGGTGTTTTGAACTTATGCAAATAATAGGTTATCAGATCAAACAGCAAAACACTACACAATTTAATTGTATATAAAGCTCTGAATTTTATTTAATTTTTCGATATACTTTTAAACTCTGAAGTGTATTCATTTCTGAACAGACAAACTCTATACATGTCTTAAGGGGTAGTTAGGCCTGGCTACTCCATTCACATCTTATCCTACAACCCCTCATCCCTTCATCATGTGTAAACCTCTTCAGTAAAATAACATGGTCCTACAACTATACAATTTAGGTTCCGAAGTGCAAAAAATAATCCACGAAACTACACAAATCGAAGACTTGCATAAATTCAAGGAGCATCGTGGACAACTATCTTGCTTTGGAAAGCACCTGAAGTAGTTTCAATCATACTGGTTTGAAAGTAATCAGAATATTGTATTGGACAGTTTTGAATCTGATGTGCATGTCTTAGTACTCTAAGCAATGTTGCAAATATTCTTCTTATCGTCTGTTCGGCGATTATTTCTATGGTAGAATCCAAATCAGTTTCTATAGCGGCTGTTCTTCAATGCAAAGTATTGTCCATCTCATACAAAACGACGCTCGGATCTGAGCATTATCAGTTTACAAGTTCTTTAGCACGCTGCATAGATGGGAATACAATAAGTAGGTTACTAACGCTCATTTTCTATATATTTATGTCGATTGCGGTGGCAACATTAAGCTATCATACTGTTATGCAAACAATAGAACCAGGTTAAAAAAATTAAGGGATTGCACTCAGATACAATGGACTATATACTGTAATCGTTGACTATTTCGTGTGTTACGGGGTAAAAGCTATTTGTTTCGGACTCATTACATTGTGTATTTTTCGCGCCGTGATTCTCGCTTTGACCGTGCTTTCGCTGGTTGATGCTAATATGCTTGCCGTGAGCGAGGTTAAATATTCCCATGTCTTTCGCTCCCGATATCTCAATGCATTAAGATGTCTCTCTTCAGCTTTCTTTCGACCTACGGGGAAAATCCTTTGATCTTTTATGGTAGCTCTTTTGCTTTGGCGTTTGTATTTACCGTAGCCGTTCTAGAGTTTTGCAGCCTCATTTCCGCCTTGGCTCTAGTCTGTAACTGAGGAGCGGTGGGTTCCCCGTTTCATTGCCTCCATCTGTAGTTATTCTACACCGTATAACTCTTGGTGCCTTGCAAGCAGGTGCTCTGCAGAGATTCGCGGACCTCAATATGGAAGCGTTTTCGTTTTTATGTAACAATTACCATATTGTTGCGCTAAGTACCACAACGGTGAAGTTCTTCAAATCTTTTCGAGTTTTGCTTGCTTATGTAGGCTTTAATTCCCGATGTCACTCGTTACGTTTGTCGTTACGTTTATTGCATTGTTGTGCCAAATACCAACGCATTCGAATAAAATTCTTTAAATCTTCTCGAGTTTGCTTGCTTATGTAAACTCTGTGATTTGCAAATATGCGTTACTTGTGTTTTCTATTCTGGCGGTGAACAGTAATACTAATTTAGATGCGGTCGCCTTATGTCACGTGCACACCATGTTTTTAATAATTGAGTAGCTTATAAAATTATTCAAATATTACATTGTTGATCATTACATATCTCATTATTGATATGTAGTCTATGTATTAATTGCTGTAAACTTATATTGTTGGCCTTTTTGCATATTTATTGCATATTATTATAGGTTTGACTATGCGTTCGAGTTTATACGTTTTCAGTTATATTTGGGCATAGTTGTTGTATTAAAGACCCATTGGCACCCATTTGTGAATAATTATTGAATTTAAAATTTAACAAGGAGTCCATGCCGTCTGCACTGTAGCTGGTCAGCCCTCGAATGTACCCATGTAGTCACGATAAATTCTCATTTTATTTCGTAAATTTTTGTATCAGTGGAACGTCGATATTGTTTAATTTTTTCAACGAACACTCATTTGACGACCGCTGTACAGACAGGCAGTGTTTATCAAAAATTTCTCACCGATAAATTCCAAATACTATAGAAAACTGTCTAGCGAAATCGAGAGAAATATATATCACAAAAACTGGTTTCTATTCCCTATGAGATTCTATTCGAAATTCACTGATTCAAGATTCGATTCAATTCGCGAATTCAGTCAATATGCAACTTCAAGAGATTCATGACTTGTTTAGTTTAATCTAAATAAATCGATTTTTCAATTGATCAAAAAATATATTATGCTATGAACCCGATGTTCGATTCCCCAAGTACTGAAGGGTTCAAGTCTAGTAGTTGGCATTAAAGATATTTAATAGATTTCACCTGTAGAAAAGTTCAGTATTGTCATCCCTTCACTATTGAAATTATACAACTGCTGATACAGTTCTTGGTAATATAACTGGAAATGATTTAAAAACACAAGAGTTGGATTAGATGTTTCGAGCATTTTAAAATATTTGAAGCTACCCACTCATGCTCTCTACAAAACTAGTAAACTAGTGTTTACTAGAATATTCTTTCCACACGAATTACTTTTCCTACAAGTTAAAGTCTGCCTTGGGAATTTTAATTCAGCAATTTATTGTTCAAATCGCCCGAACGAAAATAATACAGATCTCAGCGGCTTTGAGGAAATTCTAAATTTCCCGTAATAAAGGTTAATTTATAATTCGCATCCAGTGAACCGCGCGCTCAATTTTTTCCTTATGGTAAATATGTGCTCACAAAGGCCAAGGTTCTGAATGCCAACATTTTCCTTTAACATCACAGACGTAATTAAACGTCTTGTTTGGGTATTGCGACTGAAGAAGCAGCAGCATCCATTCTTTCATATGGTAATCAACTCCGTCCCATTGTGCTGTACGTCTGCGATTGTTTTATTGTATTATTTGTAGCCCTTTGTATGCAGACTGCATGCAGATACTGGCGATAGCAGCGCCGTCAACACGGGGAAAATTGTTTTCCTTTTGTGCAGTTTTAATCTGTTTTTGATTCTGCTCATTGTAGCGTTGTGGGAAACAAATCAAAACGATTTCTTCAGACAGCCGTCTTTATTGAGATTTATGTTGCCGGAGACCTAAGTGCGAAGACGTGCTTCCAATTTATTTTTTCGCACGAAATACTTCCACCACGTTAACGCTCCGCTGATCCTTTGTAGGAGATCGCCGGATTTTTTCAGAGTTTACGCCAATTTTCCATATGTGGCAGCACTTAAGAAATCGAGCTTTTACAGGCAAATATTCTGCAGAATTGGCGCAATAATTTAGGTGACTATAATTTAACTACAGCATTCACGTCACAAATTTTAAATTGATCAAGAGAGCCATGCTTATTTATAATTTAAAAAATCTAATGAATTGTAAAGTAAAACTCTTGGGCGGTCAGTTTTAGCTGTAGCTGGAATTTCACTTTTCTTTTTAAAATTAAATTTTCTAGAGATTACATTAACTGAATAGATTTGATCGCATAAACAAAATGTAAAATGTGGATTTCTTAAACAAGCACTTCCTTTTGACAATTTATTGTTGCGAGTGACTTAAACGTGAAAAAAATGGAGGGGGTAATGAAAATATTCTATAATTTAATTTTTATTCATATAATTATGGGCCTTTGTCTAAATCTAAACCAACCACTCAAACATGATACGTTCTAAATTTAGCACAGAATCGAAACGAGTCCAAAGCTAATTTAGAGACCGGGGGTAGATTTAAATCTCGATGATCCTGGCGGGGAGTTAGCCGAAAAAGTCCATATAGGAATGTTGTGAAACCTGACACGACCTGGGGTGGCATTTTTAAAATGCGAGGGCTTTCGTGTGCTTCGGCAGTGTTGTTTGTGGTAATTGTGTGGATTATGAAAAAGGAGTGAAATAATAGGGCCTGCAGTGGATATTATTGCTTTGCAATGGAGATTGTAATGGGTTTTATTGTGCAGCCGAGTTGAACATTGTTTTATCGTTTGTTGCTGCTGATTGTAGACAGCTTTGCTGTTGGCTCGTTGTATATTTCTTTATTGCTGGGTAGGAGCCCAGATGAAACCGCTTTAGTGCACTATGTACTTGAGGTTAGAGATTATCCGGCAAGGCTATCAATACCACTCGACCTGATAAGCAATTATCAGTGATCCAGGCTGCGCATCTAGAAAATCCGAGATGCTCATTTCCCAAAAATGCCTTGTGATCTGGGCCTTTTGCGGTTGGAAGCGGCCACCGCAAATGCGGATTAGATTGACATGGGTTGGGCACATTGATCCAGCGTTTAGCTAATAGGTACTAGCTGCGGTAAGCATCCGTGTTGCATGATTATTACAGGTACATCATCGGAGGTGCACTGAAAAATATTCCTGAAAGAGACAATCTCTCTAGATGCTACTTGGGAACACAGCAGGAGGCTACAAAACCCCCTGTAAGTATTATGATAACGAACACGTACTGCTAAATATTGCAATGTGTGTTTATTGTTGCTTGCATGTTTGGCTTTGGAATTTGTCTGATTTTGTGTTCATGAACGATTGCGTGTGACCACATGCCACATGAGAGGACCCACCGATTGCCTAGCTCTCCCCCGGTGTTATGTTTCTTTTTGGTAAGTCGCCAGCTCTTGTAAATTTATGCAACAGAACCGATCTTCACACCACGCGCTAGGGGAATTATCGAGGATGTGTATTATAAATTTCGGTTTTCAATTTCCAGTCTGGATTTACCATTCTAGCGGGCACGTAACACCGCTCCCGGCTCCACAATCTTCCATTAGATGTAGTTTGGAGATTTATCGAAATTCAGCTGGAGGGGGTAATGCTGTTGTGATTCGCGACTACAGTACTTTGCAAGCATAATATTACCTGCTATAGGTCAATTCGATTTAACTCGGATTTGTTAAGTTGTGCTATGCATATACACGTATTGGCTGCATGGCTTTTCCACCATGTCGTCTTTACCGTTAGCCCCAAATATCAATTTTATATAGAATCAGAATATCACACGACTGCGATGTCCCTCCTTGGAAACGTTTCACCATCGCTTCCTGTTGCATCTCCGTCCAGGCATGTTCTCGTCACTTATGATTGTCTCTTGCTGAGCTGGCCAAAACGCCTTCGTCATTGTTCGGCCTGTATCGTACATCTGGTAAGCAAAGGGTTGGATGATGTATCGTGACGAATTCTGAATTTCCGCTATACTATAAAGTATTTCAGCAACTTTCGCATGTTGTGTGTTTCGTGTCGCCAATTTACCGTCCTTTTTGAAGTGCTTGCATGGTTATCTTTTGGTTTATATTAAATGTGTTACCTTCTACATTTACGATTTAATGGCCCTTTAGGGATTTGACTGACTTCTTGGACGCTTTCTGCGTATTTATCAATCTTTCCATATTAGCTTGCATTCTCGTGGCGTCACATTGGCAAAAATGGTTTAAATTAGTGCTAAGATTACTGCGCCAGAATTTCGTGTAACTTTGTATGCTGATTATAGCGTTTCAAATATTATTGTATCTTTTATACTCGTAATTCTGTTGAAAAGCAGATATGCAAAACGTACTTTTTATAGCGAGATTAATAGCTGAAAGCAAGGCAAGGTCTATTTCACGATTTTCTTGCAACTCTGCTGATGTTTCTTCGAGTTCAGAAACGTCGTGACCACTTGGAGTTCGATTTCTTGCTAATTCTAAAGTAATCGTAGTTTCGAGTTTGAGAATTCGTGGCGCCCTCCCCTAAATAATTATTAACGGGGTACGCCGTATTTTAGAGTAGCAAACAAACCCATTTCAAGTACCTCGATGCTCAAACCCCCCTTGCTTCGACTAAAAGCTAGATGCAGCAAATTTTTGTTGCGATTTTTTTTTATTAAGTACCGTTTTCGCCTGTAACAACGCGACAGTTTCAATTTCTCTCTCTCTCTCTCTCTGCCACATTTCCTTTATTTATGATTTTGCCATTCTCCCCAGTATCCATATTGTTCGGTTTTTCCACTTTCCTTCACACAGTCTTATTTTTTCCATGGCGTTTGTATGTTTGTATGTTTTCCTCTTTAGTTCTGGTCAAATTCTTGTTCTTATTTCTTCTCTCACCACTTTAGAATACTCTTTGGCAATTTTCTTCCTCCATACGCTGCACGTGTCATTTGATGATGCTGTTCTTCCAATTTTAGGCTAAATGTCTTCAATTCTTCTTCTATGTCTCCTTCTGAGTTGCAAGTTTTTCCTCGTGTAATCGAATTCTATAGTTCCTATTCGGCCAACTTCCATATGTTAAAATACTTTTTACTATAACGTGAAAAGTGTTGCATATATGTAAGGCATTTCGTACTTGTCTTTCCATATCACTCTCTCCAGTTTGTCTCAGCCTGGATATCTAAATCCACTATGCTTTGTTACTCTTTGGTGGCGTATGACTAAGCCGTTTATGTCATTACCTGTGAGCATATATTTAGTTTTGTCACAATATATAAATGTAACTAGATGCCGTATACAAGAGCGAATATAACTTGATCATCAACAAATATTTAAAATATAAATGTGCAAACCTGAACCATGCGATTTGAAAGAGTGCGTAAAGATGGGTCCCAGCATTCTCCTTGTGTTAATTCCGACCTTGGCACTCTGATAAAGAGCAATTTATTTCGGCAAAAAACGCTTAAATTGCGGTTATCTTAAAGCGCATTTCTCTATATCCTAATGATAATAACAGCCATTCGAACAATTTTTCTGCAACCGAAACTATATGGTGGAGAACAGGAGGTACACATATAAAAATAATTATGATATTCAAACACCAAATATCCAAACCACAAATACTGTTGACAAGGAAGTGTTGGCGTTTTCTGTATTGTCTGATTTGTTAACCTCTATCTGCTCTCAAGATTTTACATTCCAATCGATTTTGGTGTATCCATCTGCAATTTTCACACAGTCAACATCGTAACAAGGTATTCAATATATATTTTTTAATCTTCCAATCATAGATTGTTATTTAAAAAAAACTGTTCGTCCGTTACAACTCTCTGGGAAGACACACAGACCAAGCATTTCGAGACGTGACGCAACTAAAATTAAATAACGTTAGGTTAAAGCTTAAGAAATGCTTCGCATAGCAGCAGACGGTGCGCTATCACTGATCTTAACCGTTTACTATGTCGACAAATATTTACAAACAATGAATGAATTCGAAAAAAATGTGATAAACAAATAAAATCAGTAGACAGCTACGGTTTCCTACTAGACAACAAATCATCAAACGAGCGAAATTAATGACCAGCCAGAGATTGATTAATAGTTAATAAATTAAAATGCGGGCACAGATTGCAGATGGCCGCCTCGGAGTTGCAACTGAGACTTCGGGTACTCGATAGGAGTTATAAAAAACTTGGCCTGCAACTGTAGGTCATCAGCATATCAATGTGTAACAAGTACCTTCAGATAAAAGATCCAGGCCAGCAAGGGCATGGCTCATTCGACGTTCGCAAAACAACGACAGCGGTCCCTCGTAGTTCGCCCAAAAAACATTGGCCTTACGAGCTTAGGAAGGAACCAATACAATCTAGGAAAGAGGCTTACAAATGGAGTCAACCACGTCAGACCACGTGAAACAAACGGCTTTCTTGTGTGCGGTGGGTCTTGATCGACACCAAAGTGATTTGTATTAATAAAAGTCGACGCATAAAATCAAAGAGTGTTATTATAAAATTAGACGCATTGAAATGTTCAATCAGATATATCAAAACAGAAAACTGGAAAATTACCTGTACACTGAAGTTATATGGGCAAAATTCTCAAAACAAACGAAGTGCCAAATATAAGTTTTCAAAATGTACTAAAAATTAGTGGAAATTATCAAAGCCTAGTGAATTACCCGAGCTACGCTTCGGTTCGCAAATTTAAGAGAGATTCGTTTATAAATTTTAAGAAAAGGATGCCTAGGCCGGAAATCGAACCCGGGCCGCCCGCCTGGCAGGCGAGCATTTTACCACTGAACCAACTATGCTTCGTTGAATAAGGCGCTGCTATAATGGTATATAATGAATCACCCGAGTTAAGCTCAGCTTCGCTAATTAGACGGTTTAATTAAAACTTTACTTTTTCCTACTTTTTTTACAAATAAAAACCGGCCTACGATTTAAGTCTAAAAATTTGCAAACTTTTAAGCCATCATACAATTTAATCGGTCCTGTATCTTCGGAGGAGATGGCGAACAAACATACAAACATACAAAGAGACCAACGATTTTGTGGTATAGATGTAACGTTTCGCATTTAAAATGGGAGCGAAACGTTACATAGATAACCTGCTCTGCGCACAGCCGTTTGAAGTTACCTGATCACAATGGTCCAAAACAGCTATATTTGAAGGAAATCTACGAAGTTTATGATTTACTCCTGTCCTCAGGTTTCTTTGTTTACTAACGACTGGTTTTTCGTAAGTCTTTTACGTACCTAAGTTTAAACCTGGGACCATTGATCACTTGTGATTAGAAGTCTGACACTATTGCCACTGAACCACCAGCTCTGGTCCCGAACAGTCTTCGAATAAACACATGAGCCTACGGAAAAAGTCCGCCAGAACTTTTTAATACATCATTATTTCGAGAATAAATATCGTGCTAGAACGACTTATGATATAAGAAATAGTTTTTCAAATCTTTTAAATATCTTTATAAGAGAATTATATCATGCTTAATCACGTAAAAATAATGTTTAAAACAGAGCAGTTCTATTCCTATTTTCCAGAGGCTTCTAACTATGCATTTTGTTCATTAAGGGTGCCTTCCTGAGCCGGTACTATACGTATCGTACATATTAACAGCCATTTCAAGTCATTATAATCGTGTCCTAAACCTAAGCAATCGTACCATTATGTTTACTATACATTTAGCTTCACTGCTTCACAAACAATTACGTGAGTAGAGGCTTAAATCAATTGTTCGATTGTATGAATTGCGACGTTTATTATAAGGAAAGGTCCTTCGTAAATCAACAACTGCCTGTACTATACATATTTGCATACATATATGTGTTTATAAGCTTTAATAAAAAACGACGAAGCCAAAGTTTGGAAGGGAAAAACAGTACAAATGCTTTTTGAGTTACCTAGCAAGTTAACCTTAAACCGAAAGTGCTTTTAAAATGAGCGAACTTTGCGATTGTAAACAAGCTGTACATGCAATTAAACCGCGACCAAACAGACACGAAAAGTTCGCCTGCAGATCGCAACTGTCCAGACATCTCCATTAATAGTGGCAGCTTCTTGTGCACATAAATTCCTGGCTGGCAGTTCAGCAAAAAGCTGCAGCCTTCGCTGCACGAAAGTGAAATTGCATCGCATAGGAGTAACGGCGCCGACTGCATATAAAATTCGGATATGCAGAATGTCAACGCCAGATTCGCTGCTCGGAGGGGTAATTTGCGAAATGCCCAATAAATCCTAATGCCCGCATTTCCCTGAAGTTTTAAACTTCTCTCGCTGCTCGTGGCTCTTCGATATAAATTTATGATTTATTAGCGAATGGCGGATGGTTCGAACAGGGACTTGCGAATTTTACCGCGAAAGAATAATTGTAAAATTACAGCCGTTCTGGTTTCAGCGCCCACGGACATTCGATTTATCACTAAAATATATTTTGGAAAAGATCTGGATTTTAAATTCAAATAGAATGAGAATCACAAATGTTATCGTCCAATACTGTAATAATTACTCAATATTATACTGAATATTAGAACAAAATATACACTAATAGCAGTACATGAGTTTAATACTGTTGAACTGAAGCGACATGTGAGGCTGAAATTACAGAAAAAGGAAACTGTTGTGGTGTGACACGGCTTTTCCATTATTGTAAATACGATGAACGGAAAACAGAAAACAGTGCTTTCCCTGAGTAGCTGGATTTATAAAGAAAGAAGCTTATTAAATACTCATTTCGTTACGTTTCCTAAGCAAAATGCATTGCAGTAATTAAATTAATGCAACAAATGAAATCGTATATGTCGAAATAACGTAGTACTTAAAGATACATCCATTACAAATATTTTAGCAATTTCTACAAAATTTGAACACAACATTGCGGTTTAATCATTCTAGAACTTATCATTAAACAATCTTATAAATTGAAGGTAGTTTTATCCTCTAATATCCTTTCATTCAATTATATCGCCGAAGCTGCAACTTTTATGACAAGACATTACCATAAATTTTTAATTCCAATCTAGTATGGGCTTTTCAAGCTTTATATTGGGTAATTCCGTGAGATAATAAAATTTTAGTATGTCACATGTTATGGTTGTGGCAATGTAGCATTTTATCAATATAAAGAAGAATGCGTGGAAATAGCAAAATGGTTTTCAAATTATTCCTTAAACAACCACCACATAGGAGGTCTTGTTGTAAATAAAAATGTTACAGAAGGAAATGTTAGCTTCGTCTTTAATTAAGCACGGGCACCGCAAAAAAACGAGATCAAATAACTCTCGATGGGTGTTCATGATTATATACAAAATAGATACAAATATTTTAATGTTTCTATTAATAGGGCTAGAACAATCAAAGCAAACGCTTAGTAACGTGAATTACATTAACTCGCAAAAAATACTGCAGTCGGTACGATGCGAAGCTACAATTTATATTCAGACACCTGACCCGTTTAACCACTGGAATACTACATAACGCATATGCTTATTGTTGTATTATAAAAGACACACTGACAAAATGAGGAAGAACTGCCGATCGCGGACCAAGTGTGCCTGATCCATGACGATGAAAACGTGAAGACGCAGGAAAGCATGCAGGCCCAAGACATGATTATACAAAATTTCTGTGTGTATAGAATGCATACCGTATAGACATATAATACACACATACAATAGAGCCGCAAAAACAAAAATACGAGAATTTCCAACGCACCCTAGACCTACAATCATTTATAGTCACTCGGTATAAGGTATATGAAACAAACTTAATATTTCTTATAATGATCACAACTTTACTGTTTTAAATAGGTATTGTACAGTATCCTGTTCATACTAAATAAAACATTTATTTTTTTTTGTTTAAAGTTTCAATTATGTGTTTAAACGTATACTTGACGAAAGTAACATCGAATATCTGTGTATCTTGTAAATTGTAATTATTTTGAACCGAGGACCAATCTGAATTTGAATTTATTTATTCATCTTTATCATTCGGAGTTTCTGAAGCTTATACGGAAAGTATATTAAAAATTGTATGAAATGAAGATATTAGTAACACCAGCAGACCAGAATGAGAGATTTACTTTTATACAAAATTACTATGTAATTGCGCACTAATTACGTTCATAGTGTTTTATAGTTAATTTTAGCAGGATGTAGTTTAAAATATTCATTATAACCATGTAATGACAAAATTATTTACAATTTAGCTCAATCATTAATACTGTGCGTACTAGCACAGTAATTTTATAATAGAGGTATCTTAAGATGATCAAAAAGTTAGGAATTTTACAATAATAATTCCAAATCGGAAAGTAGGTCACGTCAGCAAAAGAACACTAGAAATATATCGAAAGCACATTTGAAAATTTTACTAAAATCATTCATAAGGGTGCTGGTAAAGCAACACCTGAACCCATTAAAGAAAATAGATACAGTAACTTTAATGACAATGGAGAAATTGCCCACAGAAGACGGCTACTAGAGAGCTTGAAGAACGAATCCATCAGTTAATGAACCAATTTCCCCAATGACACCTGGAAGGTTGACTGCCAACGGAAATACTGGTTATCTTCATAATAAACATTCCACCATATAACACGTAGGTACATTACGTGGTAAACATCATAAACACTCGATTCTCCGATGTCTTCCTCGATGTGAGCTAGGCCTTTGATACGATCCGGGAAGAAGATGTATCATTCAAGATAAAAAGGTCTCTTCCCACCAACACTATATTATCATCAAATCTTATTTAGAAGACCTATTTTTCTAGGTAAAACATGGAAGAAAATAACATCAAATCGGGAGTGCCACAAGGGAGCGTTTTCGGCCCAAACATCAACAGCTATTGCGGTGACAGCACAATTCTAGCACCAGATCGTGGCCCAGCAGCTGATCTGGTCCAACAAAATTTAAATGATGTACAAAATTGATTCAAAAAGTGGCGTACTAAAAATAACGATTCGAAGTCTGTTTATCACTCCAAGCCGTAGTTTTGAAAAGCGACGCACGGCGGATTTTGAATTGGCAGGCACTTCCCCTTTGCCTCTCGGCGAGCTCAGTCGATGCTGTTTGTGTCGTGGGTTCTTTAGCGATTTAATTTCTATGTCTTTTTCCAAAGTAATCGAGTACTAGGAAGTCTTCCGAGCTTTCTGAAGATGGTGGCGCAGTCATTTCAACAAAGATGCAAACCGTGCGAATTTAATTTTCACTACACGTGTTCATTGGGCCACTACCAACCTTAAGGTATGCTTATCTTCCTTTGACTTAGCGTTACTAATTCGATTATTGGCGGTAATATGCCCGCTAGCATACACTAGCCCGCTTCACTACATTCAGTTGGCTCAGGCATGTTAAAATTTGCCCTGGCACATTTTATCTCTCACATGGACCGCTCTCGCTTGTCATAATTAGAAACTGATTTCGCAGAAGCCAAAGGCTTTATTGCATCTGAAAGGATCCAGCATCCACAGGTCCTTTCCAGCGATGCATCCCGGTGAAGTCACCTCGGAAACCCAGAGAGCCCTGCTGCGTCTGGGCATTAGCTCTATTTTACAGCATTTGTGGGTACGAACAGTACGAAGAAAAAATCAGTTTTTATTTGATGCGGCATTGCATATGTTTAACCTCGTTTTATCGGATGCCCCTCGACAGACAGGCATCACGTTTCAAGTCAGAGATTAGCTTTTTGCAAGCCCCAACAAGCTGCTTATCAATTAGGATAACTTTTTCGCTGTTCGGTTTCTGCTACTGGGCTTCACCCTATGAAATACTTTTTGAACCCTGCGTGCTATTTGAAACGAGGAGTTTACTATTGAATGACGTACTGGCATATACTGATTATTTAACTTTTTTAAATTATGTTCTTGGGCCTAACGCAGCTCTTGCATAATTTTTAAAGTACAATCTTCTTGGTAGTTTTGCATTTAGCAGCCCAGTTTAACATTTATATGTTCGTTTTAAACGGATTGTACTATTAAACCGCAGTTATTTTGCATTGATATGCCTGGTTTATTTTTTATGTTTCCTACTACTGGTATATGTTTTATTTGAATTACCGATACCTGCTCGTATTTTTGTAGTATAAGTTGATGTAAGCTAGAAGCCGTATACGGTAAGTGACTTTTATTTAGACTGGTTTTGTTGTTGCCGTGGTTGACAACTGGCGCTATTTTGGAACTTGCATGATATTATTCAATTATTAACCTTAAGAACCATCGCCTAATCCTTACCCATGACAACAAATCGCTGAGAATTGTGAGCTAGTCCGGGTTGTGATCGCCTTTTGTTGAAGGGCGGCACAATGGAAAACAAGTGCAATTTCAAAATGTTTTGACCGGTGAAAAACAGGGGAGGAGAATGAAGATAAGGATACAGTAAATAAATTAGATTAGTCCAACATACACCTGATATAGTGAATCAAACACTGCGAATACAACGGATAGAGCTCGCGACAAGAATGAGATGTAATAAAACAACTTTACATGCATTTAATAGCCAATCAACAATAAGAGCCAGATGAAGGCCACGCACAAGATGTATTAATACATAAATGGTAAAACCGCTATAAACAGAAATATTTTAATGTAATAATCTCATACACTTATTCACGTTAATATCGCAGAATACTTATTTACAGTAAATCAAGGTTGCAGCTTATCTGTTCACCATCCTACCAAAACGAACTCAAGGGTGCAAACCGCCACTAGAAACTCCAATCTATCCAATTCCCAAACTCGAACATCCATCAAACCAAATCTATAATCTCAAATCTAGCAACTAGAAAGCCAAATTTAAAAATCCAAATCTCCATAAATACAAACAAGAAGACCCTAATCTGTAATCAAAGAATAAAAGAAAATTCAAAAATAAAAAGCCCTGAAACAACAGAACGCCATTACCGCCCAAGCTGAGCGTTTTTAGAAAACTCACTTCTGGTATAAATCGGCCCAAAGTTCTCTCCCTAGTTGTACGAAGCATAAGCAGGAGGTGCAGATTTATCGAAAACCATCTAGAGTGGAATTACAATGTGTAAAGCCAAATTGCCACATACGCCTTCACGGCACGACTTACCAAAATCGTCGTCTTCATATAAATCCACCTACAAGGTGTTTCTCTCAGATTATTTGAGTACAGACAAACTGTCAGAGTAAAATTATCAAACACGACAGAAAAGATTCTACAAAGCAATATGTATTTTACAGTTTCGCCATATCGTACAAAATGACGAGCAGCAATTTCTCAAGTGCAGTTTTTCAGAAGTATAAATTGCGCAGTAATTTCGTTATCACGAAAAAGAGAACCTGCAAATTGCCAGATTACGAGACACTAGTCAGCAAATATTCAGGAAACGAATATTCCCGCTTTTAACGACTGCAGTAAACTGCAGAATAAAAGCCCATAAAAGCCCCCGAGTGCGCGCATTAACATCAGATCCGATCAGCGACCAAATCTAAAAATTCCGAGCAAGTTGCGATTATCTCCTGTGTAATCTACACCAACCTGCTAACGGCCAAAGGCTGCGAATTCCTGAAGGGGCCATTAACAGCGACAAAAACGCCACATTTGCAATTATGATTCCGAAAATCCGTCAGACCGGAACACTGTCCGTGGGCACGGCGAAAATAAGGCCGTAATTAATTAATGGCAACATCATCGATTCGGGGCGAAAGGAAAAGCGTCTTCGGGCAGGCTCGAAACACTAGGCGGCCGTGAACTTTCCTCGGACAAGGATAAATAAACGTTTTTCTGTTTTCCTAGACGCGGGCCAGACTTCAGCTCCGCTGTGGGGGTTCGTGGAAATTGCTCGCGTTTTCCTTGAATAATAATTGCCAAATCGCAAGCTGGCTGTACATAAATACGGTTTTGCGTGGTCGTTGATAACATCGTATTTTACGAAGTTAGACGGGGGTGGCTTGTACAAACGAAACTTTGTTTTCAGGGGCTTACATTTTGGAAACTGGCTGCGTTTAATAGCTTTGAGGAAGTCAAGTAGGATATTACAATTTGTAGTGATAACTCTTCAAGTTTAAGCCCTATAATTTACACAACACATAATAGCTGTGTAAATCCTTTCAATTAGTAATTAATACTAGTTTTTAACACATTTACATTAAAATATAGTTAAAATGTTACTGCTTCACATATGTTTTTCATTAACTCACTGTACAATCTGTCGCACAGCAACATTAAGTAAATAATCCACAATATTTCCTACATAAATATTAAGAGTGTGTTAACTAACTTAAACCTACACCTAATAGAAAAAACGTCAGTTTAGATCTCAAAAATGCTGATGCAAATCACAAAGTACAGAATGCTCTCTACTAATTTAGAAAAAAAAACAAAAGCAAATGTGTAGTCCCATACGTAACTTTCGATGAGACTTGAGTTCACCATATGCTCAAAATTTGGGCTGCCAACACATGGTTTCGTCACCTACCCTAATGTTATCATAGGCTTCTACTATCAATAAATATCAATTGCGAGAATCACTCAAAGAAAGCCTTGGAAGTATAGTAGTAGCTGAAATACATCCACTTTATTCAACACTTTGACATAAACTGCTTAAAAAACTGCAGGGAATTAAAATAATGTTATGACGATGACATCACCACTACGCGCAAATCAGTGACTGGAAGATCATCACAAGATAGCAGATAGTAAATAACTCACATTCCTCCTGAGAAAATTGCAGTTGGTAAAATTAATTTTCCTACTATTTTTGCACTGATTAATCTCCTACTATGAGTTGCTCTAGCAAAAAGTCGACTAAGAATATTGGATTGCCATTCCAAATGTCAACAACTTGTTTTCCTCTTGAAATAGAATTACCCCTGACTAGACTGCCTGAGTATCTCCTGCTCCCTATTTCTGTCTCAACCATATAGAACAGGCTATAATGTTTTTCCAACATTAAAATTTCACTATGCAGTTGCTCTCAGCAACCTTGATGAAACTATTACAGTGGCAGTAACTGAAAAATGAGATGCGCATATAAATGACAGACCCATATTGAATTGATATTCAAACCACATTCAAGCCATCTACATCGAAATGACAACAAATGCTGCAAAATGACACTCTAATTGAAATCTATTTAAAAAGCAAACACGTTTTTATTTAACCCTGCTCAACCTTTCAAATAATAAAACCGATGGACGTACACTGAGACAGTGCCGTTTTAAATATGATTGAATTAAACACTTCAGAAGAAAAAGTATCGTTATTATCTGCATGTGTCTCAATTTACATCGTCATAACACAATAGCTTATTTTACTTAGACTTTGAGCACCCACCTTTCGACTTGTCTAACGAATAATGATTTTAGAGAAACCTCTCTAACTAAGCAAAAAATATAAAACTATAAAATCACTATAATTGCCAATAAGTTAACTGACAAATTTAATTCTGCTAATATTAGTGACAACAATAAACCTAACGAATGTTAAGAGTACTTGTTAAAATATGCATTAAGGTGAACGTTATATAAATCAATATTTCATTGCAATAGAACTCTATGTTCGACGATTTGCGGTACCTTCTAACCCTAACAAACCATTTCATATTATAAACTGTTGTTAGCTTACATAAAGTATAATAGATCACCATGTAACTAATAATACAGACTACATCATCCATCAAGGAATTTCAGGAATTACATGTTTTGTGGTTGGCGACTGAAAGGGGCGTTCACGCAAAGAATACAAATAAGGGGTTGAAATAACTATTTTTCAATTTTCCCGTATTGTATTTTTATTCTCCTTCCTAGCTTCCTTAATATTCCATTATTATTAAAAACGCTCTAGATATTGAGGATATATCTACGCACGACGTGTTGAAAAGGTATCCACTTTAAACGTGGACTATGATGATCTCATCAATCACTGGCCAGAAATATAATCATATTTATGCGATTTAGCATTTTTCTGTAACACATACGGATTTTATGTCATCATAAACGTTTGCCATACTGATATACTGCAGTAAAAGCTTTTATTCCTTTTTCTGGTCTCCATAGTGGGGTACGCGTACTCCAGGGGTATGGGAGTCGATACTTAGGGGTACACCAACTGAAAATATCAACAAATATTAATTTGCATTTTTAAATTACACGATCATGAACACTAAATAGACAAAGGATTGATATCGGTAATATTGTCTTTTAGGTTAATCTTAATTTGTAACGCCACTTGTCGTGACCCATTTAGTTTTAGACCTTTTTGGTTAAGGCCGTTCTTAGCTTATCGAAAGGCTTAGGCAGCCAAAGTCTGTACATCAACTGGAATTTTCCTCTGTCATTACACCTCGCCCCGACAGTTAAACACTGATGGCGAAGCAAGAGATCGCTCTTGAGCGATCGTGTTACGCGCAAAAAGTGGCCGCCGGGCCGAGCTATGGCGAAAGCGGCCCTGGGTAACGATATTCAGCTCGGGATTTTTGTTGGATGGCGTCGCAGTGTTTTGCGCGGAGAAGAAGTACAAATACCCTCAAAAGTAAGTCCCATTGGCCCAAAAGAGATTTCTGTTTTGGATTTTGAGGTAAAACAATCGTGAATCTAAATAAAAAAATCCGCGATGCCAAGGCAATTAAGTATCTTTTTAGCTTCATCTAGTCCCAACTAGTAGGTAAATAACCACGACCCAATATGTCGGCTGACGCACTAGCTGGGGTAAAACTTGTCGCAGCACTAAATATTAACGGTTTGGGGTAATGTAACCATTAAAAGGTAATCGTACTTTAGATTTGACAGCCCCTTGAAGGGCTTATTATTCAAGTAAAGGCAAATAACGACCGGTTGCCTCCCCCTGCGAGACTGTTGTGTGTATTAAGTACAGTTTTGTCCTGCAATATATCCCGCAGAGCAAATCTTTGTAGTAGCTAATTGAGGTGACATTTAAGAATGCCAACCTCGTATTATGTATATGCCTACACCAGGGGTACGCACTACTATTTTTTTCTGTCTTAGGGGTACGCTATCGAAAAAGTTTGGAGACCATTGAACTAGAGTCAAAGTACAATTATCAAATTGCAAATTGTCTCACCTATTATGATGTCTAATACAGTTATACTGCCACTTAGTATAGATTTATCTAAGCAATATTAAAAATTAACTTCGTTGGTAGCAACATAGATTTTAAATCAATTAAATTAGTTCAGCTACATGTTTTGCTCAAAGTAAATAAATTAAATTGCCTTTAGATTTGATTTCACAACTTACCTACTATTCATTTTGTATCAATGAAAGTCAAGTAGTGGGTAGATACTCCTTCACAAAAAGAGGACAGATCTACTTTAGTCAACGAAGTCACCCAACAGCAAAATCAACCTTGAGTTGCAGCTTCATTAAGTGCTCATAAAGAGCTAAATCAAATTACGCAACTTATCGCAGTGGCCTCGCGAAAACGGAGCGCATTCATAATTAATTAAAATGATCGCTTTTTAAAAACATACTTTCACTAGACACAATGAGCGGTAAATGAAATGGGGCTTGCCTACAATTTTAATGATTAAATGAAAACCGTTAGGTGAACTCCAAAATTACTTAAAAGAATTTAACTATTAACAGCACACAAAAAGTCGAACGTGCTCTAACTTTCGTATAACTGCACTGAGCGCTATGGGCAATTTTAACTGGGCGAGTATAAGGGTCTGATGACTGCTGCGGTTCTAATAGCCGGTGGACTCTAAGCGCCATACAAGAATATAATCATGGTAAGAAGGTACCTGCATTCCCCACGTGGTATCAATCTCTCCAACACCTATTAGAGGTTTTATGTGATGACTTGAGGCATTGCTGCAAAAAAATGACAAGAAACTTGGTTTGTGTTAGGGTAAAACAGGGCACAAAGCCGCTCAAAAAAGAAGGAGGTCTGGAAGTGAATTCCCCTACGTTAAACACCTAACGTAATACACTTTGCATACCTTAGATGGTGATCGGCCTCAGAATTGCTGGCGAATTAATAGTCAATACATAATAGCACGGTTCTACAGTAACCGACCAGAAAAATTTAAGTGATCGGTTCAATTTTCACCACGACGCAGAATGATATGCCTTCGGTCGTAGGTTGCAACAGGGAGACTGGTCATTTTAAAGCAAGAGCACTGGATATTCGCTGTATTCTGAAGTTAGACGCATAATAGCCCGAACGCGAACAAAGTTCCAATTAAAAAAACTCAAAATGCACAAAAGTTACCCAAAATAGGCAACCTGCTCCACACATAGGCGCCTAATCCCAAGGGTATAGCATGCCAAACTGACAATTCAAGAAGAAAAAACGATTGCAGACCGTTACAATCAGGCTCGATTAAATTCGTAGTACTCTTAGGTATATGAAAAATCATAAGTTACCTGGTGAACACCAAATAGTACAAATAGTAATAGGAATAATTGAAAAGTGTAGAATCTCATTGCTCGAGATACTTTGAGGACTTGTTACTGCTTGGAATATAGCAAGCCTCTAGTCCTCGTTTTTGTTGATTTTGAAAAGGCATTCAACACAATGGACCAACATAAAATGCTACAAGTTCTTGCTGAATGTCGAATTGACCACAGAGACACCAACGTAATAAAACGCAAGGCGATGTTATTTCACCAAAACTATTCTTCACTTTACTAGAAAATACCTATACAGCTAAAATACTGACATTTCAGGACAACCTGGTAAGTATATTACTCATTAAGGAAGCGCTATAACAAAATAATAAATCTTTTTGTAAAACACAAGAAATGGGGAAGCAGTAGAAAATACTTCCTATTTAATTAAAGTTCCTATAATCCCAGAAAGAAACCTTTTCGCAAAGATTTTAAATTTTCTAATGGCTATGTATGACAATATTAATGTCTTGATAACAAACTATTGATGATAATATCAAAGGATTCAGCTGAACTTAAATTAATTTCCAATTTGTTTAATTAAATGCGTCGGCATTCCTAGGTTACGATGTGAACCCCAAAAATATCATTATTACAAGCGAGGAATTTAAGCTATGCAACGAACTGGTTCTGGCGTTCATTAACACCATAAATTCAACCAGAAGAAAACGTATATTTAAATCACTCTAAAATATATTTTCAAACCTCACGTTCGTTCGTGCAAACACTGTACACTTCGCTACACTCTAGTTGCAGAAACCAACTTCCGCATTTCAGCCACGCATTTTTCATCGCTCAAAGGACCAATATTTCAGACTTGAACAAATCGGCCATTCAGCATTAGAATTACGGCGCGAAATGAAGGCAGTAAAAATTGAGACAAATCGGTGAAGTTGTCGCTCATTCATCTTGCAGACAACGTTTTCATTTGGGTGCCTAACGAGATGTTATTAAACCTAACTTGGTTATTGCTTTTTTAATGTCGCCTTCATAAGCTCCTTTCGTTATTGCGACACCAATTAACGTGATTTCGACGAGGTAAAAACGAGGCAGGTGCAAATCTTCGTACAGGAAAGTAGTACAAAATAGGTATGGCTGAGGCATGCAGTTATTTTACTTTCGGCTGAGACTATTTAGAAGCAGCTGCTTTTCAAATATTTAATTATTTTCGCGTCTAAGAATTTCAACCAACTGATCTAGGTGTATTAGTGGCAAAATAGAGTTTACTTTTGAAAAGCAGGCTAGGAGCTGAGAATGGGGGGATATGGGGAATTCTCGCTGGCGTCTTGAAATTCCAAATAAGAAGTGCAACTCTCGTTTCGGAATTGGAAAGACGGCAACAAGAGCTGTTCAAACCTAGTCACGAGTAGCATTTCGAATTAAAAAAAACATAGAAAACCCATACAACGCATACTAATATATTTAGTTCTTATACCATGTGTTCTTTTTAAAAGTATACATAAGGGATACTCGTGTGTATACTAAAAAGAAAGATTCCCTTATTTTTTATTGTTTTACCCTATATGCAGGCAACCAATTATACAGCAAACTTCAGTTTTAAGAGATTTAATTTAAAACAAATAGCATGGTGTGGCAAAACTAAGGAAAATTTTCTTTTTAGTATACATGCGAGTACCCCCTATGTATACTTTTAAAAAGAACGCATGGTATGTGATTTATTATGCATTGTTCGTCTATCTTTCCGTGATATAAAATGTTGCAGATAGTGATAGTATTAAAAAAGGCTAATACGTACTTTAGTTCATACTAAAATAGAGAGTGAAACTCCTTCTAGAGGAAAAAATTCCAACATAAGACATACCTGAGAAAAATATGCAGCTAATAACAATAGAAACAAAATTGCCAATATCACACTAAACGAATTATCAACTAAAATCACAAATGATATTAAAACATCAGTGTAAACAGTTGCACTCTAAAAGTTCGAAAAAAATCAGCACATCAACAAAAAACCTTCATAGTACCAACAACAAAAATAGGCACAGTACAATAATATTAGTAAAAAAATCAATGGGGAAATTACAAAAGACACCAGAAATTACACCTCAAAGAAAATAACAAAAACTATGGAAAACAAAAATAGATGAGAGTAGACAACAGGAAGAACAATATAATGCTAATAACAAATAAACCGGCTATGAAAGTAACTGAAAAATCATAAATCGTACAATCTAACCTATAGAATAATTTTATAAAGATCTTGGCTCTTCTAAGAAGACAAACCCGAACGTGGAAGGCATACATATTACAATTACCAATGTAGACTCGGAGTAAGTTCAAAGTTATAACTGATGAAATTCTAGTCGCACTGAAAGATATGAAGAATAACAGACATGAATGTTGAAGCTCGAAAGATAAATACTGATTGAAGCGATAAAACTAATTATACTTCGCTGCCCGGCAGAAGTGTCATTCTATCAAGTTGGGAAGATGCAAAAGTAATTATTTTCTACCAGAAGAGAGGTAACGAAGATATATCGAACTAGAGAACCATAACCCAGTTATCTCACTTCTATTAACTCCTTACCAAAATTATCAAGGAACGTTTCATCAATAAACTAGATATTTATCAGGCTAGTTTCTGGAAAGGGTTTGGCGCAGTAAGTCATTTGCAAACTTTAAGAATGCTCCAAGAAAAAATGCGAGGAATAGAACATAGCCCTGCACTTGGGCTTCACATTGTACTGGTGCTGGTTTAGAAAATTGTATGTTTGTTGTTATATGTATTATTATCTAAAAATCACTTTACGTAAAAAAGTTTAAAGTAGAAACTTATTAATGAGAATAAAATAAAGGAGTTTTTAAGAGTGCGACTAGTTTTTCTCTTAACATTTGCTGACTCCGACACAAGGACAAGAGCGACTCACAAACTAAAATAAGTAGCGACCAAAATGAAGCCTCAACCATATCTGTTAGGTTACCTACATTTTGGTGTGATGATAGTGCCCTTTGATTTGCTCGAGTAGAGTCAGTATTCACCACAAAGAATATAACATCTGAAAACACTAAGTTTCACCATGTAGTACTTGCACTGGATCCAGATATTGCCCAGGAGATAATAGATTTAATGTCACCACCAAAAGAAACTCCATGCAAAATACTAAAAGAAAAACTTATTACAAGAACACCCATTTCTCATTGTAAGAGGATTCGACATCTGATAGCTGTAGAAGAAATCAGATTAGAATTCCTTCGAAAAGTAAAATGGCTGTCGACTGGTCGCTTTTAAAGGTACTGTTTCTTTAACGATTGCGTTGGTTTAGTTAATTTATTGTTTGTTGTTATAACATATTTCCACAAGGCATTCGACATCGTTAAGTTGTGGGCAGTAACTAAATCTTTACGGGACGCCAGAATCGATTCCTGATACGTATCATTAATCGAAAATATATACCAAAAAGACAGAATTCCTATAAATGTGGATGACGAGATGTTAACAAATAATAATGCATGTTGCCAGAAAAAGATGAGCACACTGGACATCTACATTTAAGTGGTGAACGATTACCACCCTGAAATATTTTAACGTACTTAAGTTACACGTTACACCTTGTGTGTCACATCACGTCTGGTTAACAAATCAAAGTCACTTCCCTATTTAAAAACCATGAATACTTAAAACATAAATTTTCTTTACAAAAAAAATTTCTTAATTTAATTTCTTTTTAAGCCGATAAACAAATAAATTATATACATTCATGGTAAGTGTAAATGACATTTTCAGAATGTTAACAATTTTAACTCAGAAATTAATAACATCATTTAGTGAGAGCGATCGATCAAAGGTATCATTTTGCACCCTCTGATATTTAGAAGCGGAGGGTAACTGCCTCCTCTGCTCCCCCCTAACAACGACAACAAATGCACTGCACTACACATGTTGCGGATAACGAGTCCTGTTACAAAAAATATTAAATTGTCTCTGTTATTAATTACTTAAAATGACTTAAACACCAAAAATGACGTGAACATAACTGTTGCCATTTATTTCAAATTCTTTCAGCCATAAAACTTCACTAAAATCTAAATTTATTTTTAGATAATAGAAATTTTATTCATAAAACGTATGATATCGAAAACCATTTTGGAGGTCTCATAGTTATATTGTGATCCCCAATATACACGAAAAAATTATATTAAAGAGACCAAGACGGTTTTCGGTTCCTTAACTTGTGTACCTCTCTGTGTATAGAATGGCAGTCCAAATCATTTCCGCCATAAGAAAAAATAGTAGCTGCCACCGCTTTCGAGAAAATAAGCATTTTACAGTCAAGAATTATATTTACACAAGAAATTGCATTTAATTAATATACTCAGCTTTGGGGCGAAATCTATTTTCCTCCCCTCTGTCAATTGTATTTGCCCCGAAAATTACAAAATCACGTCATAAATATTCCGCCTACAAACTAATAACACAATTTAATTACCGCATATCTACAAAGCAAGAGTATGGAATTACAACAACCTCCTATAGAGCAGAGACGACACGCCTTTCAATTAAGCGAAACTTCTCACTAATTACTTCAGGAACTTATAAATGGAGCCCGTTAATATTTGTCATATGGGCCCCTAATTCTATCCGGTGATGTGGACCTTCGGGGGTTCTAAAGTGCGAATTTGGGCCTAAACTTTACTTCTGGGATGATCTATTCTCATCGGTCGAGACCGCGCCATTAGTCTTACTAAAACATAGTTGCCTTAAGGTACGTTTTTCAAAAGTACCAATATATAGTTTGCTTGAACGAAGCACAACTTAAGGACGAAACAGCTACATCCATAGATGAAATAAGAAATGCGACACAATAAAAACCATTTGCATATGTATTATTTATTGTTAAAAGTACGGGTTGGGTCGTTTTGTAAGAGCTGCTTTCAATTTAAAATTTAAAACGTCAAGTTCGTAATTAATTTAATGTGCACAATTTCTTCGTCGCGGTTCGTTGTGCTTTCGCATTAAAAATTAAGACGTTTCTGAATTCTTGTACTTCATAATTAAGCTGACACGACAACTTTAGCAAATTTTTTATTAATTCTTATTAGCTACAGGCTTGACAGGCGTAAAGAGACGTTTCCTGTACATATATACAGAGTGTTTCTTAAGTCGAACGTGTGGCTTCAAAGGAAGTCGAGTACTCCTGTAAGGTTTTTGCCTCAGTTTCGTAATTTTTCTACAAAACAGCGTTAGAAATTCAATAAAGTGTTGAGAGCCACTAAAGGTTTAGTAGAATTTTAACCGTTAGGTGCCCTGGTACATTATTGTTTTTACACAAATATATAAGTACGTCATATTCTGCATTAAATAAGCAAATTACATAAAGGCGTAAGTCTGTAAAATAATATCCATTGTTTAGTATACAATAATTTAGTAAAATGCCCTTCCATTCATTATTGCAACGATCAGTATTACTGGGCGTTAATCTTGTCGATTTTAAAATTTCTTGAGTGCGGGCGTGTAGGCTATGAGTGTAGACCACGTATTATGCCAGTATACGAGAGCGATATTATAGCAGTAAGCCAACTGAGTAATTGTAATACGAGTATTCGCATCCCGCTGTATTCCACTGCAGAAAGTGGGACATAAAGTTGTGCTACGTATGATCGGCCCACCTTGCATCGCCGCAAACAAAATCTAAACACCGAGTCCAACCCCTTAACTCTCAAGCATGCGGCGATGCAACCAGTATAAAGGAGTGAAGTCGCAGAAAGGAAGTAAAGATTTTTTTTGGTATCCTGTACATGCGAATGTAACTATACAACACTTTTTTAACAGAAAACTAAGCTCTTCATGCATTTTCAGATATGGGTGGTAACGAAAAGCAGTGCACATGTTTTATGAAAAATTTCCTAATCTGAGCTTTAAACCACCCAAAATAAGAAAACATGTTGAACGTGTGATTTGCTGACAGCTCACATCAAAGCATCAGAGCAACCAAGAAAATAAACAATGTCTAGTATCAACTGGAATTTATTATCATATATAGAAAAGGCTTTGGAAGCAATGAAGCAAGGTTCCGAAAATTATCAACTACCTGGAAGTTGTATGTTAACATGTTCAATGTATTTACGGCAATATCTGGGCTTACCTTGTCATCAAGGCATATTCAATACACTAAATCACACATTTTTAGTCTCTGGGCATTCATTTCTTCTTTGATCAAATATAGAGACGTAAAAACGTCTCTAAATAATGTGTTTCCAAAGATTTGGTAGAAATGATCGCAATTGTTAAACAATTATTCCAACATTTTTTGTAACTCGAAACGGGCAATGGTACCCCTTGCCTGTCGTGTTTATTTTCATGTTTTAAGCGGCAACCAACCTCAGCTGAGGTCTGCACGTTCTTGCGATTCCTGCATACACTGTGAAATTGCTTACGGCGACTGAATTAGAAGTGACTTAAAGGGCGTGGCACTATTTAAAATGTGTTTTATAAGTTTAATCACTACAAATGGCATTTGCATTCCTGCAGACGCCTTCGTCAGTATGCTAATTAAGCCGCACTCCAAATGTGAATTTTTTACGAAGACGTGATGTCAGACGACCGATAGTCGCCAGGTAGGAATTCCGGGACGTTATGCAGCATCCAGTGTTGTATTTTTCCACGCATTACGCCTCAAAAGATTGGATTACGCAATCTGGGGCGTGCTTTATTCAAGGGTAGACAGTAGTCAGCAGGCAACGAATTGCAGCTAATCTAAATACGATACGTGTTCGCGAGCGCGAATGAATGTGTATCTTAAGCGAATAATGCTAATGCGAATTGTGCTGGCTTAATGTGCGCGAATATGTACAGTTATTTCAGCTTTCTATTTTACTCTGTTTCAACTTTGCAACGTATCTGCGAGTAGCCCCAGCTATCTCGCATGTATGTACACGTATCTTTACCTGTGTTTTAAAGTCAATAGATTTGTTTAAACAAATTGGCTTTTCTTGTGAATTGTTTGAAGTCAATTTCACCCTGAAACTACTACAAGAAAGACCAGCTTCCCAAAGCCACAAACTGGGGTGATTTAGAGTTTCATGTTCACTGAGCTGGCAGGATCAACAACAAGGAGCAAATAATTATTCAAATTTTAAAGCGCACGAAACGCTTTATTCAAATTTGAAGTTACTACGTGCGGGGTTAACAAAAGCCTCATTTAAAACTATGACGGAGGAGGAAGATTTTTCAACTTTATACAAGCTGCTACTCTCCATCTCAATACACTTAAGCTTGACCAGCAAAGCCACAGGGATATTAAGAAACAAAACAAATCGAGAAAAGTGCAAATAGGTGAAACATGAAATAAGATTAAAGAGCGCAAAACCCAAATGTATTGAAAAGGAGTGTTAATTTAGAAGATAGTTTGAAAAAATCTGGTGTGATACACGCACACAACTTCCTTTTACAGTGATCTTATAATTAGCAGAAAATTTGATTTTAAATATTTAAGCATTAGTCACACATTTTCAAAAATTAAAAATTTTACAAAAACGGTACAAAATAGAGTGTTAGTCCAAGAGACAAATTTTCTCTAGAATTTTAAGCTGAATTAAAAAATGTAATAATATACCGGGTGTTCTATTTAAAATAGGAGTTAATAAAAAAAAATAGAAAAAAAACAAAAGAAACCCACTTTAGAAGTATTCAACTGGAAAATCACCTATCTCACATCAATGCACATTCAAAATGTAATAAAAATGTAAAGTTAAAAAAAAATCGTTAGAGCCGTTTTTGAAAAAATCGAAAAAAACTGAAAAATCACAAGAGTAAACACCTACTTCCGGTTATGCGATTTTCTTCAAAAGCTTGCTGTTTCATCTACATAGTACACAAAACTTATATATGTTTCAACGCCATACCTCTTTCCGTTTTTGAGATATTCTGTTCATAAACAGACACACAGACACACAGACAGACAGACACACAGACAGACCAATGAAAAAATATATGTTTTTTGGGATCAGGGGACTCGAAAACGTGAAGATCTGTTGAAAACTCAATTTCGAATTTTTGGGGTGAATCCAATACTTCCTTTATTGTAAAAGGAAGTAAAGATATTACTCTCCCACTGCTCTCTATGCAAAGATACATCCGAGGACAAACAAAAATTGAAGGAGATTATTGGGCTACTTATTTGACCCTGAACATAAATGTTTTCATTTGAGCTAGTGCTTATTTCTTTTGGAAAATGAACCAACTTTATATTGCAATAAAGTATTCGAAAAATTTAGTTAATTTTCTTTCTGTCAAATAAAAATATTTACAGTTACAACAATTTTAACCAGTTATAGAGCTCATCAAACGGAAAAACGTTTCTATTTAGTGTTTTTTTAATCGTGTATTCATCTCCCATACATTTGGCGAGCCATTCGGTAAGCAAATGCAATGTAAATGTAATACGGTACATTAATGACCAGGTGTTAACTAAACGTTTTATCAGTAACTACAAAATTTGTGTTGATTTGTATTGCAATGAAATGTTTTTTTTGTGTTTTGCGGAATTAAATTAAAGTATTATTCCATAGGTGACTTTTAGAGTAAAACTATTTTAAATTTTAACTCAGTTTTGGTGATTTTTTCGAAAAAATAACAATTTAAAAAGTGGTTCAGTTTGATGAGATTTGTGTGTGTTGCATTCATTATGTGAACTTCCTGCATTTCTCAATATTTTGGTATAAAATTGTGTAGTATTTTATCTCAACGTCGATTGATGAATTCCACGCTCTTCAGGCAAGACATTTTCAAAATCGATACATCTTTTTGGAGGATAAATACAAAATAAATAGCGAAAACCTTTTTGTGGCGTGATCATAATTCATGCTGTTCAATGAGTATTTCGTCACACACTGTCAGTGTCAAGCAATTTATTGGAGGTTGGTCGCTCAACTAAAGTAAAAAGCCAAGTTTTCCTTGTTTATTTTTAGTTTTAATTGTTAATTCGTTGATAATGAGGACAGATTGTTCCACATAACGTTTTAATATTTTTAATTTTGAGGGGTGGCGAAATACCCATTGTACAGCACGAATAAATACTAAATTTCGATTATTAAAAGCCAATGTGCAAATCCAAAAATTTATCATGAAAATATAATTTAACTATTTTAAAGTTGAAATTTAAACTTTTATTTAAAAATATAAGCGCAACCTATTTTAAAGTGCTTCGCAACATTCATTTTCACTTAGAAAGGGAAAAATTTAATTCCGATAAAATTAAAATTTCAAAGAACAATTTTTGTTCAGTCAAATTTTAGCTGTCAATTTTTATCTTTGCCTGATTTTAAATTCCCTTTATTAATTATTATTTGCACAACTAACTGTTAACTGAGTGTTTTATTCTGAGAGCCTCAATAATCATTATTAAATATATTAATAATTTTTCATCTACTAATAATTAAAAATTCGCAAATTCTATGTTGATAGGTACCATTGTATGCAAATATATCTGGGACAAGTCTGGCTGATTTTAGGGATTTTTAAGCTGCATGAACTTGGCTTATGCAAAATCTAGGATGCCAATGTCAACAGACTAATACTGACAGTATTGTGACAAGGTTGCTTTGATATTAGATAAATATATTGCCATGTTTACACGGTAACACTGTCCCAGACACTTTTGCAGCTGCAATAAATACACACAGTGTGAACGCTGAAACTTCGTTTAGTATTATTGGCACGAGCTTATCGATTAGTATGTTATAGCTTATTAATGTATAATTATTAGTTTTATTACAAACCATTCTCAGCGGCTTCTTTCAAATTTTAATAGCATATACAGTGTGATTAATTTTCTAACTACACGTCTTTGTAACGTTTTAATTGAGTATGCGATTTCCTAAATGAAAATACCTTACTCGGTTTAAAAAGTTGCTTTTTCAAGTACATTTGTGGAAGTAGAAATAAACTATTTCGGTTTTAAATTGCTTACAATGTGATTTTTTTACATAGTAATCATGAAAGTCGTTTTTTTTAACGAAAAATCGTAAAGAAAGTAATACTTTTCTTAACTATTTCATTGAGATTGTGAATTGTCATTTTGATAGTTGTATATTCTGAAGTCATTTTCGACCATATTTCCAGTTACAAGATATCACTATGAAAAAAAATAACGTTTACAACACCATGAAAACAACTATTTTTTAGTGGTTTGATTAATGCACCGTCGTGCATTAAACTTAAAACTTATAAAAAAGTATAGCTTTCATCACTAGTTCTAGAAATAACTAACTCCACAATTAGAAATGTACTTATAATTATCTGTTTTCCATTTTAATACTATAAAACGACGCTTAAAACATTTTCTTTATAATAATGTATAATTTTAATGTTAAATGGGGGACTCTATGGACTACTCTGTATATTTTGAATTTGAATAGCGAAACTATAGAGAAATAAAAATGTTGCTACACATGTAAATAATTAAAAACATGGGAAACTTTGTTGTTGTGTTCAACGAACTTAAGATGCTTTCTTTAACGTCAGCGTTTCTGTCTCTGTGTAGTAAATAACATTTATCGCTATTGTTCTCATTTTTTGTTAATGTTTTCGATTAATGTACTGTCAGGGGGAAGTGAAAAACGACTGCGCTGATCTTTATTTACCCTTTAAACGTGCTGTATAGATTGATAGAATAGAATCTTAAGTTTTGAATTATACATTTTTGTTGCATGTTTAATAAATATCTTTATTATTATTATTATTATTATTATTATTACAAGATCTATTTATGGTATCAAAGAGGAATTTTGGAAGACGGAAGAAAACCGTGACTGTATGACATGTACCATGAAACAACAAATCTTGGCTCCCACTACTTGTTAAAAATAAGCAAGAGAAGAACGCCTAGTAAAATATGGAAAGCAGAGGATCCGACATCCATCCAACCACCCCATGGCGTGCTAGGCCTACAGTACTCCTTAACTTTTATTTCGAGAGTCATATTCGAACTCGAAAATTGTCACAAATTCAAATAATTAAAAATCTTCAGCTCAACGGTCTACACCCACCAACATCATTTTTAGAAACGCTTATCTTACGTTTTGTAAAATTACTAAAAGAATCACACAAATTGTTTCTATGCTCTTGGGATTTATTTATTATATATTTCCGATATCCCATGCATAAACTGAAACTTCTTAGAATTTTAATTCGTTTTAAGTAATTTGTCCGTTTTGAAAATAAAAAATTTAAACATTGTGAAGGAGTATAATTTTTACAATGAAAAGAAGTGGTACCACTGGACAAATACTTTTTTATTTGATGGCTTAATGTTCATGTTTGAATTCAGTATTGGAGTTTGTTTGACTTATATTCATTGGATATTTTGAATAGAAAATGCTATCCCTCCTAAGAAACTTCCCACGGATTCAAATAATTAATAAATTTAATATTTTTGAAAAATTGCTCAGAGGTCAACGATCTTCAACCAACAAGACAACTTTTAGAAATCGTTTCTTCTTTATTTGTCCCATTTTTACTCAAAGCAATTTGTCGCATTCCTGAAAAGAAAAAATGATAAAGCCCCCAAAACAAACAAGTGACACAACGGGAAAAATAAGATAAAAATTCGCCGCCTGTGAGAAAAAACAAAGCCGGCAAATGATATTACTCTCTCGAAATCAAAACAAGCCCTGTTTTCTTTCGGCATCGGCCAAAATAAACTTCGCAACAAAAACAAATATCACGTAGTTTTTCATCCATGCCAGCGCAAAACTTTCAAAATTTCACAGGGGGCCGCGGTCTTACCATATTCTATCCACGACAAGGAGACGAGTGGAAAACCCATAACTTCGCGTTCACATGACGACAGAGTGAAAGACTAGCACAACCGACAATCCCTTGGCTAAAGTCACTTTAACTAACAAGACACATGCTGATCAGTCTTTCGGAGTTCCAGTCACTTGAGCACCTACTTGGAGCAGATTAACTACTTGGTCTACGTGAGAGCGAACCGGCGACTGCCGCTCTGGACGCCAGGCCGTCTACGACGCGTCTCATTCAGCGTCGCACGCGTCTTTGGTAGGAAGTTTTGATAGTTTCCGAGTTGGGGTGAATAGTACGCCCTGCGCGCTTCCAGGATCGATTGGCGGCAACATTCTCAAACGCTTCGATCAAGAACCGCGGATTGCTACTGTAGTCTGCAGGTTCAATATTGTGGTACGACTAGAATAATTATAATGAACTGGTAGTACTACAGACCGCGTCACCATATAAGATGCAATGTGCGTGTCTCATTCGTTTATTAAAACAATGTTGATATTTAATTCAGAAATTAGAGTATATAACATGGCGCAGTTAAAAGATTATATAAGTGTGAATCCGGAAATTATGTCCTATATGCAGGTAACTTTGAGGTTATAAATGCCGACAGTGAGAAAGTGTAATAGTAGAACAAGCAGCAGAAAAGAAAAATGCATACTTACATAGGCACATAATATACATAAACCAACACTAGTATGAAAGTCAAGGAAGTGTAATTTGCAACTCTTCTTAAATTAATAGGTGAAGATACTCTGGAATCATACAACACTTTTAAAATACCGCAGATTGAAGAGAAAAAGTTAATGGAAATAGTAAACGTTTTTGCGAAAGGCATTTTAAAAGAGGGGCCAACAATTAAGAAACTATCATAAACTTATGAATCAGGACTAAGATTGTTTTAGGTGTACGAGGTCAAGTACTACGAGAACGATTGTTACGAGTTAAACATTTCGATCTCCAAAGGCCCTTGATCACAGCAAGGCTACAGAAGTAATGAAGTCTCAAATGAAAGAGATTCAGGAAATCTCGCACATGATAGATAAGAAAACAAATCGTTACAACGATAGCTAGAAGAAAACTTAGTGCGAAATTATCGTCTCTTATAATTTTAAATGTAGAAGGTGTGCTGTTACAAGGAATAATCCAAACCCAAATTCCCAGAAAAACCCTAGTTACGGCAACCGAAAAGAAAGAATAATTTGATAGTAGCTGTATGGAATGTATGCAGCCAGTAGAGGGTCGAAGCTGTACAAGGTTTAAAGAGCGAAGTAGCGATATATGAAATACATATAGCGACGCTACAGAAAAGTAGAAAGGGAAAGAAATAACAGACTTACACACTTTCAGACTATTTAATAGCAGAAATTGGAATAACACACTGGGTACAGAGTTGAAGGTTCGCAAGAAGGTAAAACATCTAGCAATTGGCTTCCAAGTAATAAGCGAAAGTATCTGGACAATCATATTAAAAGGCAGGTTCTTCAACCAGACACTGGTAAATTTCCACCCACCGACAGAAGTAAAAGAAGAGATAGTTAAGGACGCATTTTACGAAAGACTAGAAAAGACCTATGGAGCAACACCTGCGCATGACATAAATATATCGTAGGAGATTTCAATGCTCAAACTGGAAAAGAGACACTATAGACCAACAATAGAGAAATATACTAAGCATGACACAAGCAATGAGAATATACGAAAATACAGTAATTGATAGCATTTGCCCCCCCCCCCCTCCCACAAAGAAATACACAAGGTGGCATGAAAGCCTCCCCGGGTGGGAATACTAGTAGTGAAATTGACCAAATGTTCATAGATAAATGACACCCGCCAAACACTGTCTTTCTGATTACTTTATAGTTAAAGGAACATGTAAGCAAAAAATCTGGTGTGATACACTCACACAACTTCCTTTTACAGTGATCTTATAATTAGCCAAAAATTTGATTTTTAATTTCTACGCATTTGTCAAAGAATTGCAAATTCTACAAAAACGGTACAAAATAGAGAGTTAGTTGAAGAGACAACTTTTTTCTAGAATTGTAAGCTAAATTCAAAAATGTAATAATATACCAGGTGTTGTATTTAAAATAGGAGTTAATAAAAAAAATAGAAAAAAAAAACAAAAGTAACCCATTTTAGAAGTATTCAACTGGAAAATCACCTATCTCACATCAATACACATAAAAATGTAATAAAAATATAGAGTTTGAAAAAAATCGTTAGAGCCGTTTTTGAAAAAACCGAAAAAATTGAAAAATCGCAAGAGTAAACACCTACTTCCGGTTATGCGATTTTCTTCAAAAGCTTGGTGTCTCATCTACATAGTACATAAAACTTGTATATGAAGTTTCAATGCCATACCTCTTTTCGTTTTTGAGATATTCTGTTCACAGGCACACAGACAGACACACAGACACACACACAGACAGACCAATGAAAAAAAATGTGTTTTTTGGGATCAGGGGACTCTAAAACGTGAAGATCTGTTGAAAACTCAATTTCGAATTTTTGGGGTGAATCCAATACTTCCTTTATCGTAAAAGGAAGTAAAAATTGCAATTAATATAAAAACCAATAGAAGTAACAAATGAAAAGTGCATAACCTAGAAGGGATTAAAAACAAAGAGATCAAAAGCATGTACCAGCAACGAGTCGCAATGGCTCTGAATGAAACAAACGACCGGCAGGAGAATATAGAAGGAAATATAGTATGATCAAAAATTATGTTTATCTAGTATGGATATGGAATGGTTCCTAATATATGAATGCAACTATAATTCACTTAAAAATCAAATGTCTGTTTTGACATTTAAGTATAAAAATTGTTGCATTTATAAATTAGAAACGATTCCATAGCGATACTAGATTAAAGGGATGTTTTATCATACTTTAGTAATAATAATAATAATAGTAATTTTTATTTCCCCAACAGGATCCCCAATTATAAAACAATAAACTGTACAAACGAGTACACATTTACTTTGATACCTGTCTTTTTCAAAAACAATAGATTATGAGCAAATTTTTCACAAGCTCTTGTGTTACGCACAAGCAAAAAAAAATAAAACATACCCTTATTTTAGTTCGTGGGTTCATGGAAGCTCATTAATAAAATTAAGTGAGTTTCTAAACGAGAAAACTTTGTTTTATTTGCTGACCTTTTCAAACTCCCATTTTTGTCAGCGTAATTATTATAGTCGAGCTCAACATTACAATGAAAATTCGAGTAACTAATTAAACACTTAGCATAGAATGGATTCGTTAACCTTTTTCGCTCCACGCCACTGGTTGATCCCTTCTGCAAACTGGAATCGGGCGCCGCTATTCAAGTATGTTCAAGATTTTCCCTGCTCGAACCTTGTTCAATATCCAAATCTGTTGAAAGAGCTGTAAAAATTGTACCAAACAGGACAAAACAGCACCAAACGTGGATACAAAACACCGCACGCGATTGAAAACTATTTATTTGCATGTAACTGGCTGATTCACAAAACAAACTTCAGAACAAATGTCACATCAAATAACAAAACAATTTAAGTTAACCTTTAATGGATGCGAAATTGAGCTGTGTTTCCCGTAGAATTAAATGGGCAATCTCCTTTTTGAAAATTGGGCGTTGCACCTATTTATAATCTCGGAAAAACAAAAGGTGCTAAAACCATGTATTAATTGAAATTAACGTAAATTTAATAACAATTGCAAACTGAAGCGCAAAAGTAAAATGAAAAATTGCCTGTTGCTAATTTGAAAATATGCATCAATTAGTTACATAAAGGCCTTCGATCTAAACATAAAAATAATTGCACAATTGCCTTTAGCGCATTTGGAAGCAAAAATGTCCTTAATTTTACTCAGAACCGTTTTGGTCACATGTTGAACCGTTTTCAGCACAAATTGCGCTATGTCCCGCACCAAACTCAGATGTAGTGACGAAAAAATGGTTCCAGAACCTTGCTTTGCTTGTGGTAATGTTATCTACCAGGGTGGACATTTTTAACGGAGATCTACACACATAGCTAAAACGTGACCTTTGCATCAGCAATTTTATACGATAACGGGAATTCCAACAGCTGTCAGTGGATGAAGGCTTCAAAATGTCCAAAAACACCTCCTCCATGTATGTGTAAGTTTCAACGGCTACCTCATTTCGTTTTTGAGATACTCTGTTTACAGACACAGACAGACAGATCAATGAACAAAAACATGTTTTTTGGGTTCAGGGGGATCTAAAACGTGAAGATCTGTTGAAAACTCAATTTCGAATTTTTGGGGTAAATCCAATACTTCCTTTCTTGTAAAAGAAAGTAAAAAGTGAGGAAATAAAAATAAGCATTGCGGTAGGAAATATGAGTTACTATACGCTAAAATGGCAAGAATGGAATAAAGAGGACGACAATAAAACCAGTGGTAACATATTTAAGTGAAACGTGGGTACTTAGGACAGAAGATGAGGGGAAACATAAACAGCTTTCAGAAGGAAGTGTTAAGAAGCATATATGGTCCAGTGCAAGAATAAGGTCAGTAGCGAACTAGAATGAGGTATGGAATAAAATAATTATATGAAGACCAGAACACAGTTTCAGATGCAGGAAAACAGGAGCCCTACAGTTGTTTACATACAAAAACAGAAAAAGAAATGAGGCCATGATGTGCAACAAGATCTTAGATAAATGGGAGAGAAGAGATGGAGGATGAAAGCGTAGGATAAAGACGAATGGAAAAGAGTCAAAGAGAACGCCGAGGACCTACATGAACTATATCTCCAAAACAGAGAGAGGGTAGTGGCATATCGTGAATTAAAGTTAAAACTTGTTGGTATAGTAAACTGCATAAATTTTTTAACCGTAGAACCAAGTTGATTATATAGGTAACTGAAAATAGAGAAATATTGGAAGCTTTAGGACAGTTTATAAATACATCTGATATTATTTTGGAAAACAATGTATTTCAACCTCCTAGAAGAGTTCCATTAGCCTCGACGAATAGATTAAAAATGCAGTAGACAGACACTTCCTGGAGTATTTCGGTGCGGATTCTCGCCAATTTAATTTGCACTCTGGTTTATCCAAAAATGCTGATTCGATCGCAACGCAAACAAGCTTGCATATTCATGCCCCTGCTTGGAATGCACGACCTACACGAACTGATTTAATTTGCGAAAAATTGGCGGCACCTGTATATAAAACGGGTAACGAACTGTCACTCTAATTGGGTTTTGATTTTAAACCGAGTGTATTACAAATCCAAAAGTTCACCTTTGTTATTGCAAATTTACCCACACTACCGCACAAACTTGAAAGTAGTAATCACAACGCCATAAACAAAAACTTATTTGAATTTTATACATACGTGCCTGGGGTGCTAAGAAATTTCTTTAGGCAACAAAATTAATAAAATACAGCTTAAAATCAACCTGTTCCAAATATTCGTATAGAATATTTAACAGGTATTTTTCTGCAGTCCGTTTTAGTGAATGCGTAATTCTATTGCAATTGCAGCTCCTTTATGGTGTACACTTATACACCTTTCAACTATACCCAAACACCTTCTCGGTAGTCTCGACGGTGAAGGTCATCGGCTCAAGTTGCGACAGTTCTAAAGCGCCACACTTGGAATCCTACAAGTGGAGTGCAGTGGAAGAGATCATGTAGATTATGGTTGGTTGTAACGTACCGGTACGTCATCAACCTCGGTACAATGGCCTAATATTTCTAAAAGTAACTGAGTGTTGGTTAATTAATTATTTTTACACTGTAGCGTCTATAAAATGTTGAACTGCCTCTCAAAATCGCGGGTACGATTATTAGTTGTCATTTTTCTGTTGTAAGAATATTATCAGCACATATATACATATTTAAAAGTACATAACTCTAACCTGGACAACTTCGAAAAAATTGGTTACAGTAATATTTATTTCATAAAATTCCCACATGAATTATATCGAAAGAAAGGTGCAACTGTAAATAAAGTCTGTATTTCATAAAGGTTTATTAATGATTGATCTGACAGAGCCTTCAATACTGCCCCTGACATTTTCTATTCTGTAGTTTATAATCCTTATATAGGGAAATCAGGCCTGACAATTAAATGAATTAAACAAGAGTATTCAAGGTAGCAACTGATTAATGCTTGTTTCGATTCATACAATTTACTACCGCCGGTAGTTGAAGATATTGTACATAAAAAGTTCTAAGAACTATGAAATAAAATTGGCAGAGTAAAAGTTTAGAAAAGTGGTAACGTTTAAAACTTTATTTACGACTTGAATTTAATAAACGAATAACAAAGTTTTTATGCCTGAAACTCGTTGAGCTGCGACAAAAATGTTCGCAACATGAGTTTTATAGCAAGTTGATGGAAAGCTGTAAACCTGACCTGTCTAGTGAAGCTGAATGCATGGTGATATTGGAGTTTACATATCGGAAATTGAGTTTCAACCGCCATGAAATGGAAGCTGATACATGGTAAATGAATTTTATGGAGCAGACATTTAATTTTACAAAAGGAAGTAACCTTTGAAAAGTTATAAAGTTATGTTAAGTCTTCTTCTTCTTCTTCTATTAATTATCGAGCTTCGACAGCTTGGGTCATTAGCGCGTTGTGGTGACTTGGATAGCTATTAACACTTTGGTTGGCGCATCACTGTATTAATGTCACTGTATCGTTACCACTATATTGTTAACACAGATCATTAGACAAGTTTTATTAAGCCACTGGGTGTTAAAAATTTTATCAGGTTGGTTTCCGATTTTTCGTTATTGTTCAAAGCCTCTTCCACGCAGTTGGGGATATCATATTCAGTTCTCTTGTCTTGTGTTGTATATATCCTAAGCAGAATTTAAGGCATGCATATTTTAATATATACATGGGCATACATAGATAAAAAATCCTAAATCGCGTTAGTGACTTTTCCATGTCGATACAAGTAGGAGAACAATGAAAATATTTCCACACTTCTGTCTAAAAAGGGAGTATAAAATGTTTGACATCTCAGAAAAGCGTTATTTAACCAAGAAGGCAAAAATTTCCTGACGTAACGAATTAATGAGTCGGAGAAGTGAAGCATACTGTTACGGTTTAGAGCATAAATAAATAACGCTTCCAATCAAAAAATGCGCTCCCCTGTAACTCATTTCGATGATAATTTCGTTCTCATATAATATTTATACGACAGAGAACGAAACTTCCTCGACTATGCAATGCAACGTGCCCGGAAAATGTTTCAGGCTTCCATTCGAGTTTAAGGCGTGCGTTCCGAATATTTATTTTTCGATATAATTCCCTCGCGTCACAATATTGTTGTGTTTAACATCAAATCCAATCGGGTGCCAGATTTAAAAGCGTGTTAGTTTTAAAAGCACATTTAATATATAACTTTTGTAGTAATAGAAGCACAGAATAATTGTGTGCAAACATTTCGCAATTAAATTTAAATTTCAAAGTTACTAACACAACATTTAGGACCAACACTCGTTGTTCCAAGTTTCTACGGCTGCACAGAGCTGCGCTGACATAATTCACGCGAAACAATGCCTAGGAGCAAAACCTTAAATCTTTTGTAAGAGTTAGAGGGCTGTCGAGAGGGTAGACGCTTTTTGCATCATCTTCTCAATTATTCGACTTCATTAAACCTTCTATTGCTCCTTTTCTAATTGCTTCTAACTGCAGTAAGATGTAGGTCAGATTTTGAGTGCAGCCTCTTGGTAAAGAATTAAAGCAAGGGCTCGCAGCTTTTTGAAGAATTCATATTCCACATTCTTTACTCTGTTAGCATGGTTCACACAATGCAGTAAACACGCTGTGATTTTATTACAGTTTCTACTATTATTATATATGCACTCATGAAAGTTTGCCGCAGAATACTTTCAGTTTAGTTACCTCTGAAACACTCATCGGTTAAATTCTAACAATTGTTAAAAACCCTTTTCAAATTCCAATTATTAAACGCACACTAACATTTATCTTGCTGTTAGATATTTGAAATAAGGGCTAATTAGCTTTCACTACGCAAACGGCAGATATGAATCATTAATCGCTTTGATAAACATATTGAAGTGAATTTAATTTCTTATCAAGGTGTTGCTAATGCTTCACGTTTTGTTTTTCTTGTACTTCATATATTTTGCGTAGATTCCTCTGTCCCGCTCTTTCGGAAAAATGAACGAAAAATTACAATAAAATACTAAGGAAACATAAATCTTCAAACGTTGAATAGTCTGTTGTACCTTATATTCTGTCCGTGATTTACCTCTCAGCTTGAGATTGCTAAGATGTCGTTTTATATTATTATCGGTAACCAGGATGTTAAATGCTCACTTTCTACGTAGACTGTAATACTTCACACTTCATGTTCTTAAATATAATGGTTACCTTCCCGTCCTTTATCCGATTTCAATCGCGCTCCAGTCATAATCTTTCGATCTTTCCTGAAGTGCGTATTCGCCACCATTCTGTCTCTGTACTCGAAAGCGACATGACGTCCACCAGATCTCTTGGCCACCTCAGTTTCGTTGCTACCAAGCGAGTCCTCGCTACAGTCGCATGCGTCGTCGTCGGACTTTCCTTAAGAGCGAAAGCCCCCGCGTCCGTTCACGAGCTGGACAGTTCAGCCGCTCATCCCATTTGCTCCTGACCTCAAAACTCGGGACGAATCTCTCGTCCAGGCGCTCTAAGGTTCACATTGTATGATGTTCTTAAATCGTTGTTATTATTCAGCAATGCCTATGTTTAATTTTTTCTTCTTCCTGTAGCATTCCATGCTAGGGCGGGACAAGCATGAATGCACGACAAACACCGTACTCAATAACGAAAAGGCATAGTAAGGCATATTAATCAAAATTAATACTGTTCTAAAGAATTGACAACTGCTCTCTAGCAAATGACAGTAAAGAACGACTACAACGTTTTGATAAGAAGAGGCTTTGAGGGTGATTTGAAAAACTTCTAATTTGTGTAAAAAGTTTAACTGAGCAGTTAACCTCCACAATGAAGAGAGTTATACAACGATCCAGATATTCTCGCAATTATTATTACTACAGTCGATGTCAAGCGTACTTGGTACACTGCAAATAAACAAATTTCGAGGCGTAGCCTATAAATAGGGCATACAACTGAACATCTCCTGGAAAAGCTACTAGGGTTAGTTCCACACTCTTCAGAGCGTCTTAAAAAATTAATGATGAAGATATAACCTTTATTTATTTCATAATTACTTTCCAGATATTGCGACTGCAGGTTCCCTGAATGATTGGCTGGAGAGGATTGCCTCGAATGATTTTAATGCAATCAAGACATCTACCCAAAAATATTCTTTGAGGATTTTGTAACTGTCTCTGAACTATTAATCTTTCGAAAGTACTGCCATTTCTGGATAAAACCTAATCAAAATGTGTTATAGTTACGTATGTATGATTTGAATGTGTAATGCATTGGGGATGAAAGTGTTGGTTCTCCCATCAGTTCACGAAATTCATATCGTTATCATATACCGCTTCAACCCCTTTGCAATGTTCTTGTTTCAAAGTCGTCATTTCTGTTCCATTTAGTCGAGTAGGAAATATTAGAGAACTTATGGGCATCATATACAAATGAGTTATTCATTGTTTATTTTCTTAGCTATTGTGTTAGTTCATTTCAGAGGTGATACAACTTATGATACCGTTTTCGTAGCGCAGATTACTTATCCTGTTCACATCAATGATCATACCATACTCTTCACTTCAACAATGAATGCTGATTTCTCTGAATATGTTAAAAACAAATGGGGAAAGTATATACAATTATCTACTACCCTGTAAAATAGTGTACTATCTGGAGAGTTAATTTTCGTTAATGCTTGTCAAAGAGTTAATGCAATATTTTATCAGCGTCTGGAATTAGAGTTGTTAGTTTGCAACTGCTACACGTTCAAAAACCATGGCGATCTATAACATTAATTCGGCCACATATTGGTATGACAAATTTTCTGGTCCAAGCTGAAACGACAACTTGACGTAGCTCGCCTGAGTGTATTTAGAATGCATTTGAATAAACACTCAATATGTGCATATATGTTCTTTGTTGTCTGCTGGTAGGTATATATTTATAATTATCTGTTTTAAATGTGTTTTGGCGGCGAGAGAATCCGAGTAAAGTGGCTTGGTTGCATTTGCGTAGATGAATGCTGAGCAAATTTCGTAAAGTGTCTAAGTTGACGACGAAGTTCCTACAATTCTTGAGGAAAATATAAGACCAGAAAAGTGTTATAATAGAGACCTGCGAGCTGCACAGAGGTACCGAGGCCCTGCAGACAGTGGAGGTTGGCGATTTGGAAGTCAACAAAGAAAGCGGCAGCGCCGCCGAGTGACGCAATAGCGAAAGTATCGCAGTGGAGAGCTGAGACAGCGAAATTCAAGTATTATGCAACTAGTATTTGCTAGCCATCACTGCAGGTAGGTGATATTATACTGTAATTCGCGACACAAGAGTTGCAATCGAGGGCGGTATCATGTGAGTCATGACTTGCCAAAGTGCGTTTGGGGACACTCGTGTTCTGTGAAGGCTGCATCTGGAGTTGGTTGTCAACACAAAGGCGGCATTGGAAGCAGTTGTCTGCGAGTGGTTTAGTGATATGGTTCTGTGCGCACTGCACTTGAAGAACAGTTGTCGGAGATGGGTGTTAGTAACATTTAATATAAATGCGTAGTAGAAAAGTTTATTGGTGCGCGATTTAATATAATTATGTATACCCATAAAGGCGGTATAAACATAGTCACCCCCATCCAAGGGGGTAGCCAGGATTCTAGTTAGAGGGGGGGCATAAATTTAATTACACAATCAACTACTATTATTATTATTATAGTTTTATTTCATTTTTTACAAATTACAAAAATTATAAGTTGAAATATCATCAGTTTTCGCAAATCTGCTGCAGATCGTAGCTTCTTTTTTTTTAATGTTGTATAATGTGAATTTATAAATGTTTAGGAATGGGCAACTGGCCATCCCTGCTCCTCCTTGGCTATGCCCATGCCCCCTGTTACGGTTAAAGTGTTTACTTGGCTAGTTTATAGGTTAGCTGGATAGTATACAACTATCCAAATGTCTGGCTATTTTGATGGAAAATCATATTTCTACTAAAATAGCTATGAATATTGGCTGGTTTGTATACTATCCAGCTAGTTTACAAACTATACAAGATTTATCGCCAAAGTACAAACCACAAGAAAAGTACACACATTAACCGTTGTTTTTGGCTAGTTTACAAACTATCCACAGTATTTGGATAAAGTGTGAACTTAATATTAGTAGTAATACATAATAACTAACTCTTTGGTTAGTATGTAAACCAACCAATTCCATTTGGCTAATTTATTATAAAAGTGAGGTTATGTTTATGGCAAGTGCTGTGTGTTGTTATTGTTTACTGTCGTGTCTTGTGAAATTTGTTTAAAGATAGGTATCTGGTTATTAAAAATGAATCAAGAGCAACAATTTGAAAACCTGCTTTTGGAAGATTACGAGCAAAAGTCGCAGAATTCAAAATTAATGAATGGCAGTGATTATAGTGAACTTTTGCAACGTATAAAGAGAATACGCGAAATTGTTTTGAGCTTTATTATTAATATTTTGTCACACAAATAGCACCTGTCTGTCACTTTTGTTTTTTTACTTAATTTTAAGTAGTAATAACAATGTTATGTTGTACCTATAATTAAACTTAATTTTTTACAAAGAATTATTTTGCTATCCTAAACTAAATTAACCAAATGGAATAGGTTAGTTTATATACTAACCAACGAGTTGGTTATTATGTATTACTACGAATATTAAGTTCACACTTTATCCAAATACTGTGGATAGTTTGTAAACTAGCCAAAATCACCGGTTAATTTGTGTACTTTTCTTGTGGTTTGTACTTTGGCGATAAATCTTGTATAGTTTGTAAACTAGCTGGATAGTATGCAAACCAGCCAATATTCATAGCTATTTTAGTAGAAATATGATTTTCCATCAAAATAGCCAGACATTTGGATAGTTTGTATACTATCCAGCTAACCTATAAACTAGCCAAGTAAACAATTTAACCGTAACATATACAATGAAAGAAAACGCTTAAAGCCAAACAACCCGGCCTCTAAGTTCCAGAAACAATATTCGTTTTTGCTACGTTGGGGAATTCAACTGCGGACTCAGCAATGTTAGCCTATGTTATTTCACAGTCTCTCTTAAATAAAAACTATGAAATACACTAAATATTTACATTTCTTCTTCCCGAATTGCTCATGTTAAACGTACAAATGCAATTTGAGTTTATGAAATTTCAGGACATTTGTCGCTTTTTAATACCGCCCTTATCGATCCTTCAATTAGCTGTTACGTAACATAAAGGTATAATCTTTCTGGTGCTTGAAATGCTCGGTTGTTAAACTTTGCTACTGCAGCTGTAGTGCCTCTTACGTTCGAGCACAATAAACCCCTCACCCCCGTATTTATGTGCTCATGTGGTTTTTCAGTTCATTAAAAATTCCGAGGCGGCCACTTCAGGGCTTGAATTTCAGCGTTCCAGTTAAGCTCCTTCTTTCATTCCCGGCCGTAAGAACAGTTTGATTAGTCTGTTGTCCTCTGGTCAAATACATTGCGGTAGAATACGTTTTACGACCGTTCGATTTTATGCCTTGTATCGCTCAGACTTGGTTTATGGTCAGACTGCATTGCGCGCAATTGAAATCCATCAATTTCCGACACGTCCGGCTCTCACTAGCTGCTTTTACGGACACTGCGTCCTTTACAAAGTTATTGTTGGCTGCTGATGCAGTATGATTACTCCGAGGAACGACATCCTTCTACCCATTACGCCCGAGTCATGCGTAGCCTTCCTACTGTCAGGGAATTTCAGGTGCCCACCAACTCAAGCCACACAACAATTTCGTTGAAAACCTATTTACAGGTATTCAAAAACCATCGCGAGAACGTGAAGGTTTGTTTCTAAATAAATGCAGCCAGCAAAAGCAAATAATTTGAACTAAAAATACCGCGGACGCTTCCAAAGGCCGCGAGGACACGCTAGGCTGCGTGTAATCGCGATTTTCTGAGAATTTTCGCTGCGATTCATCAATGTTATTGTGCAGCAGCGGTTTTTGCGGTTGCTCGGAAAACTTGGGAAGTAATCTTAAAGTAGTAGAGCTGCCTGATTTCTTGTGGCTCTCTGGGGAGGGATGTGTAAGGGAATGCATCCGATGCCCACCGACGCCGTCTTCAAATGACTCATGCATTTTCTAGGGTGAAGGTGCATGTCTTAGGCAGTAGAGCAGGTCCTAAACGCTTGGTTGCTCTACTATTAGAACATCTCGGGTTTGACTATCGTTGTAATTTTTAGCTATAATTTGAAGTGTACGTAAGTGCTAAAATTGTATAAATTTAATGAAATCGATTAATCAAGACTATTGCTTGACTATTGCTGATAATTAATTCAGAATACATATTGCTATTAAACAAATTAAACAAAATAGGTCCACAATAGGACCCCTGCGGTTTTCCAAAATAAAATAATTTTCAATCACGAAGTACGACTATAAAGCAATTGTACACCTATCTGTATCTCTAAAGGTCCCGAAAATAAACATGTAATATACATATATGATAAACGACTAACGCAGTCGTACGTACATCGTACTATATTTTTGAAACTCTAAAAATCAAAATTTAATAGTGAAGTGAAAATGAAATTCAGGAGTCTTGCTTGGAACTTCTATGACTTTTGCATTAGCAATATAAATCTGTATATTTTCCATTTAGCAACTTCAGTCTTTGTAATCAGCTACCCATATTAACGGCTAATAAAATTTGAACATACACGGATAAAGAAGTTTTCCGGTTTTTAGAAGAACGACTTTGTGAGGACAACTCAAGGTACACCAAGATAAACAAAAGTAATTAGACGACACGACAGGTATGTAATAGTATATTGTCTAATTAGTGCTGAAAGTTGGATATTTCACACGAATGCGATAGTTGCCACGAGCCGAAGGCAAGTGGCTCATTCGCAGAAGTGTGAAATCTCCAATCAGCACGTGTTATACACTATACTTTTCCGACGACCACCTACTTATTGGCCAAATAAATATAAAATAAATAAAAATTGATGTCTTTGTAATAAATGTTTTATTATAACTAATTTTAACAAACTAATTTTACGAATGCTAATTTTACTATTAATTCCACTGAAAAAAAGATATTATGAACAAAGACAATGGAACAAAACACATGTACTATAATTAGTTTTGACATGTACAATAACTATAAACCGTTCAATAGTTATTTGCCAGATAGGAGGCCATGTTAGGGTGATGAATTTCACCCTGTAAATATGCTGTCAGTCATTAAGAAAAGTTAGGTTATGCCCATTTTATACAAAATGATAATTTTATGTTAATGTAAAAAACGTGGTTGCCAGATTTGGTTTTGGATTATGTGCCACTTTTATTATTGGTTAAGATAAATTTCATGAAAGACAACTTGCTGATTCTGAATACGTGTCACACTTTGTTGAGTAGGCATAATGGTATCATGAAAGTCGTTTTTTTATTGTAATTATAAATTGTATACAATAGTATATTATGTAATGAGTGTATAATGTAGGCCAGTTTTATTAAAAGGCCGCCGAAACGACTTTTTAAAAAACATTTATTTTTATTTTACAATGAAATATAACATTGGAAGCACACAGCTAGTCGCCGGACAATATTTTACATCTAGCTATGATACGAACACACTGGAACTTATCGACTGACTGGAGCTTAATTAAAAGATGCAAACTACTTGTATATATACTATGTCTAATCAGCTAAGATAATCGTGTACCCATTGTCGGACGCTAGATCCATTCTGATAAATCCAGGTTTCGTCTAGGTACACGAATGTTATATTTTCACTAGAATTTTGGTATTGAAAGAATTTTCTCAAATAAGTAATTTTGGATGCAACAACATGTTTCTGTTCACATAGAATTTTACGTCCGTTTACATGTTTGTATTTATAACCCATGGATTTCAGAATATTATATAAAGTCGTTTTCCCCTTATCGAATTCAAAATTTTCACGCACGTCCTTTAATAGTCTAGCCAAAGTAAAGTGCTCATTTTTCAAGTGATAATTCCAAATCTGTCGTTGCAAATCTTCCAGAAATACAAAATTTTTATAGATGTATCATTTTTAGGTCGTGGGCCAAAAGGTTTAATTTCAAAATTGTCCCGCCCAATAATACTTCTTATAGTTCTTTCGGACACCTAAAACAGTACAAAGCCCAAAATTAAAGCAACAGTTAAGTTTTATTCATAAATACTTGCATCCCAAATATCAGTAAGCCGGGCAAGGATTTCAGTTTCAGTAAGATCTGGCCTGTCGGTTTTATAATGCCTGTAGGCCTTTGTAATTTTCAGTTTTGTGTCACCTTTAATTACTTTTGGCATATTGCTCTAGTATTACAATTTGACAGATAGGTATCCATAACGCTGATGTCCATACATATTATGCCTAGTGGCAAACAAAGTATGAAAGCACTCTCAACATTGCACGTTTAACCTCAAAATATTAAATTAGACACTTTCGTGAGCCTCCTGTACATAACAGCTGATTCTGACAAAGTGTCAGAAAGAGATTCTAAGGAGTTTTAATTTTCTTAAACATAAAAACAAAATTCCATGTCTACTTACTTGGTAAATAACTATTGAACGGTTTATATGTTGGTTAAATGTATCAATCAATTAAAAAAAAATCATTTTTGAGTGGTAAAATTAATAGGAAAATTAGAACAATTTGTTAAAATAATTCGAACTTGTGAATCAGTTTGTTCACAGGAAGACGAAGAAGGTAAAGATTCTATGATTTGAGTAGAAATACTTGCAGCCTGTTTTGAACCAATTTGTTGTTCCAAATTATTATGACCACACGATGAAGATGTCGAAGCTACAGATTTTACTATTTTATTGGAAATCGCCATTTTATTTGAGATAGATTCGTTAATGTAGCTTTCAGCAACGGTGCTGCACTTCCAACCATCGTGACGTTTCAATGTCAGTAGCTCTTCACCTTGATCAACCAGAATAGTGGCCGAAGACCTTCTAAATGAATATCCTGTATAGGATTCTGCATCTGGCAACTTTAAGAATTTTGCAATTTCTCTCGGCATGCTTCCAAATTTATTAATACCTACATATTGCGAGGTACATTTGCCTTTTTAAAAATTCAAAAAGAATCGTTGGTTGGATGCAGAAGATTTTTTCATTCTGAGCGCTGCATACTTCTTATAAATATCTTAGAATTTTCCAGTTACAGTGAAACTGCGAGAAGTCTTGTTTTTGTGACTGGAATTCTTACCAACAAAGCCGAATTTAAATATTGCAAGTCTTGAATTTTGATATTGCATAATTCTCTTCTTCGTAATGCTCCGCTCAATCCAAAAATTAACGCTACCTATTAGAAATTACATACCTCATTATTTTTTGCAAACAGTAGCATATTATTAGGTACCTTTGTTAATAAGTAAATGTCATCGGGAGCGATCTCAATAAATTTATTAATGTCTTCTGGATTTAGGGTATTTGATTTTTTGGCCACGTGCCCATCGGAATGCCGTTTTAAAAGAGCTTTAAGTTTACAATAGGTAGCAATGTTGACATTATGTTTGACTAAAAGTGATGACCGCAACATAGAGTGTATTGACCATAAAGTGCTGCTCTTATATGTTTTTAAAAGGTGTCCAAAATACGCTTGCAGGACATTCTCCGAGAACGAATTAGCTTGATTTTCAGTTTTCCACTCCAAAAATCTATTGTAGGCAATGTCATATCTAGGTTTTGATAAAAAAGGCAGCAAATTTTCCGTGGCCGATGTGGCTGACTCTTGAATATTTGGAGGTGTTGAATTCCTTTCCGGTAAATCCGAATCACTGTCTGTATCCATCTAGGTCAAAAATAGCTAAATCAAATAAATTAATATTTGATTCTTTATAATATAAACCAAATTTACCACTTTTAACCGCAAAATGAAACAATTATTGTTTAAACATCAACTTAAATTGTCATACTATTTCTTGACATTAGCTTACTAGATTTTTGAACCGGCTTGTTTCGCGACTTGCGCGCTGTTTTATGCCGAATTGGCTGTGACGCTCTCGCGCATTTTAGTTCCTACGGGAGACCATGTCGCACCAGTGTTTCAAGACGGAAAACGCAATCCCCACGTGACCTTTTCAGGTGACTTGTGCAATATGTCACTTTCAGTAACACTAAGCCATGCCATTTTTGGCAATTTTCGTAGTGGTCGTCGGAAAAACATGCTGCGGCGTTTGCGCTCGTGCAAATTAAATTTGAACATCAAAAATAATGTGAAAATTTGCACGCCGCTATCTTCGCCACAAAAAACGTTTACCTTTTTCCAGCCCGGAACTTGGTCGTTCATCGAAGCCTCGAGATGCGCGTGCTTACGCAGCTATTACCAGCAACGCAACCTACTGTTTCCTATTCTTTGCGCCGCTTCTGTTCCCCAGAAGTTGATCGAAGCGAAAAAAGTCTCGAATAGGTATAACAGAACCATACCAGGCCAGTTAAAATCGCTCTCAACCCAAGCTTCGTCCAGCGAAGCAGTTCAGCTCGAGTGGGCACCTGAACCCCAGGCATTCCCTAAAAACTACAACTGGCTTCTATCACTGTGATTTTCCAAATGACAAGAGATTCCCCAGCCTGCCTTTATATTAGTGCTTATCCACGTTGCTATTAAAATACTGACTCTTAAACTTTCCATTATTTCCCAAAAGTACGTGTAAAACTCACCTAACGTGGCGAAGGGATTTCTACGCGGACCAATCGAATGCTCTTGTGGAAGAGAGCACACATGAATTAGGTTTCCCGAGCATGAAAAAACACCAAATAAACACCGCAAATAACCTGCTAGCCATTGTATCGCGTGTTCCAAAACAAACCTCATTCGCAGCATGCCATGATCGAATTGAAGTTTCCGTAACTTGAGATATGCCCATTGATGCAAATGAACTACCAAGTCAGAGAGAACTAAATTACATCGTGACCTTGAATTTTTTTCTTAAAAATATACAAAACACTTAACAAAAACAATGTTTATTGACCGTTATGATTATTACACTCGTTGTTATTGTGTAAGTAGATGCTATCTTATTTTCCTTTTTGCTTGATACAATTAAACTTAATGCAGTATAAACTTTTACCTGTCACAGTAACATATGTGTTCATAAACAAATTGCAATCTGACATTCAACTACAAACTTAAGTTAAGACATGACTAGATTTTCTATCTTTCTTTCCAAGGCCTACCCTAAATGAGTTTTTTTTTTGGCACACACAATATGCTTGTTTACAAAAATCTGGTTCAAAACTAAAAGGTTGGCAGTGCGTACGTTACTGCCAACTGCGACTTCCGAAAAAACGAAATTACGTAGCCAACAAGATGTCAAAATTTATTTTCTATAATTCTCTTTCACCAATGTTTTTCAGTCATAGCACATAAATGTACAGTGACGCCTATAATTGGCTTAACGGCTGTTGGCGGAGTGCGGAATAAAATAAAAAAATTATTCATCAGATTTATAATTTTCTAATGAGACTGTGCAGTTCCCTTCTGCTATTTTAATTTTAGCTTCATATAAAATTCCGCACTTCTCTAAAATCGAGAATAATGGTGTTATTAACCTCCCTCTATTAAAGTTAATGAACATTCATTTACGTGCCACGTGTCAACAACAGTATTAGAATCGTAAAAATGATGCATTACTAAACTAATTTCCAACTTTTAATAGTGAGGGGAAATGTGGGTCATTACGAGGAGAGTAACGCCAAACTGGGTTTTGTATACATGTCATTTTCATTATCTCCTGCATCTCGACATAATTTTTGTCAACCTAATTGCGATCCAACGCCAATTACCATAAATTACGCTGTGAATCTATTAACAGGGCAATAGACCCCTTCGCAAGGGCAATTTTGCAAGAAATGTTTCCTATTCGGCTGAGCAAATGAGTGACACATGAAGGAAATAGCTTCAATAAAATTCAGATCACGTTCCGTATTACGAAATTGTGGACTTTTACTGAACTCGAAAAGAAATACACTCTCTTTAAAATTGTATTTTGCAGATTTAAAATATTTATGATATCTGAAATTATAACTTTTGACAGACTTGACTTTTACCTATTACAATGTTTATTTGTTGTGTAATCAAGATGCTTATATTTTCAACATGTTTACAGTAAGTACTAGATTGATGCCATAACTGTTATAATTATGACATGAACTAATTCATTTTAATTCTACAATGATTAACCAACACACCTTCGTATTCAGGTAAATGGCTGTAAAATAAAATTTAAGTAAAATAATTTAGGCCACCTTTAAATTAATTTCCTTTGCTGAGAAGCAGTGAAATTCATTTTACTTTCCAATAAAATCTACCTTTCATTAAGGCGGACAGTTTACGACGTCGAGCTTTATCTCCCTGAAAGGGAACGGTTAATTATAACTCCACAAATCTGAAACTCATCTTGAACTAAAAACAAAAATTCGCTGCGATTATGTTCTAACTTTTGCCTTGGCTCGTCCCTAGTCAACAAAGTATCTGCTTTGGCCAGCCTTTTGGCTTTTTTGAAATGCAAGGATGATCATCTTTGCTAAATAATAAAAATAAATATTAAAATACTTACTACTTACTTCCAAACACGCCAGAGTTTTAAATGGGTCACAATAGAATTATACATTTTCGCATTGGAAGCCGAATTATTCACTGTATTAGTAAAAGTTATATTCCCTATGTTCGCCTAGAGTGTTTTATGTAAGCTGATATACTGGAAGTTTCAATTTTAGCTAATGGCACTGTCATTTGCTACATAATTTATGGGATCCCTTAAGCTTAGGATTTGATACAGACTAGGAAAATGCTAGAGAGGACGTTCTAGCAGATTATCTATCTTTGGCCAGAAGCCTCATTGCTCAAACATAGTTTCTGATGTAGAACAGGTATGGTAATATTCATAATAAATAATATTCGTCCTATAAATTTGATATTTAGACATGATTATAACTTATACATTACAAAACTAGTTAGATTCTTCTTAGGAAATTACTTCAAAATTAAATTATAAAATCATTCTCAGTATCCATTTTATATTTTACAGAAATAGATCCCGCCACTTTTAGAATTTTATTGATCATCCAATTAATACAAATCATTTTGACAAAATTCAGTTCAAATAAAATTGGAGAACACATTACTGTCAATATATTAAACATATTTGCAAAAGCATACTTCCGTCGTAACAGCGCGCCACATAGGTGAACACCGCAAGAGTGTTCACAATTATGTACCAAACTGGTAAAAATTTCTTAACGTTGCTAATAAGACTAAGGCAACACTTGGTAATACGTATTACATCAATTTGCAAATTAAAAAAAACATTGCCATCGATGGAATTCCAACTCGCGGAATTCGATTGCTAGTCTGACGCTTTAAGCGCTAACCTGAACCGGCACATTAATTGTATTCGCTTATGGCTGCATATAAATCAGCTGTGATCGCTGCGCATTTCTCTCCCTTTTATAATGTTCACCCTGTATCTGTTTGGTTCAAAAAAATTAAACGTTTTATTTTTTTAAAGTGCTCACCTTGTATATATTTGCCCAAAAGTATATTCAGTTTTGAGCCAGGTAAATATATAATCTGCATGCAAAATATCGTCTTCTTCCAACAAATGATTTTTGAGCTATACCACCAGCAGGCAGACCGACAAACGGACGGACATGGATTACAATGCACTTATTAATTACTGTGTATAATGTAATACAATGCAATTTACAATATAATGTCTTAAAGATGACAAAATGAACACAGTTCATGTCGTTTGAAGCATGCAATGACACTTGTTTTATTAGTCATGCTAAACTCTGATGTATTTTGTATTTGGCCATACAATAGGATAATGTTATAGTGGCACCGTTCAAAAATAAAAGTAGAAAAGGCAATTGTAACTAGGATTTGGACATTATTATATTAATTTTGTCCCGCGTGCGATTTTCGGGCGCACGCTGTTGGTTGTGGGTCAGCGGAGGGGAAAACGCTGACTGCAAAACCAACCCGAACGACGCGGGTGGCTAACGCGTCGGGCATTAAATTCACACGCGGGAGGAAATGAATACCTTTGCTCCCTAGATATTAGATAATAGCTATTAAATTTCCCGGTAAAAGTAGTATTTTAAATGTCCCGCTAAAAGTGGTATTTTAAATTTCCCGCCAAAAGTTCTCCCTCATCACCAGGCGGCGCTGATGGCTCTGTTTCTGTCTCTTATTAGAGAGATTTCATTCTATCCCCGTGGGGTTACATTATCAATGCGGGTTAGAAAGGAAGGAACCTTCGCCGGTGCCCGGTCTGAAGTACTAGCAACCGGAAGCTATTTTACCGGTCTTAGTAACACATCGGTTGATCCTGGATTAACTACGCGTCTCCGCAGTCCTTTTAACTATTGAAGTTCCACTACAACTCCTTGGAAATACCGTGGGGCTTTTAAGAATCGAGTTATATTGAATGGCACAGTGTACCGCTGTAACACTATGTGTCAAATATAGCGTAACAAGTTACATTCTCTTTATACTTTAATCAAAAATACAGTCGCGTTTTCAAGCCACATACGAGCTCCAAGTATATGATGGCAAATGTAGGTCTACTTCAAACAGAGAACATGCCATCTCCCGAAGCCCAGAACCAGGATGTCCATGACGAGACTTGCTCAACATACTCTTGGCTAATGACTTATTGTACCATGGTGGCGGCTAATCACTAATAAACACTCCCACACGTATACCGAATTGACTTTTATAGTAAAACCCGCCCATTCCCCACGGCAGCGAGTCGCGAGTGCCTTTTTTAGTCTGTTACGTAATGTATAATAGCTAGATATCTTTCAGCAAAACCGAGAAAAGTATTGAAAGGATCTATAAAAATGTCTTCGATACTTTAGTGGTTCTTCGTCTAGACTGTATAGTTTTTAGTGACGACCTTTTAACGCCGTATGTAACAGTATGCTCAACCCAGTGCCACTTCAGCTTTAGAATTGTCTCAATAACGTTAGTTTTGTTCTATTTCTCCGTTGGTAACGCTCTCTTGAATTTTTATACCCACATCATTCTCTCCATTCCTCTCTGAGTTACCTTACGACTATTCTGGTTGAAGTTTGATGAAGCGTCTAAGGTAGTAGATGTGCAAGTACATATCGAAAATACTAACGAATATATCCAGTCTTAGACACAAAATTAAATTAATAATACCATCATAATAGTTATTTATGCGTCGTGCACGAAATGGCACTTTGAATCATCTCTGATGAAAAGGTTCTCTTTGATATTAATTCATAAATAAAAAGAGTGTCGTAGTGAAACACGGGACGTTCGGGCGTGAGATCGACTCCCGACTTAGTGTAAGTGACGCCCGCACACCCTGAAGTAATGCAAAGCGGTTCTAGGTAACGACAAAACTTAAGTAGAATTAAAAAAAATGTAGGGGCTCTAGTGTCAAGTGGCTTACTTATAAATTATTTATTAAGGTGCTAAAAATATACTCTTAGAGGGCCCGGGCAGCATTTGCTTTTTAAATGATGTCATAATATAAAGAGGAATAACGCACACAGGTGAAAACATTATTGGGGAAATCACGTGCTCTGAAGATTCATTCATTGCTCTGGTCTAATAGTGATGACTGTCTGTGTCATAGTCAGGAATGCCATCCATGTAAAAAGAATGTTTCTAGGTAGTGCAACAAATATCAAGCCAATACACAGCTGCATAATTTAATCGGGACAAATTCTTGCAAGAAAACCACCTTTATAGTCTAAAACTTTGGTTCTAGTGAACTTCTGAGTGCGAACGATGTTATTCTGGCGTAAATATACTGATGAGCAAACGATGTTATTCTGGCGTAAATATACTGATGAGCAAACAGTCTAATTTACCTGAAGATTGAGGTGATCTTGGTGTATCTTTTCGCATATATTTCCTGAAGAACAAAGTGTATGCTACTGCCTCCACAATATTTAAAAATATACACATAAATTAGATTCCATGAAAGCTTTACTGCAGTGATTACCAGAAACTGCCTTCAGCATAACACGCTAACGACAGCAATATTTCCCACAATAGCAGTGCTTTATTGCGATCGTCTAAACGGTGTCGGTAAAGCGCACTGTTTAGCCATCGTTTAACTAAGCAATGCAGCCATTAATTTCCTTCGACTCGGTTCTCAAAGGAATTGTTCAGGTAATGTCTGCCGAATGAGCATAAAGCAGATCCAGGCACGAAGCATACTAACGAACCTGAGTAATATTCTTGCGACCTTTGAAACACTAAACCTCTCCGTGCGCTGCATATTGCGCGACGATGCTTTTTTATTTTTCTTTTTAGAACGCAAAGCCTGTACCAGTAAATTGAAAGTTGGTGCTTGGCGGAAATTGATGTGCGACTACTTGTTGATGGAATTGTTTTTATTACTAAAAGTTCTCATTTTACATGTAAAACAGGAACGCCGAGTTTTGGGAAACACAATAACAAGTCTACTTCTAGATAATGAGTCGCTGCATTATAGAGATAATTATGCCACCTTATTATCATATGAATGACGCTTGCCAATTCACAGTGGCGAACACTAGAATACAACTTTGCTGTCGATTCATTTACATTTCCATCATCACACTTCTTTTTTTCAGTCACTACACTTCAGCAGCCGGTTTCCTTATAAAGTGATTTTTATGAACGAGCTTTTACTGATGAAGTGAAGTAACTGTCTTTCTACTTCTTTTGTGGCCTCCCTCGGTATTACCCCTTATGCAATCACTCTTCACGTCTTTCGTAACGGCCTAAAATGCTTTCTTCTGCCGGTTACGCGATATGTTTTCAAATGCCTGTGCAAATTACCATTTTTGTAAATTCCTAAGCTCCATTTTTCAAATATAGCTATGCTGTACATATGGATTGGGTCACTTGAAGCGCCTGGGTGTGGAGCATGTTGCCTATTTTTATATTGGACAATTTTAGGTGTATTTTAAAATGTTAAATTTGGCAGTTCGTTGCTGTTGAGCCCTTCACACGCTTAACTTACAAAATACAGCTAATCTTTCAGTGCTGTTTCCTGGAAATAAGCAGTCATTTTGTGGCAATCCAAGACCGAAGATGTAGGCTGGACCTCTTTTACGGCATGGCCATCCTGCGACTTGATGGAAAGCGAATCCAATATACCCACGTTTTAATTGGTTATGGTTGCCCCTGTACGTTACCTATGCGTTGACTACTAACTCATCAGCAATCTTGAGGCCGATCACCACATAAAGGTATGCAATAAAATAATTATTTTATGTGTTCAACGTAGATAAAATTCAGTTGTAGGCCTCTTCTATGAGTAGTTTCGGGCTTCCTTCTTCCCAAAAAAACCATTATTGATGGGCGCTACCTGAGAGGTCCTGTGGTTGTTCTGCGGACAACAAAGGTGTCATGTCCCAAGTCGTTTCACGAAACCATAGGAGCAGCTAGAGAGGATGATACCACGAAGAAAACGCAAGCCAGGTTTTGTCCACTATCATATTCCTGTAGCGCATCTTTGTTCCAAATATCACGAGCGCAGAAAGTCACAGCTGACACTCTGTGCAATCGTTTTAAGTTCAGAGCGTCGATGAGTGCATGAGTTTGATAAGTTCTTTATCAAACTCAATTTTTCGCATTGCAAATTTTTATAACTTGCATCTCATTTGTTAGTTGTTTGCGAATTTAACTTAATTCAACTTGTATGCAACCAAGTAGCCGTTTTAGCTTATCGATTTAACTATTTTGCATATTTCATGATTTTATCTAACACTGTATATTGTTAAATTAGTAGACGGTTTCACTTATTTGATCACGTACGGTGGCGTCCAGAGAAAAGTTGTTGTTATAAATCCATAGTTATTTAATTATAAGTGCACTTCGTTCTCGAGAGGCCTCTGTGATAAGCGTTACGAAAGGTGCTGTACGCTAGAGTTTAGCTTTTGTAAGCGCCTGCTGGGGCTGTAACTCAATAATTATCTTTTGTTAGCATAATTCCCGCGTACTTTTTATTTCAAGAAAAATGTGTTGCAATAACTCCTAGTTTAATCATTTAATTATTTAACTTCTGAATTTCATTTTGAATTTCATGAACGCGGTATTTAATGAACCCCTTTGTAGTTTTTCCTGCTGTCTAAAATATCTCATTACGTTATCTCAAATTATCCCAAATTTCTTCAAATATTCTTCTCGTGTGTATGTTCTTTTTCCATCATTATCGAGGCTTAGTTAGTCCGTAAACTATATTTGGCAGCACCCAATTATCTGTTGATTTTAGAAATAACTAGAGTATGAATGCCAATCCCAATTAGCATGTTGCTCCAACCTTAATTTATAATAACCCTTTACTATTTACATGTCTGCAAATTACCATCTGCTCATAGAGTAAAGTTTAAGGTAGTCGGATAATCCGTAACGGTTCGCTGGTCGGGTCGTCTGAGTTGTTAGCGGTGTAGTATTACTATATAATTAAATGGACACCTCCAGTAACCCGCCTTTACAACCCCCATTATGTCCAAGAGGTTCGGATCTACAACCATAATACTGCCCTTCTTGTCCTCTAACTCGTTCACGGAGCTTAGACATCGCTGAGCCTAATGCCCGCTAAACTCGCCTTTCTTTAACTTTCTAATTTAGTGTGGACGCGTCCCCGGCGCCGTTTTGCGAAAATTAAATTGAGAGGTTGAAATGCGTTTGGAACTATCGTCTGCTCCCTGCGGAATTGTTCATTAAAGCTGCTTTAATTGGTTGCACTTCGACAGACCAAGTTAAACAAAGTTGCAATTCAAGCGGCGCACTCAAATGCAACCCAACATTCGTGCCAAGCACGGCTGCATTTAACGATATTATTCCTCATTATAATTTAATAATCGATAATGGAACACGTTCAAATAATTTAGACGTCTGTCACATCCAAAATAAATTACGGCCCATAATTTCATCAGGGGAGTCGGCATTGATTTTGCTTTTGAGAGGAAACTATTCCCATTTAATTAAAGTAAATGCGCTACAAAATTATATTTTTAATGAATTGTCGGTGTATGCACTTCAGTAAATTATAAAAATTAAGCTTCAACTACAGAAAGTCGCGGAACGGAAAAAGTTCTTAAAAGTTCTTAAACAGTTATGTGCACCAAAACTAGAGTTTATATAAGTTTTACGGGTTCATGGCAGATTTCAAGTAAAGTTATTGTTTTATTGCTTTTGAACACAGTGTTGAACAACTTTAGGTCCCATCTGCAATATCTACATTTAATATTGCTTCCTTTATTCAAACAGAAAAAACGAAGATGCATCAGAAAGATACCGAAGAATCAAAACAAAGATTACGACAGGAGAAGACGCATGGATTCACATTAAAAGTCACACTATAAAACTAGAATGGAAAACCAAACTACTGAAATCATAAGAGGCATTCACATGACGTAGGTAACAAGGAAAGGTGAGTTTTATTTTGAAAACCTCAAATGATTTGTATCTTGTAAACATATCCTTCCGATAATCACTTGTGGCATGGAAACTATGAGACTCATCTTCAAATTCGCAAACGAGATCAAAACAGCAAATGAACCTATTGAACGTTCCATGCGCAGTTTCCTGAGAAACCAAACTCCAAGTAATAAAATAGAAAAAACTAGAAGAGAAAATGGCATTCAGACACTCAACCTCTAAACGAGCCACAATAATAATTCAGTGGAAGATCTAGATCATTAAATAAGGAGTAGAGAGACAACAGAAGTCTGGCAAATCAGAAGAGTCTGGAAACAAAGAGGGAGAATTGCATTCAGAAGTGACCACGCAAGGGTTGTGAAAGACGATGAAGTAAAAATATATAAACACTGAAAAAGCTCGAGCGTTTAAGCAGTGTGTTCTACCGGTACGTATGAGACAGAAACAGCGGCCTTTACAAGAAAATATTAGAAAAACTACAGTGCATGTGGCCAACCCTAAGGAAACACCTCAAAATCCACAAACATGATGGGCCGATAATATCAAGAAACTGGCATTTGGTGGTTGGCAATGTTGATGATGTAGATTGATTTGAAGGTTCAAAAACATCAATCATTTCAGAATCAGTAGTAAACGATGAACCAAATTATCTACGTACAATTCCAGGAATAGATTGGCCTCAATTTTTAGGTGCGCAGTAGACACCTTAATCTTTAAAAGTTCTTCTTCTTCCCCTTATATTAGGCCAGTAGGATGTTTCATCCTACACATTTATGGCTGTATAAGCCATTGTTGCTCGTAAGCCAAGTAGGTGGCTACACTTCTTAGCGGTTAACGACGGTGAGTGTGGATTACCACCTATATGGAATACCACCGATGTGGATTTAGATCCGGATAAAACGTCCCGGGTGGTGTAACTTGAACAAGCGTCCACGTTCACTCAGTAGAGTTAAGCAACGCTCTTTTTGGTCAGAATTTCGATGGGAGTTCCACGGCTGCCTCTCTCGGCGCCTCGTGGTACGGCTGCCACGGAAATGGTGGGTCCCGCATGTCATAATAACATCATGACAGTCGTTAGTAGGGTTGGAAGCCCCCATAAATGTACAGCGACGCCTATAATTGGCCTAACGGCTGTTGGCTGAGTACGAAATAAATAAATTAATAAAATTAATACAGTACATCGTACGTGAACGACAACAAATGTGAATGACCTCCGATCGCATCCTATAGCAGTTGCTACAACCCATCTTACGAGAACGACCACAAACTTGCAATTCTTACAACATTAACCCATTAATGCCCAAGCATTGAGAAAAAAATAAAATTTACATTTTCTTGATATTTTATATTTGTGTCAGTACTAAATATTACATTGTGAAGGAAATTTAAAAAAAAACTTGATTCATTCATACAAAAAATAAATGATGCGTTGACGCACGCTTGGGCTTAGCTATTAAAATACAATCTAAAGGTATAACATAAAAGGAACACTGCTATTTGCTTGATAGTAAACAACACATTTATTTGGTGTGGTAACTTTCAAAACATTCAGGATGTAAATGTACCTGGCACTTTCGGCACATAAATATCGACTGATTTTTGCAGTAGTTGCATCTTCTACGTGCTTTATTTTCATGTACTTTTATTAGGTGACCAATATTGTCGAAGCGTACTTCTTTCGGTAAATTATTGGCCTGTGCTCTTCCCAAAGTTGTACTAGTTTTAGGTTGTGCCACCTCTAGATTTTCCGAACGTCTAGTAATAGAATCGCCTTCCAAATTCATAAGCCCAACTGCAATATACGAGCGAAAATCTAATAGGGAAATTTGTTGTCTATTTCCTATGCGATAAATTTTCCACGCGTTGACTATTGCACTGTCCACCAAATTTATAAATAATGGCCACCACCATTTTTTACCCCTTACTCGAGTTCGGTAATTGGCAATACCATTGTCGTGGAGATCTACTCCTCCCATAAATTTGTTATATTCCGATATAATATGTGGTTGAGGAATAGCAATTTCTTTCTTTTGCTTTCTGTCGTAACGCTTTGCATTGACTATTGGCAACACTGTGCCAAAGTTAGTGGCAACCGTAACAACAGAGTTGTCGTTCCACCGTACCATCAGTATTTCAGATGCTCTGTTGAATACTGCATCATAAGAACCTCTGTCCTTTCTTGATAATGATTTGGTTGCTTCGAGGGTACACTTAGCAGTTCTGTTCTCACGAATCGTCCCTGTTGCAAAATACTTTTTTTCATGTAGATATTTCAATAAATTGTAGGAAGAAAAAAAATTGTCAAAAAAGACTTTATGCTCTGATGGATTTTTGACCAAAAGCAAAAGATCGACAACAACTTGTCCACCTAATCCACATCCCACATCTACAGTAGATTTTTTACTGTTAGCACCACCGTATGGTTCGAACTGAAACAAATATCCATCTGCACTAGCCAAACACCACAACTTGAATCCAAAGCGAACGGGTTTATTTTTTATAAACATTTTGGCAGAATGTCTTCGGAAGTATGGAACCATTTCCTCATCAATTGAGATATTATGCGCATATATCCCAAATTGTAAATATCTCGCGTTCATCATGTTGAAAATTGGTCGTAATTTGGTGAATTTGTCATTTTTATCCAAATCTGAATTATCAGACAAATGGATATTTCTTTTTATTGCTTCAAATTTATTTCTTGACATGCAGCTTCATACAATATCCACGCCTTTGTCTGCATCAAGACTCCAATACATGCGCTGTTGCGGCAATGAATGATATCCAGAAAGAATGAGAATGCCAAGAAATTTTCGCAATTCAGTGGACGTCAAAATAAAGTCATGTCTGTTATTGTCCCGTGCATATTTGTTGGAAAACTTGACTATGGTTTCTAAAATTTCATCTGTAAAATACAAAAAGAAAACTTCGAGTGGTGATAAGGATTCAACTTGTTCTTGGATATTCTTAACATAATTATTTTCGTTGTTGTCAGGTACATTACTGTAAGTAGGTTCGGTCTTCTCCCAGTGAACATCCTGTTTGGCGCTTTTTGTCAATTTCATTTTCTTAGCAGCAGGAGCTTTTTCGATGTTTGAAGTGTTTGAATTATGGCGATGTATTTCAAAAGTACCGGCTACATCTGCAGGTGTATTACCGTCATCATTCATGATATTATCGTCCAGGTTTTCTTCATCAGTTAGCTCATCTACTTCCGGAGGAATGTAAACAGCATCAACTTCTTCATTCTCACTCAAGTTCTCCAATTCGGCAATAAGCTCTTGTTGAGTAAGTGGCCTACGCATTTCTTGCAAATAGCGGTCCATAACTGAGGAGGTTGTTATTGTTTATAATATAAATCAAAGCGTGCATTATACTATTACTTACTTAGGATAAAATATTAGGCAAACCAATAATTATCAGGGCGTTAGAAAACCACGTTAGCACAGTTGAGCACACTACTTATATCGAAGCTAGCTCAAGAGCAACTGCGTCAATACGGCTGATGCTGGTACTTGCCCAAGCGTGCGCCAGCGCAACTGCGTCAATACGGCTGATATTAGTATTTGCCCAAGCGTGCGTCAACGCACTGTCAGGTTTCAACCTGTTTTACAACCAGAACGAAAACTATTGTCATTATGAAAATCAACAATACATAAACTATTGAATGTATACTGTAATACCAGGTAGTCAGTTTTCCAAAAAAATAAGTTCTGATAATTTTCTAGGCAATAAGAAGAAATCTTAGAATTATTGCTGAAAATCGATATATTTAAAAATTCAGAATTTTTCGAAAAGTATGTAAAAATTATATTTATTGTACCTATAATATAGATTGAAATGTAGTTAACGATATAATATTAAAAACAATTAAACAAATCTTTCTTATGGTACCTAAAAAAAATAATAATCGTAATGTTGCGTTAGCGCACGCCTGGGCGTTAATGGGTTAATACTTTAGCAGACATTTATGAACTATTTGATATTACTAGCATTTAAAGGGCTTTATATTTCAGTACAAAATTGTTTATACGGTAATAAAATGTCAGAATTATGTTTAAGTCGTAAATAAATTCAAATTGTTTGGCATTACAGTCATTAGAGCGAAGATCATATTCTTCGTGAAGCATCCGGTCCATCGACTAATTCGACTGATAATATTAAAAACCAGTCGATTAAAACCAGTTTTCAATAAACTGGATACATATTGAGCCATCTTTAACCACTAACAAGATGTCGTCCGCCATGAGCAAGTGGAAGTAACGCCTACCGCGTAGGCAAATAATATTGCAAACAAAGCAGATCGGTGACACTTCCCGTCGGTGGTGTTTCGATTCGGTGGTAAATTCTACAAAGCACATGGGTGATAATATACAACTCGGTGGTTATTTTGAATCGTAATCAAACTCAGGCAGTGATAATCCACATTTTTACAAATACTAAAATAATACGAAATCGAAAGTAAAACCACTCGGTGGTGTTTAACACAGTTGCCAAATCGGCGATAGTCCACATCGGTGGTGATCCATATCGGCGTCGGCGGTACTGTATGAAACTCGTTAACGACCACCACAGGTGTACCGATAATCGAACCCAGTCACGCTGCCTGAGAGTCGGGCACTTAGACCATTTACATGTGTGGTCTAAGGTCGGGCATATTGCTCGTTGAACAACCCCGGTCTCTAATCTCTAAAACTAACATCTATATTGATCTTAGTATAATCAAGAAGCGGTATAGTATTATTTATGATTTGCCATTATGTTTGTTACTTTTTAATAAAAAAAATTAAAAATGTAAATCTTAGTTAACCATGTCCTGGTCCATGTCCTTAGTTAAAGTTTTCCACCTATCGCGTATAATTTCTTTATCTTAACTTGTAATGTGTATTACTGAAATATCTTTCTAAAATAAATTTTTCAAAAAATTTTTAGCCAAAACTATTTAATGAAAGTTCCTTCCATTTAAGAGACGTTTACGATTTCAGATATATTTGGCTCGTCTGAAGCTTTCATAAACATGTACATATTGTCTCCATTGCCTTCTTAAAAATTGATAAAACAAATTAAAGTGACTCGCCCTCCTTTATCTAATAGACTTGTCTGTCCGGGACGCTGTTTTGTCTGTCCGGGACGCTGTTTCAGCAGCCAAACCGTAAGAGATAGAGAAAAAAGTTATGAAAGTTATGTTTGGAACGGTCATGTCAGGTCAGGACCCGAATTTCAGTCACGTGACACTTCCGGTTTTCGAGAAATCACGTGATTTCTCGAAAACCGGAAGTGTCAGTACGCTGTTTCAGCAGCCAAACGGAGCTGCGACCCTCTGCGCCTTAAAACGTCGATCGCTTAGGCAACCACTTTGACACCTTCCAGGTCTGGGTGCAGTTTTTATTTAATACGCGTTCTATTTGAAAAACGGTCTTTTTTGTTTTTTTTAAATGAGACATTTGTCTCACTGGGTTGCTAGTTCTATTTTAACTATCTGTCAGTCTGGCATCTTCCAATTTAAAAACTAGTCGGCCACGGATAAATTAAATATGATGTTAACATTCGCGTGCAGCTGACAGCTGTTTTATTTTGTCGCTTACAACCAACAGTTTGCTAATTTTTCTTTAGAATAAAACCTTTGCGAAACACATATAATTGCCATGGAAACGTTCTTTGGTAAGTAGCAAATCGGCTATGTAGTAGATATTTAACGTACGGCCACTTAATTCATTCTCCTTAAGCCATGCAAGAGTAATAGCGCAAAAGTTGTAAGTTGGAAGTCGTTACCCGTAATTCTATATTTTACGCAAAGTGTTTACTTTGCCAAAACTAGAATAACTAATTCATCTCTCCCCCGATATGTTATAAAAAGTGCATACGAATATTTATTGAAACTGTAAACTTCAAACTATTAGATTTATTATTATTAAAAAATAATACGAAGAGTTTTTCAAAATGTTATCCAACATAAAGTATATGTGAAAAGTCTAGCAATGAATTTTGTGCAGCAGTATTCGTTACACTTGTTTTACACCACAACGTTGTATTGACGTTATGCGAGTATAATAAAAACATTACAGTTTATTTTCGAAAAAAGAAATTCATTAGTTATTAATATAAAAGAATTTTAATTGCGTATTCCTAAATTGCAGTTTTTCTTTGAAAGATTATTTTCACTTGCAATAACATAGTGAAAAAAATATCTGGGAATATTCAGTGCACGTAGGATATTCTATAAGAATATTGCCGTAACATTCAAGTGGCAAGAATAAGCACCGAAATTTTGGGCTTGTGCGAATTACCGCTGAAATTGCACTAGTGCAAGATTATTCTCTGAATTCACTTAGCTTCATAGCAACTACGATAAATAATCTCAAGCTCTTGTTGTTCGAATATGTACGGTAATATCCACGGTAATGTATTAAAAACTATTTAAAATTAGCAGTTTTCCAATTTTACAAAAAAAAACAAAGTAAATGTATAATTCTAATTCAAATTCTGCTGGAACACTTCATCTAATTTTTCGGAGTCCTAACGTTATTATAATTTTTTTTATCATCGTAGAAAATGGAACTTACAGCTTACAGCCTAGTAGAAGCTGAAAACCATGCTTTCGATTCCGTCATATGGAAATGTGGAGGGAATTAAAGGCCAACTTGAACACAGTGAGAGAACTGATTTGTCTTGATTAATCAATATATCGATTGGTAGCGCAAAATGTGAGTACCTTTGTGACGTGAATCAAATTAGATTATTAGCCAACTCGGAGTGTATATCAAATTGAAAATATTAACTAGGACGGGATGTACTCCTACTTACTTCAATTCGTTATTTTTGAATATATCTATTTAATAATTATGTCTAATTTTGAAAACTTAGCAGTGGAGTAACGAATGTCCACAATATTTCTGACTATTCCCTGGTTTATTGTATAACTGATTTAAAACTAACTAATATTCATGCGACTTTTAAAACTAAAGTATATTCAGGCCTGCTAGTCCGATATAGGATTGACGTAAAAAGCAGCTGGCTTCACCCAAGTGCATGCTGATTGCTCCACAATTGCAAACCCGCCTGTATTAAACGAAGATGCAGTATCCGATGGAATTTTAGCTAGCTAACTCACGCACAAGTTTCTGAAACTTCTGTGAGTTTTATAAGCTTAGCTGCGTTAGTCCGATATCGGACTAGCAGGCCTGAATATACTTTAACATCAAATTTAATGTGAAGTACAGTCTGGGTTTCAAACAAGTATAGTTGCTCTTTAATGTATTGTCAATTGCATTATTACAGCTACTGATAGAAATATGCTGATTATGTTCTTACTGCTAGATTACTCAAAAGCGTTTGATATGATCATAATCTTTTCTTAGCCAAATTATTTCTTTATCCAACATCTTCTAGTTATAAGGTTATGACTAGATCGATTTTAGACTTCTAAAGTGGTCCATAACCCACTAGTGAATTAAACCATAACCCACTAGTGAAATAAAAACCAGGGTACTCACTACTGTATTGTTGGTAGCACTATTAAACAATGCCAAATTTGAAATTTGAAGGTTGTTTTGCGTCAGTCTGTGTCAAATAACAAGAAAAACCTAATCTACTAACCTCGAACTTGACATAAACTACCAATACACTTGAATACTGCCAAACGTATAATACGAATCACAGAGGACTCGAATTATAAATGTGATTTTTCGGTACTTTCCAATTTGTCACTATGACTTTTCACGGCTGTCAATACAAAATCTACGTTTTTTAGATATTTATTGAGTTGTTGGATAATAGTATATTATACATCAAGGTAGCGAAGCGCAGTATTATAACCTGAGCGCATATTATATCTAAAGCGCGAAGGTTATGAGGCGATTCGCTACCGTGGTGTATATACTATTTTTTGCACTACCGAACGGCTTAATACCTAAATTTTCAACAAATTTCGAAAATATTTTAACTGTCAACCTAACAATACAGCTCCTTAAATCGTCAAAATTAAAATAGTCATATTTGGTAACTTAGCAATTTATTAGTTACCACGGTGAAAATTTTTAATTTTACTTTCTCTCCCTTGGTGGAGAAAATCAATTTTTCCCTAGTGAATTATTTGTAATGCAACATACTTATAACATAAATAACTATTAAATTTAGTAATAATTCAACTACAGGTCACAGAAACTAGATTGAGTATCAAGGTAGGTCATGAAAGGCGCTGTGATCATATTTGATGAATTGGCAATATGTGGAAAGTTGTCAAACATACAAAGTTTGGTTACATTTTAAATGACAAGTAATCAGTAACGGTGGGTAGAGGGATTTCGTTTGCGCAGTGACTAACGTCATATGACAGATTCTTTGTGTTTTAAAGTGTGAAAATTGCTGTTGCTGGGATAAAAGGTTTAGCAGAGCCTGATTGTTCAATTTAACACCATTATTTCCGCAATCCTTTTAACATTCAAGAACTGATAATACACCATACCGCAATGTTGCGTACGCCTCTGATTTATTGTGTCATTTAGCTTAAATAAGGTTAACAATTTAATGTCAATATGATAGATGTAAAAATGTTAACAATACGAAACTTGGAAATTACTAGATTCTACCATTAGTTCCGATGTTCACCGCGTCTCAATCTAGATTCTGTAACCTGTAAATTATTGCGTAGTTTTCTTACAAACAGATTTCAATATAGCAAAATAACCTCTTAACCTTCAGAGAAATTGTTGCAGGTGTACCACAGGGATCCATTTTAAGACCTTTGTTGTATATAATTAATACAATAATTTCAAAAATGTTATAAACATTTTCAAAATTTATTTTTATGCAGCTATATTTATGTTTTGACCAACGCAATATGCTATAATGAATTCAAATTGTTGATAAATCAGTATTAGTTTTACCAATTCGAAATACTTGTAAGTCACATCAGCAAGTGTATCCAAAAATCATACAGTAATTTGAAGCTATTGTATATTAACAGACACATGCTAACACATACTGCAAAATTACACTTTTCTTATTTTTTAGTACTATTATACCTCAACTGGTTCTTGTTTGGACTGATGCTAAACGAATCAAAAAAGTATAAAATCATTTCTGGTTTAATAAATTTTGATATATGTATCCCATAAATTAACTGAAATTAAATGGTTTAATAAGAAAAACCGTAGGTTCTTACACTTTGCTTGTTTATCTCATAAGTTCATCATTGCCAAAACTCCAAGTTAACTTCATGATGAGATATGTTTTAGAACAGACATAAAAAATATCAATGTAAGAAATAAAGGGCTCCTATTTAAGTCGACTCACAAATCATGTTTGTTTCAGAGATCAATTTCTGAGAACGCTTTTTATTGCAGTTATTTTAAGTACAACCCTATTGAATACTTCTCCTGCCAACAATTTCCGAAAAACGTTTATTATAAACAAGTAAATAATTGTTTCAAGTCGAAATATTATTGGGTACCTTCCCCCCTTAAAACATTCGATAACATATACATACATTTAGTCAAGGTTTAATCGACGCTACAGTCATATTGTCTTTCCGAAAATTGATGGCAATAAACTTTGCCTATTAATGGAATTCCATTTGTTTAAATTAAATTGCCACATCTCTCATTCATATTCCGAGTATAAGTTGAGTGAAAGCACATAATCATCATTTTGTGGTGACATCTATATTGATGTGATCCTAAAATGGCAAATCAATTTAAAAAGCATATAATTACGTGTAACATGCAGATTAATTATACATAGAGCAAATAAAAAAGATATCGTAGTCAAATAACATCGTTTTATCATCAAAGGTTCTATTTTGACAATAGTAGAAATATTTGATCAGCAAACGTCACTTTCATTATCTAAAATAAAATAAATTAGGTAGAATCATATTGAATAATTTGATTTAAACGAGAAATTATAAAAATACCAGTTATAGTTCAATGTGGTTTGTGCAAGTCTAACTCAGTTTAGTTGAAAATGAAGATTTTGGAATTAAGTCGCTCTGTAAAAGGAGTTATTATCATAATAGATAGAGCTTACTGTTAACCTAAAAATATGATTTATAAGGTTAGATATGTCATCCTGGTTGAAAATTAGGAATCTGTAATTTATGGTACTTGATATCTAAGCTTTTGATGGGCATTCTAAATCAATAAGAGCAACATTTTGTAAGAAATGTTTATGAAATATGTATGACTTGTGTGTTAAAAGTGATTCAAAACTCCATTTAATTAAAGGAAATATTATTAGGTAATAGTGAAATGTACAATACTAATTAATAGACTTAATTTAAAAGAAGAATTGTGTCAATTTGAGAAAAAAGTTAATTGAGCGGTTATGGAGTCTGCAGATGGTTTGTTGCTGATGCAGTACAAGGGTGATCAGTAGAATGAATAATCACGATTGAGCTCGAAGATAAAAGGAAAATTAAGTGTTCACTAAAATTAAATACGATGATAAGAATAAGAAACAGTACAGAAGAAAAGTTAGACTGCTATTAACGGATATTATATTGACTATTCAATTCACCTGTCATCTGTCAAAAAGTAACCAATGAAAATCCAGAATTCTGACGTTTCTTGACCAATCAAAAAAATATCAGTGGATATATCTTCCTATAAGGTATTCAAGTGACTATTTTTAACAAATGCTATTTTTATTAGAAAAAGTCAATATTAGTGTTCTGTTACTATAGAAATTGCGTAGCTTGTTGCTAGATTTACTGAAAACCAATTTGAAAAAGTAGTTTGGTTCATTAAATAGTCCCTCGAATACCATTCTTAGTCAAAGTTAAGTAGATTATTTTTGCGGTGGTATCACTACTCATGTCCATTGCGCTTTGGATTAGGACTCGTGCTATCGCACTCGTCCTAATCGTACCAAAGCGCAATGGACATTCGTGACACCACCACAAAAATAGTCGACATAACTTTGACTACTCATGGTATTATAAGTGATTATAATCCAAAATAAAATAAGATTATTTAAATTTCAATTTAATAGACTAAACGCGTTAATTAATAAACATTCTTCTAATAAACACATAATATCCTTCAAATATAATTAAATAAAATAATGTAAACAAATAGTATTATAATGGTAAAATTGAGTTCTACTAAGAATTTATTATCATTAATAATTTATTAATAAACTTGGGATTATACAGTATGATCAAAAATTATGTTCATCTAGTATTGCTGCGGAATAGTTCCTAATTTATGAATGCAACTAAGTTTCTACTTAAATGCAAAACCTGACATTTAATTTGTAAGTTGCTTATAGTTACATTCATAAATTAGGAACTACTCCATAGCAATATTAGATGAACATAATTTTTGATCATACTACATATCCAAAATTACAGACTGTGGTATTTTAATAAATTGAATTGCCTCGTATTTGAATTTTATGATTTTTATTGTGCATGCTCTAACGCAATTCTACAGTAACTCTACGAGATAAGAGTCAGCTGTGGACAATAAAGGTAAGATTTAGAATTAATTATGATAAAACCCTGAGATTAAATAAAAATTAAATAAAAACATAATAAAGTCATATAGGACCATAGCAATATAGGTATATATTTACTTTCTAAAGTATTTGACAACAAAAACTATATTATTATTATTATTATTATTATTACTCGAATTAACCCGTACGCACCATCTGCGCACATGAAATAAAAATTAGTTATAATTTACCTATTTATATTTGACTGCATCTGCTTTTAAGTTATTGTAAATTTAGCCAATATTTGCTTTACGAATTCCTTTGAATACATTCTACATTAATTTATAATTTAGTAACGACAAATTTATTTGCAAAAAGCTGTAATTAGTTATATAAAACTGTAATTAGTTTGCTAGTCTCACGGTAGATGGCGTATGTTGCTGCAACTAACTTCAGAGCGTCTCGGATACATAGTTAGCTCTGCGTGTTTATATTATTAATTATTATATTATTTTACTGCCAATCGAATCGAAACCAATACCATCCATTTTTCGATTTATTGCTCGAGGCTAGTATACAGATCATACATAAGGTAAAACGAGTAACGTTGTTTTAAGGATAAATATGACAACAAAGAGATACGTAAATTCAAAAACATAGGTGTATTAGATCACGAGCACTAGAAAGAAAACTGACGTTGCTTAATCTTTCAATATTCAATCATCAAAAACGGGAGTCTTTAAAACGCAATCGATTAAAAATTATAAAGAAAAGTTAGAAATGCATATTTTATTATGGACAAGTATGCCGGGTGCTGACTTGCGCGACGCACCATAGGAATTTGCAGAGTAAATTCTTTACGTTCAATTATTTGCTCCCCTAATTATTTTAGAGCTAAAGTGTAAATACATTTTTGTAGAGAAAAAAATACTGCATCCATTCATACTGTTGGTAACAATTTTTTATTTTCTGGAACCGAAGGAATGCAAAAAATCAAACTAGCATTTTTACAAAAAATCAGTGATGCCATAGAATTATTGAAACAAGTCAATGCAACGCAAGTGCGTGCGGGTCAATCATCCAGTCACTGTCGTCAAAAGGTTGAATGTATTGTCGTTTTTCTCGTTTTGGTGTAACTTCTGAACCTCATTATTGCACCTACAATTATTTAATAATGTACCTGTAGCTTTAAACTGAATGTATCAGTCTATTAATAGTTGTACTGTTTGGAATTTGCCGATACGGTTATTTTACAATAAACAAGGAGCTTACTTGACGAACGTCTACCATAAAACCATTTTTGTAATGGACAAGGTCCAGGTACCTTAGAGACATTAAGCAGAACATAATTAATAATGAATTATTATAAACGTCAAACATCAATGACAAACAAACAAACAACACATATTGTCACACCGCACTCACTTGCGTTGGCATTGGCTTGTTTCAATAATTCCATGGCATCACTGATTTTTTGTAAAAATGCTAGTTTGGTTTTTTACATTCCTTCGGTTCTGAAAACTGAAGAATTGTTACCAACAGTATGAATGGATGCAGTATTTTTATCTCTACAAAAATATATTTACACTTTAGCTCTAAAATAATTAGGGGAGCAAATAATTGAATATAAAGAATTTACTATGCAAATCCCTATGGTGCGTCGCGCAAGTCAGCACCCGGTGTACGTTACCGGGTACGGGAGAGTAAAAACAGGATATTATTTTTAATTATGTTAATCAGTTACATGTGCATAGTAAAATTAATTCAAGCTTTTTTTAATTTGTTCGCAAAAGGCAAGACCAACAATGAATATTCCGAGATATACATTTCTTGACCGATTATTTTCACTTTAAGTGCTCCAGACTTTTTTCTATGGGGTTACTTTGAAACAAGGGTTTCAAAACATCAGATACGCACTCGATTTCTATTTCGCAGAACTAAACTAATATAATAATAAGCTAATGTTAAGGTCATAGATTTACAAATGTACGTTATATATGTGCCTCCGCGTTTCTTTGCTGGGAAATATACAAAAGTTGTTAATATTTCTTACATTAATCTCGAATATCCTATTAAAATTATTGGAACGGCTTACTGTATACCGTGGAATTGACGTACTTTGTGGGCGTATGACCTTAATATGCAAAACATTCAAGAGAACAATATAATAACGGTTAATCAGGGATAACAATATAATAGACAATTATTAATGTAATATTTAATGTAACGTAACAAAGTGATAACAGTTAATAAATTACAAAACATGCAACGGTACTGATTTTATTAGCTAGGTGTAACGTTTGTGCATTTTTTATTTGAATATACATGATAGAATAATTGCACTAAAAAATCTAATTTTTATTTATTATTCTTTAATTCCAATTCTAATGGTTTGACTACTACAAAAAATGCTGAAACACAAAGACGAAGCTTGATATGCCTGTATCCACATTAACTTAACTTAACTTAATTAGAATTATATTGTTCAAAATGTTTACTGTCGATTTTTTTACTTATACATGTCTATAGTAGAGATTCTAAATCATTGTTTTCATTAGTAAACTTTAGAATTTTTAAATGTAAATAATTAATTTACTTCCCCAATATTTTTGTTCTTTGATATGTTCTTTGATATAGTAGAAAACACATACTTTTTTGAACACACGAAAAAATTGAAAATATTTTTTAAACAATTACCGCTGAATATTCATAAATTTCCTGAAAACATACAAAACGTAATTTATTTTTGAAATCATTGTTCTAGGCCTATTTTGGATAAAATGTACTCCTCTGATATTTTTTTTATGCTAAAATACTTTAAGAATAAGAATCTCTGGTGATCAGTGGCGGCTCGCTATATGGAGCCAATGCGTCATGGCCTACCATAATCTACTCAAGATCTTACTATTCTGAAAGAATTTTTTTTGTACTTATTTTTCCTCATGCTCAATCTAAAGCCTAGATACAGCATGAGTAATTCTTATTTCATGAATATAAACTGTACGCTAACCGCTTTCTTTCACGGACGCATTGGACCAGATCGAAGTGGCCCAACTAGCCCAGAGCCTTTCGACAGTTTCTTGGCTGCAGCGCGGGGAGCAACGAAGGACGTAGGTTCAAAGAAAGGCTGTTTTAGCATCTGGGCCAATTTATTTTATCCTGCCGCTGTGAAAGTGCTCGTATCGCTAAATTCGATACCTACAACTTTGTCACGTAGCGCGACTTGATTCCGTACAGATCAACAAACGCAGCGTCCGCGTCCACAAGGCCTCCAGCTCCAGCGTGAATTTGTATTAATTAAGAGTTCTCATTATATTATTATTGTATTAATTATTACATGATTTAATATACCTTCGATTTATCACGCACTTGATTGAGTGCATTACGCATCCGGCATCGGCCATGAATACAAACAACAACCTTTTCCGTTGTATTCGCTCGAAGAAAAGCTCGAAATAAAGAAGTTACGTAGACTTACCAGTAAATTTCTATTATTATACAACGTGTTATGGAAGTGAGTACAAATATTTTAACCCGTAATAAAACTCGCTAAACATGAACAACTGCAATTTGGTGAGCTCTATCACTGGTTCAAATTATTTCATAGACTTCCACATAACATCCTGTATTATACTTATTATATTATTTACTCATTTCATATGAAGATAAACTTAATTCTCAAACATTGTAAATGCAATATTTTTGCGGAATTAACCATTTTAAAGAACAATGTTTCTCATCTTTTGTTAGCCTGTACAGTTTGGTAATTTTTTTCACTGATGTTATCTTTTGCGAATCCATACGCGAACTATATAGGTCTTGGTATGTCGGAATCTATCTTTGTCTGTGAGGAGGTAGCAAATTCATTTCACATTTGGTTGGCCCTACCATCAAAATTCTCTAAGAACCGCCACTACTGGTGACGAATGACATCTTTAATTTAAACATGAGCATTACAGCTAGCATTCGCATATTAAAAAACTGAAATTTGTAAACTTGTAGCAAAACAATTTACATTTCAAAGTTATTTTAAAATTATCCAACCTAAATATAACTAGTGTTTATCTCCAACAGCTACACAATCTTTACATGATTAAAACAGTAGAATTCAATAATAAATTCGTTGTAAGTGTTACTTAAGTCTTATTTTGCTCACATTTCGTCGTTGTCGTGGAAACTTAATGTCAAGAAAATGGAATTTCCTGTTTAAACCTCTGTTCTTATTTGTTTACCGCTCAAATTCCAGCGTCGTTAAAATAAACATCACTTATTTATCAGTTTATTTACGTACACACACATCGAGAATAAAATAATAAACGACGTAACAGATCCAATATCTTCGCCCAGCCCAAACGCGGACGACTGAAAATCGGGAATTTCATAAAATTAAGTTCCCAGAATGTCTGCTCCGAAAGACACGGCCTGCTTGTTTCTTCCCGGCAAACACGGAGGCCGCTATTTCCACGTCTTCTAAAACTCGAACAATTCAAATATGAAAGCGATTGCGCCCAGTTAGCAATAAAATCGTCGGGACGATCTCTTTTATTTCTTTGCCGATTTCTTTTATTCGCTCTTTTCCTCCCCTGCATTCACCGTGGGTGCAAGGGCATGTTATGGCTAGTTAGGTCAGTGACACGTTATATTGGATCAAGTGCCCTGGCGCTTTTTCGCCAAGAACTTTCTCGAGCAGTGTTGTCAACTCTAAATTAAGAAAGCCGCAACATTGAAGGATTGAAGGAGTGGAAAAACCACTAGATTTTAATGCGTCAGCTAAGGAATCCACTAGATCGATATACATGGTTGGACAAAAGTATGGAAGATTCCTGTCAGTAGCATTTTAAAATATGGTTAAGAAGGTGTTTTAGTCACCTAAAGTCTGCCCTATGTTAAAAAATAACGTAAATTTGGAACCATAAATATCATTACTGTGTGGTTGTTCGAAGTCTTCACTAACATTGGCGTTTGAAAACTAAATTTCCTACAATTTTCTACTAGAAATTGAGTCCACCATTTTGACTTCAAATTGCACTAGATTTGGTAAAAAAATCCAAAGCTGGCAACATTGCTCTCGAGTCGCAAGAATGAGCGATGGCAAACATCCCAAATACAAACGGGGATCTTTAATCCTGGAGTTAATTGCTCGGAGGCTCGATAAATGTTACGGAAGAAATATATGAGAAAACAATAGCGACGTTGATACGTCTAGGTCTGAAGTTGGGCCTTTTGTTTAATGACTTCAGCCATTCCAGACAACAGGGCTTTGGAACAAATTGAAATTTGTTTTGGAAGGCTGCAATAAATCGTGAAATAGTCGAAGGCAATAAAATCATAAATTCCTAGGCAGCATGTAGCCCCTCACGATTTTAGTCCTTTACGCGCGGAACTTCGCCCGATGTATACAACGTTTAATTTTATTGAATACCAAGAACGCTTCCGCGTTTATAATTAAGCCTCGGCGGCTTAAAGTGAAAATGTCTTTGTGTCATGCGATGTGAAATTACCGCGAGGAATATGTGTAATGTGATTGCTAATATTCGAGCCATCAAAAAATTTCCAATTCGATACAAATACTGCCTTAGATTTAACGCTAGTAAATCAAATGGACGTTTAAATTTAGAACTGATTGGCTGTAAATCTTGGGATTAGTTATTACACTACGACGTATGATGGGAAGAATTTCTGGCGCCGCCACTATTTGCAAATTTTGCTTCAAGGCGATAAAGTAAACTTTTCTATCAGAGAAAGGCACTAAACATTTTTACTATATAAAAATCTGGTTAACGTTTAGCGCCTCCACCATTTATATGAGATTTCACCGATTTTCCTGCTTAGAGTTTTTGTGTTTCGAAATTCATTTTCACACAATTAGTACGAGAAGAATAACCAATACCAAGCGCATGCAATTTATAATATTGTGGGTATTATTAAACTTCCCTTTAAATTTCCCAAACAACACAGTGCAAAGCTATATTTACCGATGAACATTAAAACTCCTCAAATCTAAATTAACCGAGTCATCACGCAAATTGAATATCTGTTGATAATTATACTTGTTTTACTTCTAGCCTATTATCGAAACAAAGGTTTCATAAAATATAGAAGAGGAATATTAAACTACAAACCATAACTATACTTCGTTTAACCAACTGATATAATATCTACATTAATGGGAAAGGTCTAGATTGCTGAAACCTGTTTTACAAATTACAAATTAAGAAACTCTGCAGAACTTCGACCATTGCAGATTTCGGTCAGTCGAGCTGTGTGCAACCGGCTTACCAATAGTAATACTCCATTCATTAATCGGAGAGGCGTTTACTTTATCTGTTGGTTAAACGTAGTATAGTCTATTTTGCATATAAATAATAGATATTTACCTGCAGTAGGGTAGGGATGGTACACCTTTCCTAAAAATAAGAAAATTATTTTTGTCTTCGAAACAACTGTGGGCTCTTACACCACTTAATTAAATACTGAAAATACCAGATTTCCAGACAAAGCACAAATATGCAAAACCAAAATACTCATGTTAGGGGTGAAATATTTGATGGTTTTGGGGTGCATTATTTTTAAGTTTTAATTACTACGTTTGCCACGTCTGGAATGTTTTGAGCCCTGGACTGTAATATAATCTTGACGAATGTATTAGGCATTGGCTCGCGGTCAGTTTTTCGGGGACCCAGACGCCACGTGCAAGCAATGCACCGTATCAATGGGGCTCGGGTAGAAATAAAATTCAAAAATAAATAGAACGTTTGGGGTTGCGACAGAGGCGCGACGTGTGAATGAAAGTGTGCTGTTTTGCGTAATTATTTCTTGGCGTAAGCGATTATATGCGAAACAAGTAATTATATTGTGATAAGTTGCAATAAAGCGAGCCGAAGCTGCGAGCGTAGCTAGGCATATTATTAGGTAGTGAATTAATTTAGCTAGAGTAGAATGTACGTACTATCGTAGTTAGTTGAATGATATTTGGTAGATTTTTGGCAATTACAGCAGATGATAAACGTCAGAGGTTCTTGCTTGTGCTAGTCGATTATTTGATAATCAAAGGGGTGGACCCCGCAGGAGCACGAAGTCCGCACAGTGGTCCGTGGAAGTACGTAGTCCCACAATCGGAAGCACGTAGTTCCGTAATGATAATAAGCCCGCGGAAGCACGTAGTTTCATAATGGGCAGTAGCCTAGCAAGATTTACGGTAATTACTGTACTGTGAAAGATCAGTATACTACGAGTTATTGCCGACTCTGTACGGGTTGTAACAATAGTTAATCTAGTGGATTACTATTGGGCAGTATTATGAAAAGTACCGACAGCTAACTCAACCAGTGAAGGCGGCGATGAGGTGCCAAAGAGTTGAGGCTGGCGGATGTAAGGCCCAGCATTGTGATGCCACTGCCAGAAGTACGGAGCGGCCAGGGGGGGCGGCCTCCTTCGGTGAGTACAATTATTATTATCGATGAGATTTACAAGTCAGTAAGGATATGTTCTTTTACTTTTAACTGCCTGTCTCCGCCACTGAGCCAAGGAATGCTCGAACCTGCACTGTTTGCACCCCGTTGCCGCTTTGTGGTCATGGGTGAGTTGCATCCACCACTTTGATACATTTCAAAAGTAAGGGAAATTGAATTTTATTATAACGCACATAAACTCCCGTCTAACACTCAAAACATTAAATAAAATTGACAAGTAGGCAGAACAGGCTTCTATACAAGTACATGCAAGTATTAAAATGTTGAACATACTTCGCTACTAGCAGTATAACTCTTCTTATATTGAAAATATATATATACGTACAACGTAACATTTACAGTGACCCAATAATTCTAAAAATTTCAAACCAAAGATATTGCTTAGTGTCTAGTGCTTTTGTTACATTGTTTTTTAAATTATTAGAGAATGCTAAAAAGGGACGTGTCCAACATGGAGCATTCATTTAGAAGCAAAATATTTAAACTGCATGGAATACATAAAATTGCTCATAAATGTTTTTTGTGTCGCGATAATTTTATAATGCCTTGGCAAATTGTTAATTTGGTAGGTTTCATTTTAGCTAATTTTTGGTGCATTTTAAAGCCATATCATACAGAGAAATGACACTCAAAAATATAACACTTTTATATTCCTGACATGTTTAACAAAATTAGACGAATTGAAAATAACTTCAATGTTAGGACGGTATTCAAAACGATAAATGCCTTGCCTGAAACATCTTGCCTTTAGAAGTTAAAGAATACAAAATTTAATTAACTTAACCCGGATGAATATTGTTAAACATGCTAGGAATAAAAACCACAAAATCCAATGGCATAATACAAAAACATTATCTATGGAATCGATGTTAACTAGAAGAATTAAAGAAACTGCGTATATTTTACTTCACAAAGATGTATATATTATGTTCTTCGGTAGATTTAGACAAAAATTGGCTGCCGAGTCTTAAAGATCAAATCACGTAGGAAGTCAACTGTCAGTATCAATCAATTTACTGAAAGTTGATCATTTTTCAGTTCCAGTAAAAATCTAACTTTTCCCTGTTCAATTTTAGTTTTAATTGTTAATTTGTTAAGAGGATAGATTGTTGAACAAAACGTTCGATTTTCAATACTAAATTTTACAGGGTGGCGAAATATTCAATAAACAGCATGAAGTATATTGAAGCACTACGTTGGTGTTGGGCCTCTTATGCGTTTAACTTCACAGTACAGCGAATTTTCCGCTACTCTTTATTGAAAATGGCCAATATTTCTGTTGCTATCTAAGACAGAAAACATAAGCCGAGGCCTGAAAAAGGACATCACACTATTTAAGCTATTATCATTCTGCGTCGTTGAGAAAAGCGGACCGAGCATTTCCATTTCTCTGGTTGGTTATTCTCGTCGCTTGCTGTTATGTACTGACTATTAATTTGCCAGTAACCTTGAGGCCGATCACCACCTAAGGTATACTACAAATCATTACATCATGTCGCTTAACGTAGGAGAAATGCATCCTTATTCTATGCTATGAAACCCCTAGCAGCTACTGTGCAGGCTGATCATAAGGGACGCAGGTCAGGTCTTTTTTTTATTACCATCATATTCTTGTATGGTCTCTACAGCTCAGCGGCTATTGGAACTGCAAGGGTTCTTAGAGCCCTATAGTGCTCACTCATTTCAAGTTATCCGAAGCGCAGAAGTCGGAGAAGACACTCAGTGCGATTGTTTGAAGTTCAGAGCGTGTTTGTTTTAGTTCTGATTATCATGAGCATAGCAATATACTGGGTTCACAGTTTTAACTAATAACCCTAATATTTATTGTTTAGGACTTTTTGCTTGCTTAGTGCTTGGCACTAGTTAAATCATTCTAAGCAATTTTAGAGTCACTTCACGCTCTTTAATTATTAAAATAGTAGACGGTATGCTTTTCATTTAGCGCCCATAGCATCTAGCAAAAGTTTGTTTTTAGAAATTAATTCTGGCTGCGCTCGGTTCTCGCGATTCCTCTGCGAGAAGTGTTGCGTCACGAATTTTACGTTAGGAATTAGCTTTTTGCAAGGAACAATGCATATTTTATTAATTTAAGAATTTAACTGCCAAACTTACGTTTTTTTTTTTAATTTCCCAAGCGTGGCATAACCGATTTATATATAGTAATGATAACTTTCTGGATCACTTTGCATATAATTAACCTTGTTTTATTCGTGTAATGTCAATTTTGATATACGAGGGCCACACTGATAATATCTAGAATGCCATGCTTTTCAAACGCTATTCGAAATAAAAATAATCGCAAATGATTGTTTGATATTTTACTTTCCAAATATCGTTTGCAACAGAACATTTGCCTTTTTAGTTTGGTTACAAGCATAAATAAAAGTTAGTGTAGGTAAAGTGAAAAAAAAAATGAATTTGACCAGAGAGCATTACAGGGCGATGATTTATTGGGATTTCAAATCGTTGCTCACTCCGCAACAAAGTGTCGAGCAGATTCGAAGTGCTTCTCAAGCTAGAATTTATAATTGGTACAACGAAATTAAAAGGGTGTTCAAATTTGAGGTTGGATTTTAATTCGTTAATAAAACGCGTAAATGATTTGAAAATATAAGATATTTTATGAATCTCTTTATTGAGTGCAGTATCGAAGCTATTAACAAAAATTCTATCTGAAAAAATAATTCAGCATACGGGGATAAGTGAAGAACAACAAGGTTTTCGCCAAAATAGATCAACAATAGACGCCATTTGTGTACTGCGTCAGCTAATAGAAAAATCGGTTGAGTTCAACAAGCCAATGTTCCTATGTTTTGTTGATCTCACGCAAGCGTTCGACAGAGTACACTTAAATGATGTCTTAAGAATTTTACACCACCGTAATATAAATAAAAAGATACTAAATATAATAAAACAGTTAAACACAAACAAGAAAACTCAAATAAGAGCCGCTAATAAACTTACGGAAGAACTACCCGTCTCAACAGGCATCAGACAAGGTGACAGCTTAAGCCCCACACTTTTTAATGTTATCATGGACGAAATAATAAAGAACGTCTTAGAGATTAATGGAGGATACAAGCTGGGAAATAGCAAAATCAAAATCATGTGTTATGCGGACGACGCAGTATTAGTAGCAGAAAACGAAGATGATTTACAACGCCTATTTTTCAAATTTAAAACAACAGCAGAACAACTTAATATGAAAATATCTACAGAGAAAACACAAGCTATGGTAATATCGAAAGACCCTATACGCTGCAAACTTATGGTAAACAACGAAATAATTAAACAGGTCATGAATTTTAAATATTTAGGCATTGACACCTCCAGTGACCGCAACATCAGCAAGAAAGTACCAACACACGCCAAAAACGCCGCAGCAATCTCTGGTTATCTCCGCGACATCATATGGTCAAATACACATATGACAATAGAAAGCAAAATCCGCATATACAAAACATGTGTACGACCCATTATGGCATATCCGGCTGAAACGAGAGCGGAAACATGTTAAGACTCCCGATTTTCGTTAAGAACCTATGTGTAATTCCGCATTCTGCTCCCGCATATTGCAGCATAATCTAAGCCATCGGGCATCTTTTCCAAATTCTCTAACTGTTTGGCACATATGTAGGCCAGACCCCGACATCTGTCGCATAAAGTATCTTAATTAAGGCATTTGCTTCAATATTGAGGCGGACGCTGTAACGCATGATCATAGCATCAAAACCCTGCTAAGTGACTTAATAAATCGCTGGTAGATGGAGTTTGCATTCAGTCCTCAAGTTAAAAGGCGAGGCCTTGGATATCAGATTACAGCGCCGGCGAGACGAGGTAGTGCACGGGGGAAGCCCCGCGTTTTGTTGCACGTTACATTTTGGGTGATGCAATTCAGCACTTCGAGCAATAGATCCTTTATGTACCCGAGTAAGTTGCCCAGCTATGGAAAGTTTTACGCATGACGCAATCATCGAATTTACGCTGCGTCCAGCGCGTTCCCTCCAGGGGAGTCCAATTTAAGCTTCGCTATCGCACGGATGTGCAAGTTAATTGAAGAACAAAGAACAACCCCTTTAGTTCTCAGGGGCGCGTTGTACCCTCGGACTTGTGGCAGTTATAAGTGCTTTTGGTCCCTTAAAGTTCTAAGTACCGGTGTGTACAATTCTTCGCCCAGGTTGGCGGATTCGTAACAGGAACGAATACAAAGCATCAATATACAGGGTGAGCAGTTGTGAGTTATCGTTTGGCTCCACCCTGCTACTTCTTCGAAGGATCTTGCCGCCACAATTCCCCGAGTAAGCTGGTCAACCGTCCCTATCTGTTTATCAACCCCTGCCGCATCTAAGCTGGTATCGCAACCCTCTTCTGTAAGCATCGCCAGAGCGTTGAATCTCCAGGTCAAAATCTTCCGGCATCAGCACTTCAACAACACAGTTGCTTGGAGCCCTAGCAGTAAATCAAGGTATTGTACTAGTAATTAAATAGGACAGTGAATTGCGTATTATACAGTGACGTGCGAAGTTTCGGAACTCTCAATCTATCGTATATGCTATTTGTGGGCCGTGTGCTAATCGCCCGAGCCCTAGTTATCGTCAAGTAATGTAAATCGAAGCCTTCAGCCCTTACTGTGTTGCATTGTTTACTAACCCCAATTTGTAGCATTTGCTACCTGCACACTTGCCTTCGGGCCTGTAACTAGTATGGTAATAGATTACCCATTTTTAATTTACGTATGGTTTTTCATTTCAATTATTTGTGCATTTTTGTGACCGACAAGAATTGAGTTTCTTGTTGCGTTGTGTATGTATTCCTTTGTACAGGGCCTAAGCAACTGGAGAAAGGACACCCAAAAGGTAGGTGTAAAAGCCAGTGCCGTGGGAGTGCCCCCTTGGAGTGCAACGCAACGCTACGGCGATTGGTTTTCGACTTTTGACCGGTCGTCAGTTAATTATCAATCTTAACATCTTTCAAATGTCGTGGCGCCCCATAACTTTGTCTTAATAACCCGATATCGACACCCCGTCGTGGCATTTCGCCCCAAGACGCACCCTAAACCTGTGAACCCTCCCACGCGATTGAGTTCTGGCCGGAGCATTTGAGCTGTGGGGGTACGTGCACGGGGCGGACACTGCTACGAGCATCCCATGGGGTCTTAATGAGCAATTTATCGTGTAACAAACATCTAAAACTAAACAAATATTGAGAACAACGGAGATGAAAGTACTAAGAAACATATCGGGGAAGACATTAAGGGACAGAGAACGAAGTGAAACGATACGAGAAAACTGCGGAGTTCAGCACATCGTGAGATGGATAAGAACTAGACACCGCCAATGGAGAGACCACGTGGACAGGATGGACGAGACAAGATTAGTAAAATGGGTAAAGACACAAAAGCCAAACACAAGAAGACCAGTTGGAAGGCCACCCAAGAGATGGAAGGAATGCTGGACTTCAGCATCCCAGGAAGACTAAATGCAACTGTCGATATTAACAGGACAAATATCCTATAATAAGAAGAAGAAGAAGAAGATATTTTAATAAGAACTCAAAGCATATACGTAACGATTAAACATGGAAGATAATATCAGATAAATGCCCTCCTCGGCTCGTCTGACATGAAACCATTCTTTTTTTCAAATCTTCAATTCCATTCAAACATAAACGAGGATCTATCTCACCAATTACGCCTGTAATTTCGGCCTTTAGGTCTATAATTGTCTGTAGACTATTGGCATAGACTTTGCTTTTCACATAACCCCAAAGGAAAGTATCCAAAGGCCGCAATCCCAAGATCTTGACGGCCAATTTATGTCACCATATCGAGAGATAAGTCTACCTTTGGACACCCGTTAAAAGGGACCGTTCTTACGTCTACGATGAATTACGCGAAGGTCGACCATCCACACCTGTGACCGAAAAAAACATTGCTGCTGCCCGCCGCTTAATTGAAGAAGACCCCCGAACAACTTGAGTGAGTCAAATATAAAAAATTTTACATGATCATTTACACGTAAAAAAATATATTGGATTCTCCACAATCTGACAAAATCCTAAAAACAACAGAGGGTGGATTGGTGCAAGAAAACCCTGAGAAAGTATAACCGTGGAGCCTCGAATGCTGTTTGGAACATTGTTACAGGAGATGAAACCTGGATTTGCAGTTTTCACCCTGAAAGAAAAAATCAAACGGTTCAGTGGGTATTTGAGGATGCCCTAGACGCACAAAGGTTAAACGAACAAGAAGTGTTGACAAGAAGATGGTGGCAGTGGAGTGGAAAGAATGAATCCTCCGCCATATAGTCCTGACTTGGCGCATTGTAATTTCTTTCTATTTCCGAAAATTAAAGATAAAATGCGAGGAACCACATTTACCACACCGGATGAGGAAGTAGTGATCTACAAAAATGTTCTATCTGAGGTATCTCATGAGGAGTGAGAAAAGCGCTTCAGCGACTGGTTTCACCGAATGCAAAAGTGTATAAACTATAACGGTGAATACAAAAATAAAAAACAATAAAACTGTTTTATGAAGAGGTTTTATTTACTAATAGTTTCTAAGAATTTTCAGTGTATCCCTGGTATTATTTTTAGCTATGGTTGTATGTAATTGGTTTTGATATATGCTTATCTGCGGGCTTGGTCGCTTTCTTATATTAAAGCCTTAGAACTTGAATTTTACATCTGTTGTTTTCTCTTAATTGATCCTCCGATACCTTCTCGTTTTTTAAGAATAGGATTAGGAGGAAGCCCCTAGTAGGTTATGTTTTGTTTGTACTGCTGGTTAGAATAAACTCACGACGATAATCGCTGAAAATATTGAGTTAGTCTGAGCTGTGAACTTGTCTAAAAGTTATAAGTAACGCGACATATATTTTATCAATTAACAAAATGTTTACTTCTATTTAAGTAATTAGAAACTTCTATTTCAGTTTAGCTATAAATTTAGAAAATACTAAAAATGTACCTTTTTAAAATTATTTTAAAATACTGCTTTAGAAAACAGATATTTGCTATAAATTTCGAAATTCGTACTTACTTTGTCTGATTTTGTGGACTTGAAAGCCCTTGAAAAAAGAGTTTTGAAACTGCATACAAAATGAATCAACGTTATTCACAAATCAAAGAAGTGTATATGAGATTTATCTCGGATTAAAGGGGTAAATCAAACACAACACGCCCTGTTCAACCACTGCTCTTTTTTTCACGAGTTTTCAGCTACAAGTCAAACCCCAGAATGAATATTTGAACAGAAATCTCGATACTAATGACTTCTCGTTTTTATGAGGTTTTACACCACTAAACAAAACAGTCGGGGTGTGAACGCCGCCCCGCCCAATTAGCCGCAAGGAATTTGGAATTCGTCTCGGCCTTGCAGTCGGACCCGGGGAACGTCAGGGTTGATTTCCAGTGCCCTCGATAAAAATCCACAGAAATGCTCACACGGCCAACCTGATGCTTGAATTCGTTCTCGAATTAACTACCACCCAGGATGTCGTCCTCCTCGTATTTAACTACCAAACTACCTGTAATGGAGAAACAACTCTGCAGCATCGAGTTTTACTCCTAAAGACAACAGCAATCAACTTTTCATACATTCCATAATCATCACAACATCAATAACATATCAATAAAGCGATTTTCTATTCAATATTCACATCCAATACCCAGCTTTTCGTCCTGCAAGGTGCTTTGCTTTCAACAGTAAGATCTTTTCTCTTTTGTCCTGTAAAGCGTTGTGCTTTCAACAGTTTGTCCTCTAAAGCGTTATGCTTTCAACAGTTTGTCCTGTAAAGCGTTATGCTTTCAACAGTAAGCTCGTTTTCTGTCCTGTAAAGCGTTATGCTTTCAACAGTTTATCCTGTAAAGCGTTATGCTTTCAACAGTTTGTCCTGTAAAGCGTTATGCTTTCAACAGCAACCCGAAATATATTTTTTTGAGGTCATCCTGCAAAGCGTTGTGCTTTCAGCAGCCCTCGTATAATCAACAGCAACCTTGCAAAGCGTTATGCTTTAAAACATTGCAAGAAGCAATACTACTATTTCCATTCACAAAGAATACCACCGTAAAGCGTTCTGCTTTCAACGAATTGGTTTCTCATCAGTTTCACAGCAAGCAAAAATGCTCGAAAGTTTCACAGCAAGAATATATTTTTTTAATCGGTATCACAGCAAGCAAAAATGCTCACAAGTTTCACAGCAAGAATTTTTAATCAGTCTCACAGCAAGCAAAAATGCTCACAAGTTATACAGCAAGAATTTTAACAATGCTCAGAATTTTCACAAAATGCACACACAATTTTAACAATGCTCAAAATTTTCACAAAATGCTCACACAATTTTAACAATGCTCAGAATTTTCACAAAATGCTCACAAAATTTTAACAATGCTCAGAATTTTCACAAAATGCTCACACAATTTTAACAATGCTCAGAATTTTCACAAAATGCTCACATAATTTTAACAATGCTCAGAATTTTCACAAAATGCTCACACAATTTTAACAATGCTCAGAATTTTCACAAAATGCTCACACAATTTTAACAATGCTCAGAATTTTCACAAAATGCTCACACAGCCCTTTCTACTCACCGTTACTGAATACTTAGTCGGAAAATTCTCCTGGCGAAAATTCTCCTGGCCAAGTTCGGACCATATCTTTCCCAACTATTCTCTTCCGGGTAGTAGCCAAGTTCTGAATTTCTAACCGATCGTTAGGTAGAAGCTGCAGCACTTCAAACGGACCTTCATATTTTCGCTCGAGCTTGGATAAATGCGAATTTCCGGAGGGATGGAAAATAAAGTCGCCCACATTTATTGTTTTGTTGGTTCTTCTAGTCTTATCAAATCGTCGCTTAGAATAATCTGCTTGTTTTTTTGTACGCTCGTATGCCAGAGCTCGGTCATTTTCCAAATTAGTATTAGTTTCTTTTGGCAACATAAATTCTGTCAACGATCCTATTTCAGGTAAACTACTGTTTTGACCGGTTAGTAAGTAAATAGGTAAAAATCTTGTGGTTTTATGAATAGTAGTATTTAAAGTTACTTGTAATTTAGAAACACTGGTCGACCATTCTGACTTATTTTGAATTTCTGTCCTTAATAAATTTAGTACTGTTGAAACATATCTTTCCACCTGTCCGTTGCCACGGGGTGCACTTTTTGCTATAAGATGTTGCTTGATCCCTAATTTTATCAACAAGTCTTTCACAGTTTTATCAGTAAAATTTGTGCCTCAATCAGAAATAAGTCGTTTAGTAGTTCCGAAAATATTAACATAAATTTGTAACACATTACTCATTTCCAAAGAATCGGCATTTTTTGATATTTAGTAAAAAACCTGCTTCGGCTAACGCACGCAAAACACATTCTAATTTTCCCAACCCTTCTGAAATGGTGTCGCACGGAACTAATAAATCGTCGAAATAAACAAAAACATCTTTATTAAATTTATTTCCTAAAAAATTTTTAACTCCCAAAAACATCTTTATCTTTTCATTCTTTTAACCGATCGATGTGATTATCAATCCGCGGCAGAGGAAAACGGTCTTTAATTGTTATTCGATTAAGTGCTCTAAAATCAACACGGACCGGACTGGCGTATGGCGAATTGAACTCACGAATTATTCCATTTTTTTAAGAGGTCCTCTACGATAGTTTTGACTTTTTTTTTCTCAAACGTAGCCATTCGATAAGGGTTGTATCTGATAATTTTGTTTTCCTTGAGCCGAATAGACAGCTTAGCGGTTTTTATGGCTTTGGCAGAATTACCGGTTGTGAAAATGTCACCGAAGTCGCTCAATAATTTTAGTAAATCAACCATATCTTTGTCTTTTAATGGGGTATTAATTATTTCAGGTGAAATTGAAATTCGATTAATATTCTTAACAGCTGATCTAAAATCATCCTCAAAGCAAAGTCGAGTTCCCTGCGAATCGGTACAAATCTTCACACCTTTATAATTTAACAAATCACTCCCCAGAATAACATCTGGTGACATTGCGGAGTCATCCACAACATAAAAAACAACCTTAAAGGCGGTACAATTTTTTCTATGCATTCGGCACCTGTATCAATGAAACAATTAACATTTAAATTTTGAATTTGGAAAATAGTAGAAAAATCTTTGTTCAAAGTGACACAAAAATAATTCACGCCTAGTCAAATATTAAGTTTGCGGTTAGAGCCAGTCAAATTTTTATCACGCCTGTCCTTTGCAAAACATTTGTCACTATTGTGCCCAAATTTACCACAAAAATCACAAACAACAGGATGAAGAGTAATACAATGACGACTTAAATGACCGGGTTTGTTACAGTTATAACAGAGCTTCATTGACTTGGAAGCTTTTATTTCAGAGAACGGATATGATCGCTTGTTTGACAGATTTTCGCGTTTAAATAGCTTGTAATTGTCAAGCAAACGTAACAAATCAAGGATTGAATAAACGTTGCCTATAAAGGCTGCAGTTTTTACATGAACATCTTTTATGTCGCCAATTACAATTTCTAATAGTTGGTCATCAGATAAATAAAAATTCAAAGTTTTTCAGAGTGACCTTTCGTCTGGCATACTCACAGTAAGTCGTGGCTGCATCACTCGAATACAAACTGGCGTTGGGCAATTTTTCGCTTAAATTCTTTTTCGGTGGATAAAAATTCTCAAAATCTGCTTTGAACTGCGTCCAATTTTTGATCTCCGGTTCCCGCGCAGAAAGCCAATCTCGCGCTTCTTCGACCAACCCACTGGAAGCTCGTGCAAGCTGTTCAACTTCGGTCCATTTAAAAGTGGATCCTAATTTTTCGATTTCTTGGCACCATTTTATAGCTCCGTCGTTATTCACCGCTGGATCAAATCGTGGAACAACAACGGCAGTGACACGAATAGGAACTGCTGGACGATGCAAATTCTCCTTGATTTCCTTCAAAGTCTCGGCCATAATTTGCGTTAACTGTTCCATTTTCACGCACAACTCGAACTAATTATCACACGTAGGCGATCCCACTTCTGATATGAGATTTATCTCGGATTAAAGGGGTAAATCAAACACAACACGCCCTGTTCAACCACTGCTCTTTTTTTCACGAGTTTTCAGCTACAAGTCAAACCCCAGAATGAATATTTGAACAGAAATCTCGATACTAATGACTTCTCGTTTTTATGAGGTTTTACACCACTAAACAAAACAGTCGGGGTGTGAACGCCGCCCCGCCCAATTAGCCGCAAGGAATTTGGAATTCGTCTCGGCCTTGCAGTCGGACCCGGGGAACGTCAGGGTTGATTTCCAGTGCCCTCGATAAAAATCCACAGAAATGCTCACATGTATTTATGTAGGTTGCAAACATTTTACACGAGCAATTCTAAAAATATATTTACTCGAAATGTCTAAATAATCATTAAGCAATTTAAAATTAGTTGAAGCAAAATAATATCACATCCACCATAGTTGATGACATCACTTAAAGACTGTTAGAACAGTTTGTCCAAATCCTAACATTTTCACGATTCACGCAAGTTAAATGGTATACTCAATATCCATTTCTATAAGAACCTTATTTCCGCGTCGTCCATTTTAAATATTAATGCTTCGCCGTAGTTCAGATCGCCGATTCAGGTTTACTAATCAAGCTTTGTTCCTGTTTGGGTGACGCAATCTATTCTCACATGCAGTGTGCCTTATCGCCGTCTCTCTCAGAATTTTTGTTGTACAAGCAAGCCTAAAACTTTCCGCGTTGGTCGTTTATGAACACTGCAGTTCAGTCATATTCGTCGAAATTGATTTATAAATGCACCCTTTGTTCTCTTCTGCCCGTAAAGCAGTTTCAGCTTACCGAATTCTCCGTATTTTTTGTTGTTCTGACACACACAAGGTTCCCTTTGAGTTTCGTGAGAAGTGTTTAGTCAGATTTCGAGATTCTAGAATTTTCTGAACCGTTTACCATGAGAGCAACAAGGAACATAGATAAGCAGCGTCTGTGCTTGGTCATTTTCGCCCTTACATCTTCGGCAATCGACGCTAATATCGATAACACGCGTCGGCGGTTGTGTCCACGAGTTCGGCCTCGCTTGGCCGGGGCTTCGTAAGATGTCGAAATTGTGCCTTCTGAAGGAATGGAACTGTTTCGTTTAAGTGGGGTTTTTCGTGTTGTGAAGTTTCCGTTCGGAGTGCAAATAAAGCCAATTAAGTTAGTGGGGTCAAGAGTTCTTATCGTGGGGGTTGCGTCACTCCCAAAATTATCCCTTACGCGGATCATAACGAGCTCTTCATAGAAAAAACGCTATTTTAAGTATGATGCCGTGTTGTTCAATCTCGCACGTTTTCCCGTGGTTCCTGTACTGGAATTGTTGTACGGCGTCTTTTCATCCTTGGGGGATTATAATTCATCTGCCAACCCTGATTACCGCCAGATCTTCGAGGGTGTGTTCCGCATCATGTCAACATTTTGTGATTTCCGCAGTCGTTCCATTTCTTCAGGCACCTTAAGGCAGTTTGTTTAGGACAAGACGATTACATACAGTGCCGCACGTCAAATGCAGTCAGCTGAGCTTCTTCAGGTAACAAATGTAAATTAGTTTTATGGTGTATTATGTACAGTGAACGTCCCGTCGAGTGTTGAACAATTCAACGCACTTGTTGTTCAACATGTTATTTGCTGTTTGCTAAATTTATTGAATTTCCGCCGTATTTTTTTGTTTGTTTAACGTAACTTGTGGCAGTTTTGCCCTTGCGTTGCGACACAATGTATTTGGAGTCAAGTTTACTGTTTGTAATTAGGTCAATGTGTTGCGTAAGCTAACTTAACTAACCCCTTTGATTATTTTTAGATCTTAACTAGTCAATTTTATGTTCATTGTCACCTGCACATATTTTATTTATTTCAATAGAGTTCATTGTCAAGTACTTTTCATTTGTGTGTTTATGTTATTTGCCTGCGTTATATGTGTACTTTTCAGTGTAAGAAGGAGTTTAGCAGTTGCTTCATTGAGTTATTGTTGTAAAGTAAGTCGATACTGTACGCAACTCGCCGACCAACCTCTGCCGAGCTGATAGTAAAAAGGCCTGCTAACTTCCACATTCACAGTAGGCCTACCTATTGCTAAAGAATGTTGATGTTGTTTTCCCGAGGTATTCTGAATGTGGTGGCGTCCCTTATTTGACATCGTTTAACCTCTCGTACCGGAGTACAGCCCTAACTCAAAGGTCGTAAAGAACCCGCCCTCGCGGCTAAGTTTTTAGCTGGAGCAAACCTTCCTGTTGGCGCCATCTTAACAGACCTGGGGCCTTGTATTCTTGGTTTATTTCCCGATCATATCGTTGTATCGTGTTTGTGCGGTAACAAGACATCATTTTGAGTTTAACCTCAAAATTAAGAGTTTTATAAGTTTTAACGTGTTTGCTACACTTTGCGAAATTAATGCTGAATAACATTACTTTCAATATAAACATCAGGTACTTTAATTACAGTTTGCTTGTACTGCCGTGAGCACTTTTTTAAATAAATTTCTTCATACGTAGTGCCCTTCTAAAGTGTGTATTGGTAAATTAAAAAGTAGGTAATCGTTAATAGTTTTCATTAAAAAACCATGCAATAAAACTAGCCTGTGATGTCTTAACTTAAAACGTAAAATATGGCTCTGCGCCTCTACCATATTTCGTAGCTGACGACTGTTGTTTAAACTAAAGCAAACAAAAATATGAACTACTTGCGGATTGTGTTAAATCCAATATTATATTATCAATTTACCTTCATTGGGACTTTAAAAATTAATTTCAGGAACAAACTTTATTAGAAAATAAAAAATATTTGTCGTAATTAAAGTGACATAAATTTCAGATGTAAAATAGGTGTGCCATATATTTTTTCACGTTTTCCGATTGTCGTTTTAGTACAATAGCCCATTTTTTTCTAAAGCAATACACTAAAAATTACATTTCGATACATATCAACAGAAGATCTGAACCCGATCTTTAAAAATTGATACAACTGAAGAAAAGAGTTGTACATTGAATTAAATATTTAAATCATAGAAGAGCAAAATTTAAACATTTATGAAGTCTAACATGAAATTTTTGTAAATGTATAGGTAGATACCGTGTAGTAGAAGATGCCAAAAATTCAACGAGTTAATTTAAGAATTCAAGTAAAATTAATATCGCTATTGAACTAAGCAATCATTTATAATTAATCGTTAAGACTGTATACAAGTTCTGTATAAATTTAAAGTTAAATGAGAATAAAACATAAAGTAAAAGCAACCGGTAAATATTTACCCTCTACACAGACACTACTGTTTTCTATATAGAGGCAAGGTTAAATATTTTCACAGTTGTTTTTGTGAAATATTAAAAACCGTTCTATATACACATTTTTAATACAAGTGAATAACCTTTCATATTTCCAATTCCCGTTTCCCGTGTCTTCGCAACTGTATATTAAGACAACCTCTTCAAGCTAAGGCAGAAAAAATATACAAGCATTTCTTTCGACAAAAGGTTTCTTATAGTGGTTTATACGATTTCCAATAATTTGCTACAGGGAGAAGCACTAGGTTATTACGAAGACACTGAGGGAATTCTGGTTATTAAAGTAAGAGCAGCTCGTGCTTTCCAGATAAATTCGGAGTTCATTAAACGTCACGCAGCAACCGTAACAAAATAACAAACGAGTAGGCATTAGTTCAAAGGAATGGCTCGCTAAGAGCTAAAGCAGAGTATGAACTTTTAACGAATATAATATCTGAAAAGGAAGATTTTGTCAAAACTAACAGGTATGTTTTTTGTGCACCTGAATTAGAGTGCAGTTAAAGGAACGTTATAATTAATGCTGGATTCGAATGCGGACAATCAAATTTACTATTAGGATGAGCCGAATACATTTTTCCCTTATAGTGAAACAGACTCACAAATAATATTTATTTAAATATGAAAGCCCCATAAATAAGATTTCCAGCAATAAAGAGCAGTGAACCCGTAACCGCCCCAATAAAAACCTTACTTATCCCGAACCCTGCCACTGATAATACCGAAGGGTATATTTTCCGAACATGTAGCCTAATAGGGCAAAGGCGTGGAACTTAATTCCTTATGTCATCATCGAGACGAGAACAGATTGCAAAAATCTGCCGTCCCTTTGTTCCCGCTATGCATTAAATAACGCCGGCGCGGCTCACTCCTGAACAACCCGAAACAAATCTAATGTCGTTTTATGCATCTCTGAAGTCCGAACTTCGCGAAAAGTTTCAAGAACTCGTTCATACTGCTGGTGCTCGAAGTAGCTTTTCAGGCGAGCCATTTATTAGGCTGACGCACCCTCCTCCATAGAGAAGACCATGAAATATCTGCCTTCTAATATGATTCAGCCACCATGATCCTGTTTGTCACAGCTGCGACAGCCAGGACGCGGATCACTAGGTCTGGATGCTATACTCACCCCGACGGGCCAACGTTGATTACTTTACAAATGTGCGCTGCATCTGGGTCTATTTAGTTTTAGCCCCGCACTATTTTCTTTATAAATAAAGACATCACAACTAGAGCCTAATCGACACGTACATTTCCTATGAGTTACCGCAGGACCCCAGTGAGTATTTTACAATTCTCATAGAGGCTTGTTAAGCGTGTATATTAGTCATTTCCGTAAAGACAATTTATCCATCTTTTTTTTTAGTTTTACGCCATACATAATATATATATTACCCCTTCCATTACTGTTGTTGACTTGTAGGCAGTGGTGGGTATTATATTTTTTTAAAAGTTACAACTATTGTCGTAAATAAACTTTAATATATCACCAATATCTTGAGTGCACATCTGAAATAGTTTATTGGAAACTTATTACTAAACCATAAAAAAGATATTTGGCTCCTCTAACCAAGGCAGTATATCAATCCAACTTTACATGAAAACTAAATAGGATTAGCAATGGGCTGCACGTGATGTGATTGTGTTTCTTGTGAATATCGGTTGCAGAAGCAAATAAGAGGTTAATCGAAACGTTGGCAGTACCCCTGCTAAAATAAAAGATCATCTAGATATCATGGAGAAAGTATATCAATCTGACTTTGCAAGTAAGGCGTCAGAGAAACGACAGCAATGGGCTGTACAGCGCACATTATGTTTGTGTTTCCTATGAAACTTGCCTTCGATAGGGAGGGAAATAAAAAATCATCTAGATCTCAAGGAGAAATTATATCAATCTGACTTTGAAGGTAAGGTACCTGATTGGCAAAAGCAATGGGCTGCACATGATGCTTGTGTTTCTTGTGAAAATCGCCTTCGGAAGCAAATAAAAGATCATCATTATCATCAATTTTGCAGGATAAGTAGGTACTAGATCAAAAGCATTGGGTTGGATATAATTATTATTATCCTTTTGAAAATTCATTTCAACGGCACATAAATAGTTCAAAAAACCTTTCCCAATATCGCTGATACGGCAAAAAGATTATCTAAATATTACTGAAAAAGCATATTGTATCTGATTTTTCAGATAAGGTACCAGATCAACAAAAGCAATGGACTACATGTGATGCTTGTGTTTCTTATGAAAATCGCCTATGTCAAAAGCATATCAACCTAACTTTGCAGGTAAGGTACCAGATTAAAATAAGCACTGGGTTGCACATAATCATTCTGTTTCTTGTGAAAACGGCCTTCAGCAGATAATAAAAGGTTAATGCAACCTTTAGCAGTACCCCTGGTAAGGAGAGAAATGAAAGATCATCTAGATATTGTGGAGAAAGCATATCGATCTGCTTTGTAGGTAAAGTATAAGATAAGCAATAGGCTACAAATGATTATTGTGTTTCTGGTGAAAACCGCCTTTGACAGCACATAAACGGTTCATGAAAACTTTCGCAGTACCTCCGAGAAGGACGAAACTAAAAAATCATCTAGATATCGTGGAGAAAGCATATGAATCTGACTTTGCAGATAAGGTACCAGCTCAAGAACAGCAATGGATTGCACATGATGTTTGCTTCTTCTGCGAAAATTGCCGTCGACACTAGATAAGAGATTAATGAAACCTTTCGTAGTATCTCTAATAAGAAGGAAACTAAAAGATCATCTTGATGTAATTGAAAAAGCATATCAATCTGACCTTGCGGGTAAGGTATCAGAAAAAGATAAGTAATGGACTGCGCATGATTATCGTGATTCTTGTGAAAATCGCCTTTGGCAGCAAATAAGAGGTTATGAAACATTTCGCAGTACCTCTCGTAAGGGGGGAAATGATAGGTCATTTAGATATCGTAAAAAGCATATCAGTTTAAGTGTATCAGATCAAGAGCAAGAATGAGCTGCACCAGATGTTTGTGATTCTTGCTTTCGGCAGCAAATAAAGTCCATGATACCCTTCCTACTACCTCTAATCTAAGATCATCTATATATCATTGAGAAAACATATCAGTCTGATCTTGCAGGTAGCAGATCACTAAAAGCAAGGGGCTGCACATGATGTTTGTCGTTCATGTGAAAATCGCCTCAAACGGCGCATGAAACCTTTCGCAGTACCGCTGATAAGGAAAGATCATCGTGATGAAAGCATATTCGTCTGCCTTCACGGGTCAGATACGAGTACAAGATAAGCAATGGGCTGCAAATGATAGTGTTTTTTTGTGAAAATTGCTTTCGACAGCACATAGACGGTTCGTGAAACCTTTTGCAGTACCTCCAATATGGAAAGATCATCTGGATATCGCGGCGAAAGCATATTAATCTGACTTTGCTCGTAAGGTTCAAGGTGAAGAAAATCAATGGACTGTACATGACGTTGTGTTTCTGGTGAAAATTGCCTTCTTTACCAGTACTTCTGATAAGAAGGGAAATAAAATATCATCTAGATATCATGGAGAAAGCATATCAATCTGACTTTTCAGGTAAGATACGAGATCAAGATAAGCAAGGAAGTTGGCAGCAACTTTCATGAACCTCGAAAACGTATAATAATATGCGAGTTCTTGAACAATAACCAGTAACGTAGCCAGGGGAGGGGCTCAAGGAGCTAAAGCCCCCCCTCCCCAAATCTAAAAGAATATATAAAATCGTATCTTACCTGTCTGGACTGAAAATTGACAATTCAACTCTGTCTAGACTAGAGTAACATTAATGTAAATTTGTACATTTTTCGTTCCAAGAGTGTATGTACAGTCGTGTGCAAATAAATCTGGGACAGTGTTTTTTTCACATGCAGATTCAGTTAAGAATTGAAGAATATCTCCATGGATTTCCTGCTATCAGAAAGAGTTACATTAAACTTTAACAGGTACTGAAACCCGTAACTCTCTCTGATAAGAGGAAATTCATGGAAATATTCTTCAAATTCTTAACTGAATCTGCATGTGAAAAAAACACTGTCCCAGATTTATTTGCACACGACTGTACATTGAATCCAATATTTGCGTGAAATGTGTTTTGTTATTAGAATCGTGGCAGGGAATGGATCAACATTACTTTTTTAAAATTAAAATACCTAAACCATTACTAATGTTTATGACTATAGAGGTACCTCACCTGTACTACGCATCAATACATTTCTGATTTAAAATATACAGTAATAATTAATTACACTTCACTATAATAAGTTGTAATATATTACAGAAAACATTCACAGCCTCTCCCCTATTTTTTAGCCTTGAGATGACAGCCCTTGAATAACATTTGAGGGATGGTACTTTATCGGAACAGTTTATCATAACAAAGTAAATTGGGGTAATTTTAGCATTGCATACATTACGTACATTAAGTACTTCTTGCATAGAGGGTTATTACTATCTATCTAAAGTCAATTATAGAAATAATTATATTACATGGCAAAAATTTACCGCATATTCATCATCATCATCTTGAGCATGGTAGTTTAATCCCCAGTCTGATGTAAAACCTCTCCAGTTATTGCATCTACTTCATTCATGAATAGAAACAAGAAATGCTGAATGGCCGTAACTGAGATGGTCGGATAAAATTAAGGCTGTATTAGGCTTTATAGATAACTCACAGAATTTGCAGTACCTCGAATAATGTCGATGTTCGTGACTGCCCATTACCTGGGAAGTGTGGGAAACCGATCATCAGTTAAAATCCTTACCAAAGTCCGATCGAACAGACAACAGGTAGCACTGTATAAAATCAAATTTTTATATTTAACTCACAGTTTGTGCCTGTGGTAGTCGTTAACCCCTAAACAAGGGAACTCTTCCTCACTTTCGACGGGCAAGGCTAGCCACCTACCCGACCTAAGGTCAAAAAGGGCTTATAGAACCACTTTGTGGTTTTAACAGGCCACTGGCCTGTTATAAGAGGAAGAAGTTTCTACCAATCGAAAATAAAGAATTACAAAAAGTAGTAGTAATAACGCACACTTTTTCATTCTTGTTCTCTCTCTCTGTAGGATGATAATAATAATAATAATATTGTATGGCAATAAACACTATTATATGTACCTCAAAATTCATTTAAAATTTTGAAAAAGCATTTGCAAAAAAGTTATTATTTTGAACGTGTGCATTTATTACATAAATTATAAAGCACTTTAAGCAAACCTAAATGAAAGTAGCGATAACGCTGAGAATACAAAAAGTCGTTTTGCCTCAAAAAGTTTAGCGACACCGTAGTCACAGTATACTGACTCATGGTGGTTAAATCGCCTTTAAAATACGACTTTTCCTCTTCAAATAAAAGGAAAATTTTCAATTTACAATTAGACTCGACAATAATATGAAAAAAAATCAATTCATTTTCTATTGTTTAAATTTTTATAGGGAAGGATATCGTGAAGGCCACAACTACCTACTAGAGAGCAAGTCCGATTAATTATTTCCGACAACGGCCAATACTACACGATCAAAATAGGAAATCGTGTCAGTATCTGTTTCTATTTCTTTTTATTCAATATTATAATCCTCAAATTTATTTTAATTCCTGGAGAATATTTCTAAAAATTTATTTAAAAATTCGAAAAATATAGTCGCTATGATTGTTTCTTAGGCCGCACCTTTAGTGTTTCTCAGAAAAACACGTTTCGTTGAGGTACATATTTCTTGAATACCGTTTTCAATTACTCCAAACTGCTTTTATATAATCTCTTTCCGTACAAACATTTGGCTGGTTGCACCCCTCGTAAAAGAACCTGACTGTTTAAGAAAGTTTCAGGTTTTATTAGTGGATCCGACAAGTGTATTTGTTTGGTTGGCTTTCCCACGCCCTTACTGCATTACTTACACTTTTTCTTAATACTTCGTGTTATATAAATCTAATTAGAAAAATAGACAATAATTATGCATTTATAGTGGCCATCTAACATTAATACCAGATATTCCCGATGCTACACGCACAGAAATTGCTTCAAGGGCATATCTAAAAACTCCCATTAAAAATATATTATATTTTTTAATTGATAGTTTAAATTGTACAAAATACAGACCAGTCAATAGGTTGAGTAACATGACCTTAGGCTTTATCTGGATTGCGTGTAAAATATGAATTTGTGGTGCTAATACGAAACGGTTACATCCTTGAAACGCAGACTATCCGGCGAATTTATCACACCACAAAATTTAAATTTGATTTGCGTAATCCGTAACTTAAACCTCGTTTGCAACCTGAAACCGTATAACATAAAATGTCAGAAATATTGGTTTTCATTTTTCTACTCTACTGAACTGCGAACATTAAAAATTGCAACATACCTGTTGAACTCATTTAATGCTGTTTATAAAGCTCCAATAAGAACTATCATTAATCACTAGATCTTTGCATATAATCGTAATTACAAAAAAGTTCTTTCACAAGCCTGTTACAAATGCAAATTATGCCGCCTGCATATTTGTATTGTCTCTATCTCTTTGTGGAAAGGCAGCGTCCAATTAATTACAGCCAGAAAGCTTTCATTCAAATTACACTAGGCACTTTTGTAGCTGATACATTGTTTTTGTTAACACGATCAAAAAGCTTGTTACTTCAACCTTCGGATATTTGATATTCACTAGATTTTTGCATTTGCATATGTATATAATACATTTATTGTTTTTTATGCTTCCAGTTTAATCATTTATACGTTTTTGATTTATATTAAATTTCGTGTTGCAGATACTTTTTACTAGTTACTTAAAACAACCAGCTCGTTCGTGTAGGCATTCTTTGGTATAATTTTATACTACTGTACTCTATCACAGATTAATACAGAAGCGGATCAGTTATTTTTTTCAACTTTAAACTTCAAATTTCTAAATCATTCAACCATTTTTCCACATTGAAAATTTTGTTTTTAATTTTCGTTTTTAATTTTAAATTGGATGTTTGTCAAACTTTTGCCTTTAAGACCCAAATACGACATCAAATTTGCTAGTTTGTCTTGAGTAACCTCGACCTCAATTTCGAAATATTTTGGCAACCCAATGAGTTGCCATTTATATCGATTTTGAACATTTTCTACAAAATGTGGGCATTTCCAATTTAATCTAGAATTCGATTTTAAATTCAAAGATGCGCCTTTCAACTTGCACTTTCATCAGAAAATGTTTATTTCAATGTCGTAATTGGGACTTAGAAGCCTTAAAAGCCTTTCATGGTCGGATAAAAACGAAACATTGGACAAAAATACTACGACAGTGGTGCTGCCGTTTTGCGGATAAGAAATTCTGTATCAGTAAATTCAAATTGGAACTAAAATATTATTCAGAAACTGGCCGCGTCAAAAAGGTTACCACTGACAAACCAGGCACAAAAAAATAAATTAATAGAAAAATTAAATTACAGGTTTAACTGCCTAGATGAAGATTAATTAGAAAAACCTTTAAAAGAATTTAATTATAGTCTAAGTATGGCTCGAGGTAGGTAATCATCAATCTAGAACTTAACTTGACTAAAACAGGGAATATGCAAATAATGCAAATTAAATACAGAATATATGTACTGTTTGAGGCTTTCGCGGTTACTCGAATTATTCTCCTTAGCATAGAATTTCGGCTTAGACCGCGTAGTATTTGTATATGAACACCCAGCATTTTCTGGCTTAATGTGCCTTGCACCTTGTGAAGTCGAGCAAAAACCCGCGCGATGGCCATGCTCTTTGGTGGCTCGTGTTGTTTGAGTATCTTGAGAACGAGGATACTTAGGCAGATTTGGCCGTTTTGCTGTTTGTGCATCCATATTCACTAACGTTTCGCAAGACCTTGCAGCTTGCATCATCAGAGTGAAAGTCGCACTAAGAACCGAAGGTCGGTGTGGAGCTATTTATAGTCCTCTGTGCCAGGCGCGCGGAGTGGCGTAACGCTGGTTGGTCATCCGAGTGCAACGTAATCGGTGGGGCGTGGCCGTATGATGCACAGTGGTTGTAATGCTTTAGATCGTGTATCACAGGGGTCCACGTTTTACTAAGCTTAAAGCCATCTTCCCTGTTGATATTATTTGGATGTTTTTCTATTTCTATGGCTTCACGTATCGCTCGCGGGAAGTAATGAGGTATTCTGGCAAGTACTCTGGCATGCTAAAATTCTATAGTGTGCCCATTTGTAAATGTATGCTCAGTTACGGCTGATTTTGTGATGCGTTTGTGTTTGCAATCGCCTTTGTGTTCTTGGAGTCTTAGATCAACGGAACGACCAGTCTGTCCAATGTAACTCGAACCGCAAGAACAAGGAATGCGATATACGCCAGCGGTTTTTAAACTTGGAATCTTGTCTTTTACCGATCTGAAGCCGTTACCCAAAGTTTCCTTGCTCGTGAACACAGTTTTGATGTTGCGTCGTTGCAGGACAGGTCATATCTTATCAGTCGAGCCTTTAACGTAAGGTAGAAAAGCTAAGCCTTCCAGAGGTGGAGATTCTTCAACAGTTCTCCAAACTCTGGCGACAAGAGCTGTACGTATCTCAGACAAGGAAAATCTAGAGAGAGAAAAGCTACATCTGTTTGACTCTTTACAAAGGAACGGATACACAACTACCGCCATACGAAAAGCTCTAGACAAGACTATGCCAAAAAAAGGCTAAAGAAGAATCTCCACCTCTGGAAGGCTTAGCTTTTCTACCTTACGTTTCACTTCACAAGGTGCAAGGCACATTAAGCCAAAAAATGCTGGGTGTTCATATACAAATACTACGCGGTCTAAGCCGAAATTCTATGCTAAGGAGAATAATACAGAATATATACTCGAATCTACGATTGGAAGCTACAGTCACTCAATGAGTTTCTAAATACCTCCATATAATGAGCACTTCGTATACGTGCTGTTACTTAATCATTATTTGGTTGTGCAGGATTATACAAAATCTAGAATCATTACAAAAACAAGAAGTTAAGACCGCTTCAATCATAAATTGGATAGCGAAATCAAGAGACAGCTAATAGCTACAATTTTGGAAGAAAATCGTATATTCCATTCATACAGCAAAACAAGAACTCCCAGAAGTCCGAAAAAAGAAGAAAAAATGCTGGTATGTGAAGAATCTGACACATAATTAAAGAAAATAGAGAACTTACACTGAAGATAATACATGGAGAAACAGAAGCAACAATAGAAGAAAACAGAACGGAAAATACTTAAGAAGACTTTGCAGAGAGAAGTTGAGGAACGATAATGATGAAATGATACAAAGAATCGAACAAAGGTATAAAAATGAAGAGACCAGGAATTTCACCAAGAAGTTAAGAAAACTACACACAATTTTGTGCGGATGATTGGCAGAGAAAGGCGCAAAATTGTTGCAATATAGAAATTACTTAACAACATAGAAGAGGAGATAGAAGAAAAAGAAGAGACCAAGAATGACGGCAGAGTGAGAGAATATATAGCAGAAATGGAACCCCTCAGTAAACAAGGCGTTTCGTCCCACTAGTAATATTTGTACTTTTAAGTTGGTACCATGTAGCGGAAGAGTGGCAACCTGCTACCAGCTAAATGAACACTCTTGTCCTTGTCCTGGTGTTAGCGATGGCTACACGTGTCGAAACAGTTATCGAGAATAAAGTAAGTTTAAGCCTTTTCTATAGTTTTGTGTGGTGCCAGGCGAGAGGTAACAGCTACCAGCTCGTAGTAGCAAAAATTAATAAGTGTCCTTCGAAAACGAGTAACCAACCAAGAAGTATCTGGGGTGCAGATAAGCTGCTATCAACCAACATCGCGGCCCTGTAAATAGAGCCGGTCGATCAACGTCGCCCTTCAAATAGAGCTGCAGTCCATTGTCATGGCCCTTCAAATAGAGCTACATTTTATCGGGTGGCCCTGCATTTCGGATGCCCCAACACAAGGAATTATCACAAACAAATCTTCAGGACAACAAGAAATAAATACTGAATTGATAGCAAGCTGTAGAAAATTTTAAAGGAAAAACACATATGGAAAATTGAAGAAATGCACAAATAACGGGAAAATTCAGTAATATTTTCAGTACACAAAAAAGACGACAAGACGGACTATCATAACTAACGTGACTAGACACAACTTATGTACAAGATTTAGCAACTTAAAAAAAACTATGCTGTGCCTAATTTTCGTATATTATAAACAGGATTATGACTCGATAAAGAGACATAAGCTGTGTAAAGATATGGATAAATTGGGAATCTCGAATAAACCTATATCCCTGGTTAGAATGTCACTAATGAATACAAAGAATACAGCAAGAGTTTGAGGCAAAACCTCAGGATAGTTTACAGTCACAAAAGAACTGAGATAAGGTGACCCGCTGTCTTCGTTATTGTTTAACTTCTTCTTTTTCTTCTTTTTGAGGCTATTCGATTATTTATTTAACCAATCGAATTTTCACTCTATTAACTGTTTCACTATTCTTCCTTTATTAATTTTGTCAACGTGCTCGTTCCACTGATTTCTTCTAGTGAAGATCCTATTCCATATATTTCAACTATCGCAAATTTTTCTTATATTTGTATTGGAGATTCTATCTAATCTCGTTTTTCCCAATATCCTTCGCAGTACCTTCATTTCTGTTACTTCACCTTGTTACTCTATTTTGCTCGTACCTTGTCTTCTTTCCCCCGCGTAAGATATTTTGAGTCTCACCGGATTTTTATATATTCTACATTTTGTTTGTTGCTCAATGTCAAAAAATTCGCACCATACTAAATCTAGTTACGTGGTTATATCGACAATAGCTTAAGTGTATATCTGACTGCTTGTTATTTTTCACATTTTAGGGTTATTGCCGTATGACTAGCTTATTCAGGTTAGGTTGAGAAATAGTCCTTCCGCAACCAACTTCATAGTACCATACATACGCAAGGCAAACAAACCGTCCAAATTTTTTTTGCCGCAATAGTACTTGTTGCCCCATATAATTCCGTTCGAGCAACCTGCAACTCTGTAGCCTTCATTATCCAATCCTTAATTTCCTTTTCTATTTGACCATTGCTAGTCAACGTCACGCCTATGTATTTAATTTCCATTATTTGTTGTATAATACTTTTTTCCACTTCTAATTTACATTTAACTGGATCTTTAGCGATTGTCATTGTTTTTGTCTTTACTCAACGTCGTTGAAAAAATATAGGAGACGCTATTATCAGAACGACAGGAATGATATTATAGCAATCACCAGCAATAAAGAACGATAGGATCGGTTATTAACGAAGGGAAAACAAAGTTTATGGTTTAAATCCCCAATAGAAATCTTGTCAATGATCCCACAACAAGAATTGCAGGATTCGAACTACCAAGAAGGCTCTGGACAACTTTAAATAGAATAAAAACGAAACATCGCAGATCAGCTACCTTAATGTATAAATGGGGCTATGTCGACTCCCCTCAATGCATATATGGAGATGCAGTTCAATCTATACGCTACATGGTTCTTGAACGTCCAGTAATAGCTTTTCCGGGAGACATGGAAGACATCCACCGCCTAATCCTAGAAGCAATGGAATGGCTCAATTCAAACGTCAGAAAACTGAACCTCTAGTACTTATATTCTACATACAATTGTAACCAGATATTTAAAAAAATACTAAAGGTTAAAGGTTCATGGTCATTTCAATTCCCCGAACTGGTAGTGGGCTGCTATAGGGACCTTGCGCCCCTCTTCAGCCAAGAACGGGAATTATAGGATGGGCGAGAGAAAAAAGAGGTGGAAAATAAAAGAGAGGCCAGGAAACGTGGAAAAGTACTGCCCCGCCATTCGTCTCAGAAAAGGTATTCTGATGACCACCTAGAAACCTGAATCAGACCTGAAGCAGACGTGGTAACCACTAGTCCACAGAGTACAATATTTCCATATGAATACAGATTCACGGGAGAACTAAAGAAAGACGAGACGCCACAAAACACGGTCTGTTTTGGTAGAAATAGAAAGAAGATAATATAAATTTGAAAAACTCCAGAATTTTACATATACGGAGCCAATCTACAAGAAACTGGGCAAAAATGGCTTAGATATGCAAGAATATCAAAAGGATGCATTAGTATGTATGACATGGTAAACATGTTAAGTTCCAAATACGTGTCAAGAGCAAAAATAAAACTGTATATGCAACAACTATAGTACCAGCAGTAATACATGCTTGCAAAACATGGGTTCGAAATAAAGCAAAGGAAAACTGGAAAGGTGGTAAATACGAACGCCGAGAAGAATTTAAGGTGTCAGAAAAACATAAAATAGACAGATATGAAGAACCAACCAAGAAATAATACAAATGTACGCTCAACTCACAATCACAAATGCTGTAAAAGCACAAAGACTGAAATGGATACGATATCGACAACGAATGCCAAGAAACAGAGTACCTAAAAATATATATGGAAAGGAAACTTGTGAGGAAAAAATTCGAGGACAGCAAATTTACATTTTTCGTTTAAAAATGTGCTGTTAACTGACAGTTTTTTTTTTCAATAAGTTTGACTACACATTATTATTTTGAAATTCCACATTTTTAATTTTTTCCAATAAAATAATTTATAGAGAGTTATCAGCGAGATTCATTAACAAACTTCATATTAACTAAACTTAGCCAAATGGCTCCACCAATTTATTAACATCAAAATAATGGAGAAAATAGCTTTTCTTAAATGGAAAACTGCAAAATTAAAAAAATAATATGCACACGAAACTACATTTTACAATTTTTTTATTGGCGTATAAACGATATCATTCTTAGTCAATTACTATAAGTAAATTTAAATTTAACAATGCATAATTTACAATTACGCAAATGCTTTAAAATCGTCAAGTTTCAAAAATTAAGAACTTAAGCAAAAGGGGATCAGGCTAAACGCATGCAGCCACCAACGTACAGATATTTTTTACAAGCAACTTTTAGGCCCCGAAACGCGTATTTGAATAAAAATTCAGAATTTTGATTAATTATAAGGCAACAACCGAAAAATATAAGTTAATCTTGAAAATGTCCATAATATTACCAAACAGCGATTTTTTCTAATTTACAAACGATTTGCCAAGAGGTTCAGCCAAGCAGAAAGAAGCAATGGTAATTAAGAGATTAAAAAGTTAATTGCATTACTGACTGGTTTCCGTGTATTGGAAATCCTGGAATTAAATTAATCCGCCTCGCTCGCCAATCGGATTATCAATTGGAAACTAACGATCGGCATCAGACGGTGCCCAACCACCAATTTAATATTCTTACATCAAATTTAAGCTTCCATATTAATCCAAAATGCTTTGTCGTGCAGCAAACACTTTTCGATAATTAATTGTTAAATGGCCGCTGTCACATTTTACACGACAAATTAGGAGGACAAAAATATTCAATAGTGTTGTTTATCTACATTCCTTGAGATTTTTGTGTAACAATTAATCCTTCATCGGAATGTATTCCTCCAGTAGTCAAGTATGCACAATTGCACATTGCTAAGTTAATGAACGCGAGTTCAAATCCTTGTCGCGCCGCGGTGAGAGATTATTAATAATAAAAAGATGATCATAAAAGTTTTCACGTATAATGCTCGTCATTATACGTAGTTAGAAACTGGAAAGCTACCAAATATGTTTTTTTAAAATATTTTGGTAAATATTACACTTTAAGGAGTCGGTAGAGATATATTTGTGCGTATCAGCTGAAAGTAAATGTATATTCAATGTTTGTGGATTCGTATATCTACCATTATGTTTACATATCGATCACGTTCTGTCTTGATACTTGCGATCGACGATTTCGATTAATATTTGGTGTTATTAGTTGTGTTATTGTGTCGTTTTTTATTGTTATGTTATTCTTGCTTTTACTAGTTGGACGGTGGCATCGTTATTTGTTGTTATTTTGTTAAAGTTTGTTACGGTCATTTTAAGATTTATCACACTCATTTTAACGCTAGCCTCTAATTGTGGCACATTCCTAAAGCTCTGCCTTACCTGAATTGCCTTAAGCCCTAGTTACTTGCTATACGTGCTTAAAAAGGACATAAATAATGCTTTCGGCCCCGGTTATCGTGGAGTGGCAACTTTTCTCAGAGGGCCTTCCGCTCGAGTTGTGTGTTGTCTCTTGGTGTAGTTGACCTTCTGAAAAGGTTACGTGGAGTCACTAGCTCTGGTAATTATACCTACCTGTGTGATAAAAGAATTGTCAGTTTTTAAAGTCAAGTAAATGAGGTTTGCGATGGTCCGTGGAAGCTCTAACTCTAGTACTACAGGCGTAACTACAGTTGACAGTTCACTTCCGTTAATGCCCGGTTTGACGTATTTAGTCGGATATACGCGTGACGTTAGATTTTGCCCTGTTGCCGACTCCATTTCGGCCATCCACTCTCGACTGATTGGTTTGTTTTCCCATTGAAGAACTTCCGGAAAATTTGCATAAACAATATCCGCTGCTACCTCTCCTGTAAGTGGTTGCTGTTATCTCCTTTATTTTTTCCAATCTTTTGGGTGCGTAAAATCTGTGAATGAAAGATGACGTTGGATTTAATGAATATAACATTGGTGGCAATTTGTCTTTACGCATTCCATTCTAGATTGAAGCACTGATGTGTTAGTGCACTGAAAATGAGCCTTCAGTTCCTGATTAAGCTATTTAAAACTGAGAGAGGGAACGTTAAGCCAATATACGTCGAAAGTGAGTTTATAAAGGGGATCCGCGTCTGTATACTAATATGTACTGTTACTGCAGGGCTTTTGGGTTTTCTTTTTCTGTTTATGGATTTATTTGCATGGATCCTTCTTTCTTTTTGAGTGTGAGTTCGATTTGGGGTTGTTCTGCATTTATATATTGATGAAGTACTCTGCTTTCTTGACTGGAATTTGGAATTCATACTTTCCTATTGGCGACTTTGGTCTCTGTTGAATGGCATTTTAAAAGTTTGTTCGTGTGGCCTGTGTTGATGTCGCCCGCTACAAAACCTGTGTGAGATCGAAGCCGCATCAGATACATTGATCGACGCCGGTAGCTACAGATAAGCTACCACATTGCCTGTTAATTAAATATTTTGACGCAGTTCAAAGTGCATTAACGCAATTTGAAAACTGACAATACTATTTTAAAAGTTTCTGCTGTATGTCGAATTTATTCAGGTATTATTGAAGTATGTGTAGTTTCCACGTGCCTTGAATTCTGTGTATTTGTGGATTAAGCATGTATTTCTAATTTATATGACATTGTAAGCGTTGGCTGATCACGTTGCGTGTTTACTATCAGATTTGATCTCAATTATTTACACTTTAATGTTATAAATTCAATATTGCATATATATTGGTACTAGGAATTGCCCCCTTTTACATTATTTGTCTGTATATAGTAAAAATTATCTATCATTTTAATTGGGCCACATTTATGTCTTGTCCTTGATATAACAGGGCATATTAAACAGTTTGATAGAGGTAATATTTATAAGTTTTTCCCTTCAGTATATGTTGTAAATACCATCTTACCGGAAAATTGTCCAACTTAGATTTGCGACTCGTCGAAGAATCAAGTTTCTGCCGCCGATATTCGCTTTTGATCGGTTTAGTGTAACCCATCCCTTCCTCGGAAGTAGTTTAGCCTGCCCGTTGAGCGCTACTGATTATGGGATTATTTGAGTGATATTGTCTATCGTGGCATTCGGCGGCTAACACGTTTAGGCAATGTACGAGTATAATGTGTTATCTATATTGCACAGCTTTTGAGTCTTTAGGTAATTACATACGTACTAATTGTTTGGCGTCAGTGTTGCGGTAATAATGCATATTATCTGCGCCTGCTTTTAGTATAGTTTTCAAATGTTCCTGCCTAGACTTGCCCCTAACAAATTACAAACAAAACAATTCATTATCAACATCATAATCTACTCGTTCGGTTTCTTCCACATTCGCCTTGGAGGTCACGCAATTAATTATCATAAAAAATATAAACAAACCGTTCAATGTCCCTTTAAACGACAAAAACACCGACAGCCACTTAACGGCCATCAAACCCAAACAGCTACCTGCCCACGTGTAGGTACTGCGATCAGATGTAGATTGGCGTGGTGTGGCATCAAGACATAACTTCTCGCTAATTGTCCACGATGAAGATGTTTACAACCGTAGCTGCCATTACGGCTATTTAAACGGGGTAATGAGATATTACGAAGAGTACTAGCAGCTCCTACAGCTGTCCAGCAGCTGCCGGGAGAACTCGTAACTGACCAGCCGGAGCAACCGACCATCATGGGACGCGTGAACTTATAAAATATGATTCCGGAGGCCGAAACTAAGTGCTGGACATCCGGTAGCGTCCTGTTTCATATTCAATAACAGCCATTTTTTAGAATTATAATGACGGGCGTACTTCCATGGGAGCTGCCACATTGACCATCTGACCTATGCCAACACACCCCCTGTTTACCTCGAGCTGTTGGAAGCGGCAGCTAAAATTGGTGTTTAGAAATGGGTAGTTAGGAAATTGAAAACTGCACATGATTATGGTTGTAAGACAGGATAAGATGGTACTTTCATATTCAAAAACGCCAACATTATTATTGCCGGATCTGGGCCCAATTACAAAGTTTTTATGTAGAGTCTTGGTCGCCGCTTTAACGGTTTTCTTATAAAATGTACGAGTACAAAAAGAGTTACGCAGGATGAATTAATCAAGAAGCACGCACAATGAGTGTGCTCTTCGAAGGTTAAATTGCAAAGCGGAAATTTGTAAAATAGTTATATATAAAATATTCATACATATTTTATTTATTTATCAAATGATCCAAACACTGTTACTGATAGAGGTAGTCCAGTATATAGTAGAGAGGCCAAACTAAATTAACTCGTCAAATAACGATTTTCGTAGGACTGAGTAGGTTTATACCGACAAGTGGTATCTTCTTATTCGGTGGTGTTTCCTGAGTATGAAAAATCATGTTGTCGCTTTCTCAGCCTGTGGAGTGAGGAGCTATGACGTCACAAAGATGGCCATTCTTAGTTCCAGGTTTTAGTACAGAAACCGGGGTTTAACCCAAACATCCAAAAAGAAAGTTCTACCCAGCAGCAAACTGTATAGTACCCTCCTCTTAGTAAGTGGTAAAAAGTTGCGCAACATTGAGCTTCGGGTTTAGGCGGAAGGGGGTCGAAAGCTAGAAAGGTGGTAAAATGGTAGGTTTCAACAGTTTTTCGCAAATATCTCGTTAACTATGAGCTTTAGCGCAAACTTTATCTTATGCAAAATTAATCTATATTTAATTTACAATAAAAATGGTTTTATGCATTTTTGACTTCTACACAAGAGTTACGGAGATATTGAGGGGGCAATGATGTCATTATTTTCTAGTTAGCTTGGGATTCATCGTAATCACTTGAAAATGAGTATGTTTCGTTATAAAGAGTATGTTTCGTTATAAAAAGTACTTAGTAACGCATCATTAACATAGGAACATTTGTATGTGTGTATGTATGTATGTACGCCTATGTGTATGAATCTGACAATATATCTACATTGCTCCCCTCCTTTGTCGTTTTTATCTTAATTTTGCCTATTTTTCCTTTTAGATAATTCATCATATCGTTTTCCTCTTTCCCACTTGAGCTTTTAGAATTACAGCTACTTAAATTACTTCCATCTTTTGTCATATTTTCCTAAAAATATAAAATCATGTGAATAGCATTGAAATAACAAACTACAAACTTTATCTAATAAGCTTTAATACAAAAAATAATGGATTTTTTTTTGCTTCACAATACATGCTTTTCAGTAAATTCAATGTTCTTAAATGGAAAGTGGTATGTACAACGTTACATAATAATAAATTATAGCGATCAGTAACCTAAAAATCGTTAAGCTCTTTTTCATGTTGAAGATTATCTTCATCGATGCCGTCGTCAATAATTAGTGCATCTCTGTTGGTGCACCTATGTCCGGAGCAATTCTTGCACATATTAGAGCATTTATAGCCACTCTGACGATGCTCACAGTTTCTGACACACCCCGTATTACAAGTGCAAACAATGAGGGAAAGCAATTTTTCAGGAGCAGCTGCCTTATGGTTGCAACTGGACGCAAATAACCGCCAATGCTTTTCCAACCCCACTTTAGCGAATCTTTATTGTCATTGAGCCATTGCTACACTTGATAGTAAACTCGATAAGAGTGTTGTTGTCCAGCTACTAAAGTGGGGGAAAGTACAGCCAACCTCAAATTTGTGTGTACAGGCTCCTTTGCGATGGTCTGCAAGTAACATTGAAGGCGCAGAGTATACAAATTATCTGAATTTTTTTATGCAAATATCGAAAGGAAGAAATGGTTCCAGCATCAGCTAGCGCATCTGGATCTGCATTTGGGTTGTTAAAAGTCAACAGCTCTGTGTAAAACTCCTTGTCACTTTGCACTTTTTCAGAAGGCTTTATTTTTCCCTTTCTATAAATTGAAGAAACGGTATCACATCCGGCGAAAGTGTAAGCTGTCAAGAGAACATCTTTCATTTTCCCGATACCACGCTCTATGCACCAGTGCAGTAAACTTTTTCTTCTTGGTTACCTTTCTTCGGTATAATCATCTTCAACTGTTTGTTGGCTGGAGAATGAACAACCAACAAGACCAATAAATCGGTGTCATTGCCAATTACGATAGCCTCTGTTTCCTTCGTTGATTCGTCAATTACTGTAAAAACGATCTTGATGTCAGCACCACCTTCTGCCTGAATCACTTTGCAGCCAGCTTGCTGTTGTGTACAGTGATTAGAGCAATCAGTTGCACCTTGTTTTTAGTATTAGTTAGAAATTTTGCTTGTCCAAGAGTGACATTAATTCCGTCTTCCACTTTCACTTCAACATGTGTAGTAGTGGATGATTTGCGCAAATGTACGAGTATGTCATCTTTGATGCTGGATGCTTCACCATAACCATCTCGCCTCCCCACTTCGTTGAACCCTTTATATAATACACTTGGAGAGAATATTACGAATTCATAAGCGCAATTTTTGAATTTTTGCCAAACAGAAAAAGTTACATTTTTACCCCCTCCATATATCCGTAATCCTTTACTCGACTGCAAAAATGCATAAAACCATTTTTATTGTAAATTAAATGTAGATTAATTTTGTATAAGGTAAAGTTCACAGTAAACTTCACAGGTAACGAGATATTTGCAAAAAACTGTTGAAACCTACCATTTTACCACCTTTGTGACGTCATAGCTCGTCACTCCACAGGCTAAGAAAGCGACAACAGGAGTTTTTCTACTGAGGAAACACCGCTAATTACGATGGTATCACTTGTTGGTATAAACCTACTCAGTCCCACGAAAATAATTATTAATTCACTTGGCCTCCCTACTAATAAAACATGCAGCATATCACAGATATTTAATAAGGCATACTCTTGTGAAAAATAATTTCAATTTGTTTTAAAATATGCATAGTATTCTGTAGTACCAAAATACTTAATAAACATTGTGTTCCCATAACGCATATAACAACCGATTCTTGGTAATTGTTCAATTACTGTTATCGTCTAATTTTATGAATTCGAATTGCTACAAATATAAATGAAAAATTATTAGAAACCTAAAAGAGATACTGCTGAAACGGTTTATGCGATTTAGAAACAGGGCTGAACTTAACTGTATTGTTACCTTTTTAGAAAAGTGTCAGGATTTGCCATATTCACATCAACACATTTAAATTTCTGCAAATGAAGTCAATTCAAAATATTAACAGCATCTTATACACACTTTAGAGACTGACATTAGGTGTCAAAATAATAACAGTAGGTCCAATACCTCATCTTCCTTCAAATATAGCTGCGCTGTACTCCTGGGATTAGGACACTTCAAACGCATGTGCGTGCAGCAGGTTGTTTATACTCATTTAGGCTAATTTTGATGTATTTTAGAAACCTAAAATTGGCACTGCGTTTGTTTTGAGAATCTAGAGCATATGACTTCAGAGTACAGCTATTTTTCTAGATTTTTTTTTGAAAATGACGAGTTCCCCAATTTCCTTTTATTACTGAAGACGTAGGCTAAGGGGCTTGCAAAAGGAAGTAATCTCCTAAAGATTTGATAATCTGGCGTCATGTTAGAGGGCTGATTGAACATTTCAATGCGTCAGTAATATGCTTTGATTGTTATTTCACAAAAAGTGGAAATCGTTTGGAGGCCAACCAAGACCTAAGGTAGCCAATGTAGGTATTTGTTTCATGTGATTTTTCGTGCCTGAATTTGTAGACTTCTTCTCGTAAGTTATATTGTTGCCTTTCTACGCTCGCAAGGCCAATGTTTTTGGGCGATTTTCGAGAGATTGTCATTATTTTCAGAACGTTGAAGGGGCCATATCACAGGAGGAACCACTGCATCTGACGAATCAATTCTGTCGCGACTTGATTGGGGTTCTACGACCTTTCGACGTTGAGAATCTACAGTTGGAGGTCAGATTCCCTTAGTCCACCTATTGGGTACCCAAAGACGCAGTTGCACCCAACGCGTTCCTCTACCATCTGCATTTGCTTATCCCGCCGGATCGTGTTGGTTACGAGAAGTTACTCTTTGTAAATTCATTTTAATTTTATAACTAATACTAATAATCAACCTTTTGTTGATGATTACTTTCTTTAATTTCATAATTTACTGTCTAATATGTAGCCTTCAACTGTCTACTGGTTTCATTTTCTTAGTACATGTTTCTTATTGATCCAGTGCTTATTAAGTACTTGTCAAAATAGTAGACGGTAGTTGTATGATAGCGCACCACCTAACGGTAGGCCAACATTTTTTCTAATAGTTAACGTTATTTTATTTAACTGTAAATGCGTCACGTTCCGAGAGGCCTCTTGACGATAGCAACGATTCCATCAATTAGAGTTATCTTCTCTGGCGAACCCAGTGTATGGTAGATATTAAATCTAGCTAAACTGTATCATTACTTCCAAGTTCCTTGGACTTTGATTCTATTTATCTGAACCGCCCTAATTGTACCTGTCCGGCATTCAAATCCTTAAAGCCTTGATACTTGATTAAGACTGTGTGAGAGAGAAGTTATCAACAGTAGGTAGGATTTGTTTAGACTGCTGGTTAAATTCAAGTTAGCGTTTCTCTTTAGTAGCTATAAGAACCATTTATTTAATCCGACGATGACCAAAAATCGCCGAAAATATCGAGTTTACCTGGGTTACGATGTCGAGAACCTTCCCAAGAGTTCAATAGAGTGGGAGAAGGAATCATTAATTTATAGAAAAATTACAGCAGTTTGCATTTATACAACTTTTCCTCTGCTGCATTTCCAACAATAACCTCGCCCTTGAACTTATCAACGATTTCGAATGCTCCAACTCCTACACTGTTTTTGCTAATGGATATTAACTTATCGATTCTCCATATGCAGAAGCCAAAAGCAAAGGGCGATGTGAAATGGAAGGGCGTTAGCTTAAACGTCCCTCGGGATATCAGTAAGTCAAATTCCATTGCCAGGGACGAATGGTAATCTTGCACGCCCTTCTTCCACATTAACCTTTAGTGCCCAACAAATTTTGTTCCACAGTCCACAACTTACTATAAAATAAATCGAAGGGCCAGTTCATGCTCGATCATGACAATAAAACTTCGATCGGAAGCACGCAGCAATGCAGGCGCCCCTGACACATGGAAAGCGAGCGAACGCCATAATTCACGAAGAACTGCATTTACAAACACCTGAAACAATACCATTGTTCCTAAACTGATTTACGGCGGCTGTAAGAGCTCATAAGGCCATATGTCTGCTTCTCATGTTGGGAGCAGCCAACGGTGTCGCAGTTCCGCCCTTACGGAAACTTAGCAAGCTTGCGACATCCTTGGAGGATCAACTTGGGGTGTTGAAATGCAACGGGGCGGTGAACTTGGCGAATAATTCGGTGGTATTTGCTAATACATTGTCGTTAAGTCTGAACAACACAAAGGATGAGACGGACATTTCAATTATACAAGAAACGGTTCCTGCAAGCTAATCCTAATATTTTCTGTACGTTGACAAATTGAAGTTTACTAGGTCGAAATTTAAAAATGCAATAATGTGGACAAGACGTGAAATTCTAAGGTTATAAGAATTTTAAAAAGGCTTCAAACATATAGTACAACATTAAATGAGACAAAATATTTGACGGCAACAAAAGATAGCACAAACAATTCAGAAATTGATGCAAAACTGTAAAATGGTTGCTCAGAGCAACTTGGACTCTGGTGATGCAAGCTGCAATATCTTCCGAAACGTTAGACTATGGGTGCACAAACAGTAAAAAGGCCAAATATGCCTAAGAATCCTTGTTCACAAAGTACTCTAATGACACGGACCTAATCATGGATGGCTTGTAAGGGCTCACGAGCCACCAAAGAATATAATCATTACACGAACCCTTGTTTGAGTTCACAATTTGTTAGGCACATTAAGCCAACAAATGGTGGGTGTTTATCTACGAAGACGACGCGGTTTAAGCAGAAATTTAATTCTAATATTGACAGTATAAAGATGCTATCTTACATAATTTAATGTGAAGCCCACTTTTGTACTTATCATATGGAGTTGACAAATAAACATAATAATTTTCGCCTTGAACATCTTTTGAAATTGTTGGTGGGGTAATAAACTTTAGTAATAAAATAATATGCTTTGCTGTAGGTTGTAGAGTATAAACATAATAGACATTTGATTGATGCTGGCTGTTCTGTCGAATCTCGGTACCTGATACATTCATTTCGTTTATTACGTTGTCTCGAAACTAGTGATGGGCTTATTCGAATCAAAAATAACCGGTTATCCGGTTGATGTAATTAAGACATTTGAGACTCCCAGTCGACGAGTTAAATTTATGGGGCCGTTCCTATTAAAGATAACGTTCTGCTGAGTATGAGATTTGCATAAGGTTGGTATTAATTTATAACGGCCTAAATTTTTGCTTCGAAATGCGGTTGATTATGCCTAATAAGGGATAAATAGAAAGCGAAATAAGATTTTCCAATATCGTAAAAGATTTATATTTAATTTTTAATAACGGAGCAGTCGGGACAAGAAGTGGATTTCGATGTCGAAAATTTTAAGTGTGCGTCCTTAGAACCGCGGAGGGCTGAACGTAGATAAATGATGGATTCTAAAATATACGGTATGCTGTGCAAGCGAAAAGGGAAGGGTGACTACTAGAGAATTTTAGGAACTAAAAATAGATTCAATAGATACTTTGTATTCGCATATTTATAATTTCTTTATGATTAGTATTGATATAGCTATTCTCAATGGTTTAAACTCCTGCTATCTGCAAGTTACGATGCTGATGCAGATGACGGTGAACCGCCAACCGGCAAACCGGCTGACTTAATCGAAACGAATCGAGAGCCAAAATTGATTCGAATGATTATTCAAATAATCAATCGGTTATTAATATTATTCGAATGCAAACAATTCGGTTATGAAAATGGTCCGGTTATGCCCATCACTACTCGAAACTAACGTTTAACTCAGTACACTCTGATAAAGGTTATGGCCTCATCTAAAAAGTATCCCATTACTTGAGGATTTGAGCCATTTTTTAAAACTATGTAAGAGAACATGTTTATATTTGACATCTGACATCTAGAAACCAGGCAATTTAATCATGCAACATTCCACAACGGAAAAACATAAAAATTGCAAAAACTTTTTACAAAAATTCGGATTCTGTAAATACGATTCGTCCGGTTCAGTTCTTGATGCAGAGATGACGGTCCGAGATCGTAATAAAATGAATCACTGGAGTGACTGCGAAAATTCAAGAACCCCATTTCACCACCTTCTTCTTATTCTTCTTCTTCCTCTTAATTTGTCACCGTTCGCAACAAATAAACGTTTCCATAAGCATATAAAGGATTTTAGCGAAAGATCTAGGTCTACAGTCTACACGTGTACACAATTTAGTTGACTCAACTTCTTCGACTTCAAATCATAGACACCACCATACGTGTTTGCCAACTGGATTCTAGAGCACATTGCAGGTGACGTCGAATTTTGCACCAAGATCATCTTCAAGCAGCGAAGTCCAGTTCAAATTCGGCGGGTATGTCAGTAACCAAACTTGTCTCAGTGACTGAAGAACAACTAATACATCCTATATGGTGTAGTTTTTGGTTTTGAGCTGTCATTCGACTGTTTTTTTAAACGAGAATAGCAAAATGGTTACTATCATACCTTGTAAAAAAGAAAGTCTATGCCAACAATCCGTAGTCGATCAACGAGCTCAAGCATAACATTCGTCAAGTTGTTGATGAAATTGAGCTGCAATTTTGCGAAAATATAATAAAACATTTCGGCATGGTCATTTTGAATATGATTCTCATGTCTCTCCTTTACGCTGACATTAATAAACTGGATATCTTTTAAAAATTATAAATTTCATACAAAGGAACAAGTCTTCACGTACAAAATTGGACATGTTGTATTACAAATCTTCATAAACCATATACCGAGTGATCAGAAATAAATAGCATAAAACATGTTATAATGTATCATACAAACGGGTCTTGGACACAACGCCCACTGGTCACAACGTCCACCACCTAGTATGGCCGCCATGTTGGACACAACGTCCACTTTCAAATTTGGTCACAACGTCCACCTTGGACACAACGTCCACCGCCATAACGCCCACTCTGGTCACAACGTCCACCTTCGCATTTGGTCACAACGTCCACCTTGGACACAACGTCCACCGCCATAACGCCCACTCTGGTCACAACGTCCACCGACGCCTCTTGAGAATAACAGTTTGCGGCGTCGGTCGTAAAGTCCACTCTGGACACAACGTCCACCGCCATATCGCCCACTCTGGTCACAACGTCCACTTTCAAATTTGGTCACAACGTCCACCTTGGACACAACGTCCACCGCCATAACGCCCACTCTGGTCATAACGTCCACCTTCGCATTTGGTCACAACGTCCACCTTGAACACAACGTCCACTGCCATATCGCCCACTCTGGTCACAACGTCCACCTTCAAATTTGGTCACAACGTCCACCTTGGACACAACGTCCACCGCCATATCGCCCACTCTGGTCACAACGTCCACTTTCAAATTTGGTCACAACGTCCACTTTCAAATTTGGTCACAACGTCCACCTTGGACACAACGTCCACCGCCATAACGCCCACTATGGTCACAACGTCCACCTTCGCATTTGGTCATAACGTCCAACTTGGACACAACGCCCACTTTTGTTTTACTGGTTATTTATTAATAAATTTTTAACTGCTTTCGTTAATGCTTTTTGAGTGGACTAATGTTCTTTAGAATTAAAAAAAAAATTGGTTTTAGGCTATTTTATGTATTTTTTTAACCAATTTATAGTTTCAACTATTTCCTCCCCATTCTTGACGATTTTGGTCCTATTTTCTGCTGGATTTTTGTTCTACTAAGTACAAATCCCCTATTTGCTTTTAGTGTTTTACCACATACTTTAGAATATTTTAATGCTTATAGTACTGTAGTTTCTTTATGTTACCTAGGGTCTCTAAATGACATTGACAAATTAGGCAGCTCTGTTAGTTAACTGGGTCAGATAGAGGACCTTTAGGGCCGATTTTAGATATTTGCGGACCCTAGACGAGAGAGTCAAACATGGGGTTTAGTGGTGGCATGATTTTAAATGACAGCGCCGCCCATTTCACTTTCACCAAACATATATTACACGTGAATTCCCGAAGCATAAAGATAAAAGCCAGCTGAAGAAAATACATATATTTTTCCACGATTGGGAGTAAAAATCAGTTTCTAGATTGGTTATAAAAATTGTGGCAGAATTTTCATTTTAAAGCATATATTCATTATAAAGAATATATATAAGATGTAAGTTGTTATAATACAATTCAAAATCCTACTAAATATTGCAGTATAATTCCAATTGACTGTAACGCTTTATGAAAATAATTGTTTCTACTATAGGTCGTGGAAAAAATAATATATACAAGGCAGGAGTGAACGCCATTTTTCCCTCTGTGTATTTGTAGCCCGGGGGCTTCGCCCTTCTGCTTTAAACTTACACTTCGAACAAAATCACGCTTTACTTTTTTTTGTATAATGTACTACGTAATTGTTTAAAAAAGTCATTTTAATAGGAACAGTACTAAAAAATCTAAATGGGTTTATGCCGAACTTCCCTCGCGCGAATTAGATCAATTTACAAATTTTTAAAAATGTATCCCGCTGGGGTTTGAACCCGCCGCATCTGCATAGCGATCGTAACTGCACCTGCGTAGCAATCAACTGCATCGAAAAGTCGAACTGCGCCATTGAGCCTAATTGAAATGAGTGCGACGCGCGCCTCTATTTAAAGGAACGGTCTTATTGTTGAAATGTTTTGACCCATTTGTGACATTATCCTGTATCTGTTGAGTCCCATTTTCGCCAAGTGTAAAACCTGACCCATGTGAAAATTATTACTTTCTTCTATTTCAAAATTAATAATGTGTATGCAAAATATCATCTTCCTCCGACAAATAGTTTTTGAGTTATACCGCCGACAGACAGACGGAATTGAGAAAACCTGTTTTTCGTCATCTAGAGACCCTGAAACCTGCAGATCTGAAGAAATCTCGGAAGGTGATTTTTTCGTGATTACAATACTTCCTTCGTCTTTCAGACGATCGAAGTAAAAAGTAACAAAATGAAAATAAATTACAAGTAATAAACAATACCTAACTAATAAAGGAAATATAGTTTTTTTTTCTAGAATTTAATTCAGTGAAATCGTTTAATATCTCGTCATAATTCAAAGACCGCATTGCTTCTGCTTCTATCTGAATTTTGGATAACGTTAACGCTCTATCCAATACAGTTTGGTAAATATAATTTTTAAGTTTTAAAAGTGAGACATATTTTTCTAGAAGGATTACTAATCGACATAGTAAAATATACTCTTAAAACATTTCTACATTGGGAAGTTTAGAAATAATAATATTTTTTATTATAAATTTTACATCTCATAAGGCGAGTTTAACGAATTCCTCGTAGGGCTGTCAATATTCTGAAATTCTTAAGATTGACATCCCGAATCTAAAAAGATTCAAATCCCTAAGATTCTAATTTTCGAATCTGAATATAAAATTCGAATTTGAACCTCTGTAATACGTAACACCTAATGTGATTTGAATCTGAGCTCAAGATTCGAATCTCAACATAATATTCGAACCTGCGAATCTGAACAAAGAAATTGCGTCTTCCAATCTAAATACATTTCGATGATGGGCTGTCGGTATCAGAAATTTATAAGATTCGAATACCGAATCTGTGTGAATTAGCAGCCTTACGAGTAACGTTGTGGCTCCCGGGATATAAAGTAAATATTAAAACAATAAATGTACCTATTATAAAAGTAGAAATAGTCTAGTTAATAAAGTTTATTGATATGAAAGTAAAGTAATTGTTTTAAATACAAACAAAACCATTTTTAATCATTTATTTTACACTACCTACCTATATAACTAAGTACTACAGCCATTAACAATATGGGATTAACCCAAAACCTTTGATTGTGTGAGTCACACAATTTTAATTGGTACGATAGAAATGTATGATATTTGTGGAATTGCTTTGGAGTACTTCCGATTTACATATGACCTCTCAAAAAGTAATTGTGCGATATCAAGATGGAGACGGGCATATTAAGAAGATTACATCAAAATATAAATTAATTACGTGTGGCGTAATAGAAGGCTATATGCTGGGGAATATTATTTTTACATTATACAGGGTGTTGTGAAAATGTAACGCTATTAAGGAGCGCTTCCTGAGTAGGAATAAATAATTAAACAAATTGTATAATATTTTTTGAAGATATGGGAGTCCAAAATTTTATGATTATATTCTTTAATATATTCAGTATTAGGATAGCAAAACATTGCAGACTTAAACCTAATGATACGATTCTTGAAAGTAAGTTGATATTTCTGAAAATTTGCATGGTACGGCAATTTTACATTTTGAACAACTTTCCTTGGTGATATTTTGACGTATTTCGAACAGAAAAGTTACTGTACTTAAATAAAAATTGTTTTTATCTAGCATTCATGAGAGCACATGAAGATAAGTCCAACATTTTAGTATTAACATTTCTACTCAGAATTTTACAAGGAATATCTACATGTGTGGTTTCTCGCCATTTTAGATACATATTGTGTTAGGCGAAATAATAGTATATTATGTTATTAGGGGCAAAAGTTATATTTTATGTGGCGAGGCTGGACGGGTTATCTGCCGAGCTTGCGAGCCACATAAAGATACTTTTGCTCCGAATAACATAAGTATTTTTTCTTCAAACGTTTTTATAACAAATTATCTACTACTTTGTGAACAAAATTCGAAAAAAATTACTTGATCTCGTCAGCGGCAGATAATATTATCTGCCGCTGACGAGCGGCAGATAAAGTCGTCAGCGGCAGATAAAGTTATTATCTGCCGCTTGGCAATAAAGTGACAGTTTAGCATCATCAATCCAGCAGTATAATGCCATATTTTACTGCCGTTTGAAGAAAAAAAATATTATTGCCTGCATTTGTCACTTTATTGCACGCTTCTGTCAAACTATTTATTAAATTTGGTGAGATTTTAATTTAAAACAACCATGCACAGACCGCGGCCCACGGGCCGCATGCGGCCCGTCGACACTTTGTGCGCGGCCCCCGTCCTCGACATTCTTTGAAAAATAATTTTGAAATTCCGGAATTACGAAATGCTGATTGGTTAAGTGATTTGTCATTCATGGTTGAAATTATGAATCATTTAAATATGTTAAATACAAGGCTTCAAAGTAAAAATCAACTGGCTTCCCAATGATATAGCTCTGTGCTAGCATTCCAGTGCAAATTAAAGTTGCCTCAGTGCAGATGTTTCCCACATTTATCGATAACGCACTCAAATGTACTAGTTTATTCGGGTCAACGTATATATGCGAGCAAACATTTTCAATAATGAATACTAATAAATGTAAGAACAGCAATCGTCCTAACAACGAAAATCTCGAAGCCATTTTGCCCTTAGCCACGACTAAAGTGACCCCCAACATACCAAAAATAGTGTCTTCTACACAATGTCTGTCGTGTATCCAACTAAGAATAAAATGCATTCTTAGTTAGATACATGACTGTAATATACATGACCATAACAAATGTTTGTAATCTAAAATTTTCAATTTTACTATTGTATTGGCAACTGATACATTTTGTATTATTATTATGACATTGATACTCATGAGGTTGAGTGGATTCAAATTTTAAAAGAAGTCGAAAATAAATAATTATTCATAGACCATAACATTGTTTCATTGGCCCTCCGTTAGTTGGCAGAAAGATATGCAGCCCGCAAGTAGAAAAAGTCTGTGCATCCATGATTTAAAACAACGAAAGTATACCTAACATGATTTTTAATGAATTTTCAATTTGAAATTACGTTGACGTTTTCTAATCCCTTTTAGCATAAATATATGGTAGCCGAAAGAATTATGTATAGAACTCGTATTTAAAGCTTCTTTTTCGACGTGTGAGATTTCATCCTAAATCCGTTTGAAGTTGATTTATTATCGGTAACTATGGATCATTTTTGAAAACACAAAAAGTTAATAAGTACGATCATAACGAAAATGAAGTGCACTCTTCAAACACTTAATTATTAGAGGACAAGTACGTAAAATCTAAAATGTTATCTACTTAAGCTGGGATTGGTATTTTTTAAGACACCATTGAAATTGAGTGCAAAATAGAAGAACTGAGGACATTTAAAATGTATAATTGTGAACAATTTTCATTCATGGATTTAAGTTTGTCGTGGGTACTTTTTATCTGACCTTTCCAGGAATGAAGCAAGCCTTCCATTAAATACAGTACAAATTTGAGAACATTCAGTCATATTCTAAATGTCTTGTAAATGCCCCATAAACACGATTTTATGGAACCGAGGGTTTAAAAACTTGTGAATAGTATGTACACCTTTGCATTTAAATCGAATTGATATGAGTTGGTGGAATTGAATTAAATTATCTGAATTGACCGAATTGCGTTGAATTTATTAAATTGCGTTGAATTGACTTTAGAATTAGCTGAATTGAATTGGAATTATTTACAGTGAATTGATTTACTTTTCGAAAACACTGCATTGAATTAGAATTTTGAACTCTAGTTTTTAGTTTAATTAAATATTTGTACCTTCATACTAATTAGTTCCCAAGTTTTCGTCAATTCTATATTTGTGAATTAGTTCTCACGCTATTTATGCTGTTACTAAAATTATTCATAACCAAGTTCAATGCACTTCCTTTATTTACAACGTTGGTCGGACTTAAGTTGGGGGTGCAGCAGCGTTAAAATTGTAATAAAATGTTTTCCGATTTTTGCACCAAATCCGTGGGAAACGAAAATCTGGATTTCTGTAAGAAAAATACTTACCTGATTAGTTTCATTGGTCATTCACGCATCCCCACTTGGCTCCCGAATAGAGCAAAAAAAATGTATGCGTGTATGGATATATTAATTCAAATTCATGAATTGAATTCAAATTCATGAAAACGCGCCCTGAGATTTGAGATCAAGTGGTTAGGTACAATTGATGATAACCAAGTTTTATTAATTGCAATGATATCTAAATTTTGTTCGAATATAACATCTTTTAAATTAAAAATTTTTAAAACTAAAGATGATCGGATGATTCACAAAGAAACAAACATACGTCGAAAAACAAGAATGTTTTACTCTGAATCGTCCTTTCAGTGAAATGTAAATGTATAATTTAAAATGGTTAAAAGATCAGTTATCTACGGCATTGGGCTAATTACTATATATATGATAATTACTTATAAATGTGTGGCGTGCAAATTTTACTCTCCGATGATCTACCCGCGGTGCGTCTAAAAGTGCGATGGCCTTTCAAGTAAGGGTTTGTAATACTGTAATTTTATTGCGGTTATGTAAGAGGATTAAAAGTAGTTTCAAAGGCGGTTTTCGACAGTGTTGGGATTATTTAAAAATTGTATGTCGGCATTTCTACAAATTAAAGATATTTGGCAGGTTTAAGTACACTCTGATGGTGTGAACGAAAGATGTCCTCACCGAATAACTCTTAATCTGCTTCCGTTTCATCATAAAAACGTCAGGTGAGTGGTATTTATTAACTACAGGATGAGTCGATCGTACGGGAAACTTCGATTGCGCCGTTAAATATATTGAACTGAACTAAGCGCTACATTATACAGGGTGTCAGGAAAGTCAACCCTGTCACTTCTGGAGATGCTAGGGGAAGCGATAGAGTCGAAAAGTCCTAATCCATTTTAGACTTAGATGCATAGTTTTCGTAAAAACGAATGTTGAAAATAAAAAAGAACAGTTGAGAACTACTGTACTTTGCCTTAAATTGGAGGCTTGGCCCAGTGTCTTAAGGTAGGCTGCGAAAACAATTGTTAAGTACGCCGTCTACGTACATAATTTAGAACACTTTTTAAACGCAGTTTGATAATTTTAAATACAACAATAATAAAGACAAAATATCGACGTACTGCAGACCCAACATCACCAGAACACCATACACAAAAAACATATTAGCATACTTGTTAAGGACTTTATAAACTTTTGCCGCCTCTCTTGCATTCTGAATTCATACTGTGCGCAGTAGACTGCCGGGCGGGCTTCCGATTCTAAAAACTCACTTACAAATCCGTCTGTCACCGAGACAGCACGCGAAAAGGTCCGCTCTGCGAAAGTAATTATTGTTCACATGTTTAAATGTTAAACTGTTCGTGTAAATTTATAGCAAATAAATTACCTACTTTGCTTTCAACGAGTGTATAATTCAGTGAAGAAATAAAATCAATACAGTCCATTAACGTCCAAGGCGAGCTAGCAATCAGAAATTTTCCAAATAACGGAAAACTGAGAGGCTCCCAACAATACTCCTGCACGGTGTACATTTTTACTACAAATGGAAATCAAAGTTCAGTTTGAAAAATTATTTGGCACTATACAGGGTGGACCATTTTTGAAGCGTCGCATTCAACTTCATTTTTTGAAATGGAACTCCCTGTATAATTTACATATTCGAATTTTTCTATTTTTTAAGCTTTATAAATACGTTCAATTTTTGAAATTCGCTTCAGAGTTCTGGATCTATTCGATTTTTTACTACAAACAATTGCTTTCAATGGCACACTGGGTATGTATGGATGAGATATGAATTGACCTACATACAAAACCAAATTAATGTTTGAATTCCAGAATGAATTGGGAATTTGCGCTAGCGCAAAAGATTCAAAGTTATCGATAATTTGCACTAGTTCAAAACTATCCATGTCATTCATATGTGATTGGTTAAAATTTTTAAATTCTAGATCTCTAATTGGTCGTTTCGAGGGAAATAGTCAACAGTAATATACCAAGTTCATTAAAATAGTCTATTAAATTTTGACTTTTTCTGTCAGAATGTTTTGCTAAAAAATTTGTCAAGTAAATTTGCCGCTGAACAAGAATGATGTGTAACGCAAACCAATGAATCTTTAGGTATATTTAGTATTATACTATGACCCATATGCTTCATATACCGATTTATATGAGAAATGAGCTGGAAATACATACACTAGACAAAAACCAGCAGAAAAGAGAGACAAAATCGTCAAGCATGGGAAGGAAATAGTTGAAACTATACATTGATTACAAAAATACATAAAATAGCCTAAAACCAATTTTCTAGAAAACATTAGTCCACTCAAAAAGCATTAACGAAGACAGTTAAAAATGTATTAATAAATAACCAGTAAAACAAAAGTGGGCGTTGTGTCCAAGGTGGACGTTATGACCAAATGCGAAGGTGGACGTTGTGACCAGAGTGGGCGTTATGGCGGTGAACGTTGTGTCCAAGGTGGACGTTGTGACCAAATTTGAAAGTGGACGTTGTGACCAGAGTGGGCGTTATGGCGGTGGACGTTGTGTCCAAGGTGGACGTTGTGACCAAATATGAAAGTGGACGTTGTGACCAGAGTGGGCGTTATGGCGGTGGACGTTGTGTCCAAGGTGGACGTTGTGACCAAATGCGAAGGTGGGCGTTGTGACCAGAGTGGGCGTTATGGCGGTGGGCGTTGTGTCCAAGGTGGACGTTGTGACCAAATTTGAAAGTGGACGTTGTGACCAGAGTGGGCGATATGGCGGTGGACGTTGTGTCCAGAATGGACGTTACGACCGACGCCGTAAACTGTTATTCTCAAGAGGCGTCGGTGGACGTTGTGACCAGAGTGGGCGTTATGGCGGTGGACGTTGTGTCCAAGGTGGACGTTGTGACCAAATTTGAAAGTGGACGTTGTGTCCAACATGGCGGCCATACTAGGTGGTGGACGTTGTGACCAGTGGGCGTTGTGTCCAGGTCCCATACAAACATCCCATGTTACTAGTAAAACCGCACCTACCAAAGATGCTGCAAAACTTCATTGTACTACCCCTTCTTCCATATTTATTGCACGGTCATCTTCCAATAGCATATTGCACGAATCCATTTTGTTTAACTTGTGTGACATATTTGAATTTTTACCAGATATGTACTATTATCTCATTCGACTTTTTGTGTGATAATATCTTCTTCTTTCTCTTATAATAGGTAATCACCTTGTTGTACTTATGTACACTGGTAGAAACAGTAATTTTGTAAGGCCGATAGAAATTACAGGTTGACTAACCGTCGACTATCCAGGAAGAAATTGGCTTCCGTGTGTTTAAGAAGATTCAACTATAACATTCACAGAAACTGTACCCGTTCAAAAACGCATTCTTCAAATGAGAATGAAGAAAGACAAGTTACAATTTACACCACATCAATCTGGATTTTCGCCTTCGATGAGGTAACTTCCAGTTTCAAACATTTACTAAACTACCCCGCTATTCTGTTGTACGAAGAATTAAACAATAATGGTCCTTTACCTCACTGAGCGGGATGGTTGAAGAGAATGAACATTTTGTCAAAAACGTTTCAGTAACAAATCACGATTTCAAAATGGTTTTGTCAATAGTCCTATTGGAGTGATACCAATCGGGAAGACCATCTGGACATAGGTATAGTTGCTACAATTAGCTTCGAAATCTCATTTTTTTAAGAAACCTAACTCGACCTTATTTGACAAAATGTTGGCAAATAGCCTACAAGAAATAATACTTCCAATAAGACGAAGATGGGAAGGCAGATTATAGATGTATCATTCAAAAACACCTCTCTAATTTTTAAAAATTACTAAATTGGTCGCAGGGACAGAATTAACTGGCCTGTAAGAAACATTGCAGATTTATTTCTATGGGCCCATCTCAAGTCAGCTGCTTATAAATCTCCAATCTTTAAAAGAGTTACTTGCTCGAATCGTAAACGAATGCTGACGACTACCACCAGACATTCAGATAGGTTCGAATTTTATAAATAGGCTACTGTTGTTTAAACGCTCAGGTGCACGAAGATTAGAATGAAGAAAGACAAGTTGCAATTTATACCACATCAATCTGGTCGCCTTAAGCAAGACAACTAGCAGATTTCAAGAAATTGTCCAAGATGCACTCTTATTCTGTTGGGTGTTGCACGAAGAATTAAATAATGACGATTCTGATAAGATCTGCGTGACTATGAGTGAGATGGTTGAACAAAATGAAAATTTCGTCAAAACTATTTGCTTCAGTAACGAAACTAGTCTTCCTCTAAATGGTTTTGTCAATAGTGGAGTGATACCAATCGGTCACCTACATCATAACTGATTTATTTCTATGTGGTTTTCTGAGGTATACTGCTTATAAAACGCCGATAAGAAACTGTTAGTAACCACACAAAGTATGGTGTTATAAACCATTTTCAGTCGCAACCGAGTAGGTGGCTAGCTTAACCCCTTGAATTAGGTAAGAATGCTCTTCCGCAGGGGCCACGACCACCAAAGGCGTTAGTATTGTGGTCGGAGAATGTACGATGTAACCGATGGCCGGGTGTGGAGCTCGAATTTACTACCTGCCGACTGCAAACGTAAACGCTTTACCAACCGGCTACCCGCTCTCTCCGGTAGCAGTTCACATCGGTGGTAATTTTAGTTGGATTTAAATTCATATTGGTGGTAATCCACATCGGTGGTAGTCCGCATTCACGGAAGAACACTATAATTGTCTATAATAGAACATGCTTTTACAGTTAAACTATAACATTCATTCTAACGGCCATTGTTCGAAGTGGAAGAAATACACTTTAGAAAAAATGTACTTAATTAAGTACTCAAGGCTAACATCATGTCGAATATTGCACTTCCAAATATAAACTGGACTATCATGTTGAGTCATTTTGCTGTCGCGGGTGCTTAATTGCATTTCACGCCTTTAGTTAGGTCATTTTGGTATTTTAAATAGCCACCTAGGCTTTAGGGCAGCGTGCCCGTATGCTAAGCCCTTTTAGTTCTTTATTTGGCTCCATCGCCTAATTCCAGAATCACGATGTCGCACATATTTAGCTCCAAAAGCAGTATTTTTCGTCGGTTGGAGCTCCCCTCTGATGGCGTTTTTCCGAATTCCGAATCTCCTAGAAAGCACGCCGTTGAGGCGTGATGCCATTGGTGCCGGCATTAACTTGTTTCGTTTTATCGCCCCGCGATTGGCTGCCAAGGTTTAGTCACGTGGGGACGCGATCAAGGTGACCTTTGCCAACGCTTCCCTCTGGGCATTCAGCCGAGAGCCGTCGAACGAACAAGTGGTCAGATAGTGTGTGAGTTCGTGCGACGCTCCCGCCCTTGGCGGGGGCGTCAGCCTTTTTCCCGTCGAAGTGCTGCTTCAGCACGTATGTGACATACGGTTCCGCCCTAAGTGGCAGTCGTCCGCAGCCCGTTGCAAAGAACGCTCGTGTGGTGGTTGTGAGTCGGAGTTTTTCGAATTGTCTTCGGCGTAGCGTGGGTGTTTGGAGCCCAGTTCCTGCTTCCGTAAGTAAGGGGTCGTGCCCCCTTCATCTCGACCTACGAGGATCTGTTCCGCAGAACGAAAGTGGCCCATTTTTCGTCGTCCCGTGGTACGCGTCCTGGACGCGTCTCACGTCGCCATTAAGGCGGTTGTGCACTCATCCCTACAGCCGTTCTAACATCGAAGGTATCTGCCACCTACGACTGCAGCCTGTCGCAACTCAACTGTACCAGGCTCCCTCGCCGCCTACGCATTAAGGTATGTGTCTTTAACCTGATTACCGCTGTGATCGCGAGTGCTAATTTAATCTTCGCTGTCCGCTGCATAAGGCGTCGCGCCCGCATATTGGTGCATTCCTTCAGAATTGCAGACTGTCCATATCGCGAGTGCTAATTCAATCTTCGCTGTCCGCTGCATAAGGCGACGCGCCAGCATATTTGTACTCATTACTACTTATTACTGTTTATTACTGTTCATTACTGTTCACTACTGTTCAACATCTGTCGCTAAGTTTAGAGCGCGCGTGCCAGCTGGTGCCCTTAATTATAGTCTAAGTATAGATATAGGGCGACGCACTCTGCCGCCCCATTGTAACCCGAAGTTCAATACATGATTGGTTAGTTAAGGGATTTATTGTTTTGTTTCGACTTGTGCATGTTCTGTTACAGATAGACGCCCCCTTCATTGTACTGATTCTTGTACGACGCAACGAGGGAGCTTTGAGCGTGCAGGTGGGTGAGACAGCTGCGTAGTCGCGGTCTGATTGACACCTAATTACAATCCTTGCATAAGGCAATCCCGAAATTGTTATTTGACCTTGCAACTCTTGAGTAACCCTATTGGCGGAGTATTTTGCATGCTTCGCTCCCGTCTAAGCGTCCAGGCCCGGTTAGCCGGGTTAAGACAGGCTTGGTGGCGCCCTCATGATTTCGACATACCCTGTATATATTATGCCACCACACGCTTGCCCAGAACGTATCGTGTGACTCACGCCCGACTCCCTGAGCGTCCCAGCCGTGGCCCTTTTAGCCTATTTCGAACAGATTTCAGGGCAAGTGTGCCAGTTTTTCAGGACTGATTCCGTGGTGCGATGCTCACCTTGGGTGGGTGTCGTAAAGTTCTTTTAATACCGTAACAATCATTTGGGAATTATATTAAAATCAATTAATAAAAATTTAAATTAGACTGAAATAGTATATTGTTATTGTACGTGGTGTGCATGAATGAAGTCAATTTATTAAAGGTATTACGTTTTATTTTATATAGAAATCATTTATTCCATTTCATTTATTTTCTACAAATTGTAATTAGAAAAAGTTAAATATAAACAATTTGAAATCCATCGATCTCGCAAACAAATAACAAACAAGGGATTTAACTTAACAGGTATTCCAAGAATTATCCTCAATTCTCAATTCCTGAATTTTTGAAATTTAATTGTAATTATAATTATCAATAGATTACAGAAGAAAATTTTATATCATCCTGCAGCAGTAAAGTATGTACCATTGCAGTTAAATGGCGCTGAAAAAATAGCCAGGCAAGTACGGCATCCTATAGTGGCAGTCAAGTGTGTGCAACTGCCGTTAAATGATACTGAAAATATGACAGGCGCACGCAGGCAGGTACAGCATACGTTTAGATGTAAGGATAATATAGCACCACATTAAAACAATTTGTGCAACAGCGACTGCAGCCTTTCAACTATAAATGCTAGCATGTTCTATAAATAATATAATTAGGTATTACTATTTTACCTTATTTATCAGAGAATTTTGTCTAAGTTCGTTAATATAAGTTTCACTGTTGTTTTTCCATTCGCCGTTTTCCTGAAGCCCAATTTAGAATAATTGTGAGAAAATCGTTTTAATGAACACACCTTGCCATGAGAAGTGCCAAATTGGCAGATGAATTAATTGTAAGACACTGATCTTGTTTTCCATAGCGGTTTTTTGTTGTGACTACAATGTCAACCTGAAACAAATGTTGCTAAACTTACGAGCCTAAGACTTTGAGCAGCCGAGTTATAATGTATCGCAAAGTTAAAAACGTATTTTACAGTTATTTATTTGTATTTCCAAAACATAGGTACGTATATAAATAAAGATCTGGACTGTTTTCAAGGGTAATACCACAAAAGGTGAAAATTTTTTGAGAATTTTTTTTGTTCGCATGCAAATTATTGCGTTTAAATTTCTCGAAACCAAACTGCGTTAAAAATTCCGCGAGACCGCAGGTCGAGTGGAATTTGAGCAGTTTTTGTTGAGAGAAATTTGCAATAATTTGCATGTTGACGAAAAAAATTCTCTTAAAAAATTTTGCCTTGAGTGGTATTTGGAAAGATTATTCAACAATATGGGTAGATGACTTTTACCGTGTTCGACAGCACACATTTTTAACGTTTTCCACTATTAATTCTATACTGGAGCTTCCAACACAATTATTATGAGTTTTTAGAACGACGCTGATTTGCAAACTTTGACTTGGACGTTTTGGTGAAATGTCAGTCAAAGGCTACTCACTAAACTGAAATCATTGAAACCAATCGGGCTCGCTTGAAAACACTGTGACATTAAGTGTTTTCAATGGCAGTCAATTTTGATTGGCCGTTTCTGACAAATTGAACAATTTTCATTGGTTCGTTCATTATAGTGTTGAATAATCAAGGGTAATACCACAAGCAGTGGATATATTTTTGACAAATATTTTGTCGTTTCCATGTAAATTATTGCGTTTAAATTTCACGATACAAAATCACATCAAAAATGTCACGAGCCGAAGGCGAGTGACATTTAAATGTGATTTTGTTGAGTGAAATTTGCAATAATTTCTATGGAATCGGCAAAATATTTAAAAAAAATATATCCACTTCGAGTGGTATTTGGGACGACTATTTAACAATATTAATACATAACGATTAACTTTATTGAAAAATAATCCAACAATTAATATAATTATTCATTCTCAATTAAATTCAGCGGAATAATTCCAAAATACAGCATTTTAAAATTTTTAAAACGATATCACTAAGGACAGAACATCGTTGCTAAGCGATACTTCGCAACAAGGCTATTTATTTTTTGAGTACGTACATTGTTTTGTGAATATTTTGCATGGTGCCCAATATTCAGTGATATACTGCTGTTATTGGTTGGAAAAAGCAAATGTCTGCAATGTGATTGGCTTATATGTTATAGTGTTGAATAGTCAAGGGTAATACCACAAGCAGTGGATATATTTTTGACAAATATTTTGTCGTTTCCATGTAAATTATTGCGTTTAAATTTCACGATACAAAATCACATCAAAAACGTCACGAGCCGAAGGCGAGTGACATTTAAATGTGATTTTGTTGAGTGAAATTTGCAATAGTTTCTATGGAAATGGCAAAATATTTAAAAAATATATATCCACTTCGAGTGGTATTTGGGACGACTATTTAACAATATTAATACATAACGATTAACTTTATTGAAAAATAATTCAACAATTAATATAATTATTCATTCTCAATTAAATTCAGCGGAATACTTCAGCATTTTAAAATTTTTAAAACAAGCCACACAGTTTGTTGGGGTTTAGTGTTACGTAACCTAGCGATATCACTAAGGACAGAACATCGTTGCTAAGCGATACTTCGCAACAAGACTATTTATTTTTTGAGTACGTACATTGTTTTGTGAATATTTTGCATGGTGCCCAATATTCAGTGATATACTGCTGTTAGTGGTTGAAAAAAGCAAATGTCTGCAATGTGATTGGCTTATATGTTATAGTGTTGAATAGTCATATTAATTTTACCAAACCTTGCACAAAAATAGCTATGAATTCACGACAGTGTGCGACGCGCCCTTAATCCTAAAATTCCTAAGATGCTAGATACCCCACGCTGTATCAGCTAATACAACAGCATTCTGATTCAGTTCACACATTCATAAGAAGCACGTTATACGAATGGGCCCTAAGAGGGCTTGATAATGCACGGTTACCCCACAATGAGCAACAATGCGCACTCAAATTACAAAAGATCTACCTGAGGCTGCTGCTCTACGACTGCAGTGAATTACGAGATAATTTACTGCGACACACGCAGCCCGCGGAGAAGGTAAACTCGGAGGAGGGTAATAGCAATATAATTAAAAAAGTATCAAAAACAACCGGATTAAGTTGTCTTTGTATTTAAAGAGCTAATTTGGTATTCATGAGCGCGACTTCCTGGGTTTTGTCTAGAGAAAAATAACCCCATCCCACTGTTCCGCAAGGATGTTGCGGCCCGGAATTAATACGAATGCCGTCGCTTGAAACACTGATAGGGCTGCCGATAAAGGTTTTGTGATTGCTGGACAAATGGTGTCAAATATTAATAAATAATTCATTCCGCTCCTCTATCACCTGCTCTTTCCACGGCTGCTCAGTGGCGCACGTCGAGCGTGAAATTGCCTTCATGCTTTCGAGATATCTCGCAAGAACAAATTGTATCGCAGATATATAGCGTTTAATTGCGTTGGAAACACATAAATCTGTATTTATATACCATAAATAAGCGTTGCAAGCACGTATAGACTAACGGCATAAGACTATGAGAAAGGCACTTCAAAGCGTTTGCAGTTGCCTGCGCTCGCAAGCAAAAGCGCACATATTCAAATTTACTAATTGGCACACATTCTAAAGCTCCAGATGGTATAATAAAGCACAGAATTGTATAAATAAACTATGCGTTTTTAGAATAGCGAATAAAAATATTTGCTTTTAAAGTACACCTCTTCTTCTAAACAATGACGAATTATATTAATTGTTTTTATTAACAGGAACTGTAGCAAAAGCTTTCACTACATGCTCCAATATGACCCTTATAAATTAAAAGTTCTGAGGAGGACGTACTAATTTTAGCCTACAAAGGCAAAATCTGAATTAGTTCGTAAGCTTTAATAAGACTCCCCCTTTCTGCGTGCACTCCAACACCGTCTTGTTGAAACCAAAAATTACGTCTGGTACTCTGAGTAGCATTTTAAACCTGTTAACATGACATTGACACTTGTAGTATGATCTTATATACTAACAAGATATGAGCATGCATTACTTTTTTGTATTTATGCATTACGAACCCATTTAAAAATTGTCATTCCTCTAAAACACAGCTTTGAAACTGTACACATATATCGACAACTGAAATAAATGATCTGTTCAGTATTAGTAAATGGAAAGCAACAATTTCCAAAACTTACACAAAAACTCAGAAAACAGGAAAAACCATCTATATGATAAGGTAGGACATAAAACTTATCTGATCGTAAACTTCTTCTCTGCCTTGTATTCCGTCAGCCCTAAACCTTTTCCTTTTGTATTTTATATCCGTAGGGTTTTTTATGTGTGCATACACCCGATCGTTGCTATTTCAAGACTGTAATCTTTAGTTTACAAGAACAGCATTTTGAAAGAAGTCAAGTTTAGACGTTACACGACTGCAAAACATTGCAGTTCTCTATCGAATTGATGACAAAATTATACATTTGACAAAGAAATGTTGCCAAACTCAATAAATGAAAATAATAAGTATATGTAATAAAACTAATAACAAATTACTTAAAATTAGAATATTTGCAACTTACTATAATGTTATGAAGAAAATAAAAGGACCGTATTTTTTAATATTTCAGTCTCAGCGATCTGCACTCATATTTCAACGGTAAGAACGAAATTGGACGTTTAGTTAAAAGGCACGGAAGTATTTACATAGTGGTCAAGAACCCTTCCCGTTGATACACGTTACATGTATTATCTAACAAGGTAATTATTAATGAAAACTTCCGACTCAACTCCAGATGTTTAAATAAGAAAAAGGGCCACCTGTTAATTAAAAATTAATTTTTTATTTGTCATACGTCCTCTTTAGATTGCCGAGCATACAGACAACTAATTGTTGAATTATTTCCAAAGATTTGACTCTTAAGTGAGAACATAAGAATAAACTTACACCTAAAAAAATGCAGGCATTTACAAAGTGGTTTTCGAAAATAATTAATTTAAGCGCTTTTTGAAGTGTTTATTGATTTAAGCAGAAACAACGATTTCTGGGGAGTTGCAGAGAGCAACCAATTACTACTATTTAGATATTTTCTTATTTCATAGACATATCAATACTGCAAATAATGCCCTTCGTTTTGTTAATAAACTATTAATTATGTAATTGCAACATTCTGCTGCTTTGAATTTTTAGAAAATCATTTTTATTATTTTGTTTTCTTGCATTGCAGTTTTATGAATAATACTAGAAGTAAACGGTGATTTGATGTTCCAATTTGGATAAAACTGCAAAGAAATGCATTTGAACTGTTTATGTTGTAACAACATTGTTAGTAATCTTCTCCATATTTTACATTTCTAGCATTTCACTCGTTTATCTATTTTCAACAGATACTTAGTTTCGAAACACCTTATATATGCGTATGCATATTTATTCATCTGTGACAAACACATACAAATACATCAAAAAAGATGGAAGACCATGACCACGTAACTTAACTACGAATAGAACTGTTGTTGATGCAACACTGCTATAAAAAATTCAAATAAAAATAGCTTCACACATTGTGGGGCTACAAGAATTTAAAGCTGCTGTTGGAAAAATCCAAAGTGTTTTGAATATAGTTCTAAACAAACTAAACATTCTTTAGCAAAGATTTATTTCGCGCACAAGCGGCTTCTAATATACTATTACCAAATTTAGCCAATGATAATTTTATTTCTCTTCAAAAATATTGCAAAGTGAATATGCCAAGTGAGACATCTTTAAGAAGACATAATATTAATTCCTATTCAACGGTTCTGCGTAATTATTCCCGTGTATGCGTAGATGAAACAATAGTTTCTTCAAGACGTTCATATACCGCTGATTTGATGACTGAAGTTCTTGGCGATCAACCTCCATCAAAATCAAATTTTGTTGCCTCCAAACAATTGGAAAAAAGTAATGGGTTCGCAGTTACATAATTTTAAAATTTGCAATCTTTTTTCTTTTAGTCGCTGTTCCAAGTGGAAAACCTTTACTCTTCCTATTGGATACTAGACCTTACATGATCAAGGCATGCAGACATTTCATTGAATCTCCCCATTGTCGATCATTTCTTCTAAATCAACGTTTTCAATGTCATCTAGTTCATGTCTTACCAGTCCTGTTCTCCTCTAATGATATCTGGTTCAGCATGGTTTCTTATCGGCAATTCTGTTTTCACCATCTTTTTAGTATTCCCTCATTTTCTCTTGTTTGTTTTTCATGTATTACTTTAAGCTCTTGTTTGTAAAAGATTTCGGTGTTTTGTAAACCCATTTCTGATTTCTCTCTAGCGTTTCTTCAAAATCTTCCCATGCTTTTACCTTGGGATGTATTCTAAAAAACTATTGACCAATCGCAATCTTCATCTGAAAATGCGATTTAGATTTATGCAGTGTTATACATACTTAATATTATTATATGGAGTTAAGACATGGCTATCAAAAACTAACAGAGAGAAAAGGTTGGAAGCATTCGATATTGGATATTTCGAAGAATATAACTGAACATGTCACAAATTACAAGGTAACAAATACAATCTACTATAGCTAATTATGGAAGGTAAAATTGATGCAAATCAGGAACCAGGAAGACGCAGATGCTAATGGTTGACGAATATTCGAGAATAGACCGAAATAGACTTCTTCTCCATACTTCTCCCTATTGGCCTTCCACTACTCTCAATTTCTTGCATTGTTTGTAATTACCCGTTCACCTAGTTTTTGATCTACTGACATTGCTTCTTTCTGTTAAAAATATTCTTCCGGATCATATATGGTTCTGTGCTCTCACAACGTGACCAACCCAGTTCCATTTCTACATAGGCACCCTTTCTACCACATCCGACACACCTGCTAATTCTCTTATTCTAATATTTACCACGCTGCCATCAAGTACAATGCCAAGACTTCTCTCAGTGTACTAGTACTAGTACTTAGATTTCAGTGAAGACTATGTTTCAGGGTTAATATAATAACCAATAAGTAATACGCTTATTATCGATAATTGTTTGTTATGAGTCATAATCCCAAAGCTGAAAATAGTTTCTTGCATTATATATTACTAGGCGTACTATTAAAACTAGGAAAGAATATAGATTGGATACTTTGGTAGAATATCACATAAACTTTTAAATTGGTCACGATATATAGTTTATAATGCAATAATCTATTCTCAGTTCACGTATTATACATGTCTGTTAATCTATTGCAATTGAGAGGGTGGAAATAGAATTCAAATTTTACAAATTAGGGTAATGCGAATTCTTCTGAAATGCAATACATATACTAGACAAGCAATTGAAGGACAAAAAGAAGTCGAAACAGATTTGAAACAGTTACCTTAGAAGCGATCATGGAGGCAACAACGAAGATTGAGAATGGTAACACTGGACTAGAGATGAGAAAAATGGGACAACATGAATTGGCGCTCCTGCTGAAAGAAAATAAGGACAGTGCCAGGATTGGGAAGCGGGAATATAATAGTCTCCATCTTCGAAAAACATGTAAAGTACGTTTTTTTCCTATAAAAATTTTCAAGGTCAAGGTAAAATTGGCAAAACTGCTTTTTTAAAATTACTAGAATATTTATTTTCGTCAGTTTTTTCTGTAAACGACTTGTGTCATTTTGTCATTTAAAATTAAATTGTCAGCTTTTCGTTTTTGAAAATGAATACGCATCAACAACGGAATCTTTTAAAATTAAATGTAAAAAAGCAATTCTGAAGCGTGTAGAGGAACTGTTAGATCTGCAGCCTAACATGCCAGAAGAAGAAGTTTACGAAAGATTAGCTAAAAAACAAAACATCTTTAATGCCGGATTTTAAATTTCCCACCAATTTTTAGTTCTAAAAAGTTACTAAAACAAATTCTACCAACATATTTTTTTAAGGAATCCAAGTAATGCCTACATAAACCCTAAATTCTTTGACCTTCAAAATTTTTATAAGAAAAAAATGTACTTTATGACCGAGAATGCCATAACTATATACGTACAGTATGATCGAAAACTTTCAACGTCTAGAGGGTGTGGAATTATTTTGTCAAAAAATGTTTTTGGCAGTCGTGGTAGTAAAAGTCACATTGGAATTTTATATCTGTCAGTTTAAGGCTATGTCAGGATTGTCATTTCAACAAATACAAACATTCTTGTTGAATACATAAAAATGTTAGTAACAAAAACAACTACAGCTAATCAAAATGATTTGCTGCATTTTCCATACACAGAACCACCTAGTGCTCGGCATTAAACATACTGTAAAAGTTAAGTTTATCTGTCAAAATTGTATAGGTTATATTATTAAGTAGCTTTACTCATCACTACAAACATAATAGTAGATTATGTTATTAGGAGTAAAAGTGATACTTGATGTGGCGAAACTGAAGTTTATTTAGCCGAACGTTAGTGAGGCAAATAATTCAGCTAAGCCACATAAAGTCACTTTTACTCCGAATAACATATACTATTTTATCCGCAAACGTATTCGGGTAAATTTCATCAATATAAATTAAAAAAAAAGATGCATCGGCCGGGAATCGAACCCAGGCCACCCCCGTGACAGGCGAGCTCTGTATCCCTACGCCAACCTCTGTTGTTCAAATAACGCGCTACTGTAATGATATATGACCATACTGAATCGCCCGAGCTAATAGCACACGGCCACAGCAGCTGTCACACCATAACCCACGGCGACAGATGCTCTGATCTGCTGCTTAAAGGTTTATTTAAATTAAAACTTTTTCGTACTCTTTTTGAAAATAAAAACCGGCCTACGATCTAAGTCTAAAAATTAGCAAAATTTTATGCGATCATACAATTCAATCGGTGCAGTACCTTCGGAGGAGATAGCGAACAAACATAGTGTAACGACCTTGCAACCTTGGACCCCAGGTGCAGAGGCGTGACGTCAGCGCCCTTGAAGGCAGCTGCAGACGCGTGACGTCAGCGACGTTGCTGGCTAACACGCGAATGCGTCATGCGGTTCCCAGAAAGGTCCAGCGAAATCTAGATGGATCTCGAAGGAATTATTCCACGAATATAAATACACGGCCGTCGGAGTTCAAATTCAGTTCACTTTAGACTCGAAGCGCGCGTGATATAAACGAACCCTAGTGAAATAAATAACAAATAAATAACTATTTAAATCGTTAGTGTTTAAGTCGTAAATAGCCAAAAAAATAATTGATGTTTGATCCAGCGCATATAAATAAATAAATGTATCGTTGTTAAAAATAGTGCCTATAGTTTGTTAGTTTAAGTAATCTGTGTGTTTGTAAATAATCATAATTAATTGTTGTAAATAAATGTTTAATACAAGAGGCGTCGTATAATTTTTAAATAGCCCGAACGTAAAAACGTAACAATAGAAAGAAAGAAATAGAGCAACGATTTTGTGTGCTTTGGCAGATAAAGTGACACTTTTACCTTGTCAATAAAGACGAATAAGTTGTCACTTTTGTGATGTTTGCGAATAAATTTATTTTTTTTAAATCCACAGCCCTCTAGGCCTTGAAATTTTTCGATCATACGGTATTAATTTATTAAGTGTAGTCTCAAAGCTCTACGAAAGAATATTAGAAACCAAACTCAACAGGAAGATAGAATACGGTTTACTAGATTCACAAAGTCCCTTGAGGAAATGATATAGCGCTCAAAATTATATGTATCGGGTGTTCATAAACAGTCGTCATCCCAGTTGCTTTGAAAAACAAAATGTTATATCTTTGATTAATTCGTGCAACACAATGAAACGTCATTGAGTACTGCCATAGCGCATTTTTTCTCAATTTTAATAGACATACGTTTCTGAAGTCAAAACCTACTAGGATGACGACTGTTTATGAACACCCGTTATATTCACCACAAAACAAGTCACGGATCAACTATTACAACAAAATATGGAAGAGTACATGGCAGTTTTGGACCTGGAGAAACCATTTGGCCGAATACTAGGGACTATTCAATTTACCTGTCATCTGTCAAAAAGTGACCAATGCAAAATTCAGAATTTGACGTTTCTTAACCAATCAAAAAAATATCCCTACCGCTACCCTTAAATTTAATTTCCATACTTAAGAAACACCCTGGGTAGAGACAATCGAAGTTATGTAAGATAAATGGTATAGAATCCGAAGAATTTAAAACCGTACAAGATCTAAAACAAGGTACTGCACTAAGCCCAATTATGTCGCTGCTGATAACGGACGAAGTCATGAGAGAAACTAGGCAAACAACCAAGAAGCTAACTTTAAAGGACATAAAAACATGCAACGCACAGAAATATCGGTATGCGCTTTTGGAGACAATCCCATAATTTTCGCTGGAACCGAAAAGGAACTACACCGTAATTTATCAATCTGGACTAGGGCACTGGAATTCATAAATCTGAAAATCAAAGTGAAAAACATAAAAACTATGGTAATGTCAAACAAAGAAGGAACCCAAATGTGCGCATAAACGAACACAAGTCGAACAAGTCAACGAATGTAAATATCTAGGATGCACACTAGATATATAGCCAAGAAAAACAGGATACAGAGATCGATGAGAGAATTAAAACGACAGCAAAATTGTATCACACACAAATGTAAGTTTAACAAAATGCTAGGTACGCAGGAAATATAAATATAAACGACTATCATTAGTGCATATACTCTTTTGCGCCGAAACATTTGTGAGTTGCGGCAAAATATTTATCCAAAATATAAGGTAGTAGCTTATCTGTTAAATCAAATGCTCGTCAAGAAAACTAGCTTCAATCTCGCCTAGGTGATGGTACAGATTACACGAGTAAAGCCGAAGCTGAACAGTAATCGCAACAAAATTCATAACTTAGAAAAATGTGGACGCACCAGTCCATAAAAAATATCCAAAAATCCATCCACAAAGAAAATAAACGCATTTAGGAGCTTTCCATACTAAATTGTTTTTATGCAGCCAAAGCCGGTAAGTTGCTCACTTGGAAACCAAAACAAATTTGGCTACTAAGCAATTTTACCACCATAGTGTGACGAAATGACACTAGAATATCTGAACGCCAACGGAAGTTACTACATGACCATGCTAATTTTCAGGGCAACCAAACGCATATCCTCACGAAATATAGTAGACAATAAGTCAAAACCTAACAGAACGCGTCTTATCAGCTAAGACAAAAAGAAATATCACAAGCAAAATCGACTGGATACGTCAAGCAATGCATTAGTGGGTAGGTACTGACAAGTAGTGTCACTTCTGAGGTACGGGATACATCGCCTAAATCACCGACGTCGTTTTATCATATACCTAATCTTCAAAACGTCAAAAGTCGGCACTCGATCTGGCAGGTAAATTTCGAGCTCCAATTTTATTCTTTTAGGGAGAGCCTGACAACCAAAGAACGCACACCTGAAAATTTCAACGGCAACTATGGCTGACAAAACCAATCGTCTGTATCCCTATTCGCATATCAATTAAGTAAATCAAGCTAAGAAACACTCAGATGAGACAAATCATTAGAGCTAACTTTAATCAATAGAACCAAATGAATATAACAGTATTTGATACTCTTTGTAGACTCATCCTACTCTGGGGTTCAGAATCCTGAACTATAACTAAAAGACTGAGTAGCCACATCCAAACCATGGAAATTAAATATCTAAAAAGGGCAAAAGAAGGCTTAAATCCGAAACGACGAAATAAGACAAGATTTCGAAGTTGAACTGGCGTTAAAACTAATGGATTAGACAGACACATACGATAAACAGGTTGAAAGAATACAGGCGGATAAAAATGGTATATGGAGCAAGAATAGTAGAATGATTTTCTACTCAGGCGAAATAAAGGACGACCAAAGATGACATGGGAAAAAGCAGTGCGAAAAGCATGAAACGATTGATTACGCTATTATTGGAGCTGGGAAGTCGGTTTAGAAAGTAGTCGAGTTTCTGGTTGAAAGCAGTCGTTTTGGAAAAAAAGGAACTTAAAGATTGCAATTTGATACTTCTCAAGAGTAATCTTTCCCTTCTCGTAACTGCATCACTCTTAAGACGCATTTCTGAACCTATGTTCATAGTAACTTTTTGCATTATTTTATGACTACTATCATTCTTTCAAGTTTGTTACCCTTTGCTTCAACACAAAATATGGGCAACTACAGCTTGTTTATTAGCAATAAGTGAAATGTAAGTGTCAAAAAACCGCGAAACAATGAACTAAAACTAATTTTTATTTACGATATCAATTCTCAAACTTCTCAATTTGTGCAAAAACTATGCAGAATGTAGTTCAATTTTTTGCGTAGCATGGATATTTCCATCCAGAAACATTATGGCAAAATTGAGCGTAAGTATACTGTAAATTTATTAATGTAAATAATAATACTTGGTATGCAATTGTCCTTTCGTCAATTCCTTCTCAGGATACAAGTAACTATACCTTTTATCTGTTTTAAAAAACATGGAGCCGTTACTCAGGTTTTATTTTTCTGTCTAAAGCGTAACAGATGTTAAAACTAACAAAGATAAAAATAACTGTATTAATGAACGTCTCTGTCTAAAAAGAAACTGAAAAATTAAAACCCTTGCCGTTAATAGTTATTTAAGTAACAAGGAATGTAAGGACCTATTAACATTTGAGGTAGGCAAGTACAAGCCAAGACGCCACCTCCTTTCTAAATATTTGAAATTTGATTTTTAGCACTAATTTTGGTTAACGCAATTTTCTGGATGCTAAGTAAGCGAAACTGAAGTGTGACAGTGTATCCTTACCGTATCCGATAATAAGTTAAATTTGAAGTGTCTCCTTTTCCGTAATACACAAAATGGTAGAAAATAGAAAACAAAACAGAAAAAAATCCGGATTAGGTGGTTGTGACTTCGTATTTGACACAAGATGTTTAAATTTTCGCAAGTGCATTTTGAGTTTTATAAAATGCAAGGACTTTTGTCAAGAATAAAATGGTTTAATAAATGGATAATAAATAAGTTGCCTCTCTGTTACCCATTATTCTGATCACGCTGCATATTCCTGTATATTTAAAAATAGTACCTGTTCAAATGCCATGTATCGTGCTCAAGACAGTGGTTCATTTGTTACAACACGGATAGCTAAAATGATACTTTCATGTTCTTTTTCACGATTCACGATTTTTTAAACCACTTTGTTTCTTACACAAACACTTCACAATACCTTGATCACTTTCATCTACTTGACGCGTTAAATCAAGAAAGTCTTTACAGACTTTATCTGCCCTAAGACAATTATTATATACAATATCTAGTCAGAGTGTAAAACAATGTGTTATTTTGCACTTTAAGTAAACGAATCCGTTATTCTATAGAATAACTGGTCATATACTTTAACTGTAACAAAATTACACCAAATTTGGTTTAACTGTAGTATTTTAATTGTATGTTTATGGGATTTTTTTTCTTATTTTGGTCTCTACTATCACCTCCCAAAGTGTGTACAGGTTTTTTATTAACAACCTGTGAATAATTTGTAAAATACGCTTTAAAATTCTAGTAGCTTTGGAGCTAAATTGAGTTTGTCTCGACTATCTCTTAAAAACAAATTTCTAAGAAATTGTGATGATTATGGCAATATAGAGGGATCGTTCTACTGCACGATTTTCTTAAGAATTACGAGTGCCATGCAAAGAATCCAAAAACTAACTGGACTGAAAACGTCTGCAGACAAACCGTACTGGCCGTTTAAAAGAAAAATTCGCGTAAAATCGCAATGGGTCGACGAGCCGCCGCTGGAGAGTCCTCCGGAGATGAGAGGACCCGGGGCAAGGCGTGGGCATGCGAGAGCCAGGTGCCAGGTGGAGGAGCAAGCAAACCACTGTCGGAATCTGAACACTGCCAGCTGCTGCACCATGTGCGGCCAATCACTGCGCCCGAATAAACACCTGTCGTCCAGGTCGCAGCCGCCAAAATACTCTCCTCGACCCCGGTGCTCTCCTTTTAAATTTCAAACAACATCGTATTTTACTTAAGTAAATGTTTGCTTCCTAGCGATTTGCGGGCCCACCCCTTAATTGCGGGTAACGGAACGGAGGATATGCCGGTTGAAGAACTGCTCATTACCAGGAAGTGACTGCCTCTTTCACTACTGGATTTATTTGAAGGTATTTCTAGCTGGCACGAAACCTGAGGATTACAATTTTAACCCATCCCAGCCTTGGTGTATTTCACCATGATTGTGGATCACATTAGTTTAAGTAAAGTACGTTTTTTTCTTATACAAATTTTCAAGGTCAAAGAATTTAGGGTTTATGTTGGCATAACTTGGATTCCTTTAAAAATATATGTTGGTAGAATTTGTTTTAGTAACTTTTTAGAACTAAAAATTGGCGGAAAATTAAAATATGGCATTAAAGTTCTATGTACTTCAAAAGCTCTTGCTAATCTTTCGTAAACGTATTCTTCTGGTATGTTAAGATTAAGATGCACACTTCAGAAATGTTTTTTTACATTTAATTTTAAAAGATTTTTTATGCATATTCAGTTTCAAAAAAGAAAAGCTGACAATTTAATTTTAAATGTCAGAATGCACAAGTCGTTTACAGGAAAACCTGACAAAAATTAACTTTCTAATAATTTTAAAAAAGCAGTTTTGCCAATTTTATCTTGACCTTGAAAATTTTTATAGGAAAAAAACCTACTTTAGTTATTTTGTCTCCTAGTTTTACCGTCAGAAAGGGGTGGCTCATGACTCATAGATGAGAATATTAACAACTAGGCTGATGCTGAATGCTGTAATGAGTCTAATGGATGTTTTTATATAAGAAACTTTTTATATTGCAAACTGTCTTTCATAAAATTTGTATTGCAGTTTAGTAAATGTGTTGATCCATACTTTAATTTAATTGCTGCTTGGTGCATTTAAGTGCCATTATTCCATCAGGCGCGATTAAAGTTATTTCAACCTGCTTTAGGAAGTTTTGAATCACCAAACTGCAGTTTAGCAAAATTATATTGTAAATGGAAGGTGTGCTAGCTAATAAAAATAATATATCACTTAAAAGAACTTCAAGAAATACTGAAGAGGTTCACCAGCTTCCTATTATTACGAAGGAAAAGATTGGAGTTGCTTACTGCCAGGTTTCAAGGTTACTTAGTTGAACATTTGCTACAAACTTGCTGAAAATTGGATGCAGTTTTGGTGTAAATTTAATGAAAATTTTTGTTCAAAAGTTTTTTAAATCTTTCGAAAATGTGTTGACGTATTATTGCAAAAGTTTACTGAAAATTTGCTAAAAAGTGGTTGCAAACTTGTTGCGAAATTGTTATAAACACTTCTTGAAAAATGCTACACGAGCGCTAAAATTTATTTAAATTACTATAATTACCTGCAAATTCGCATACTCCTATTCTTCTGAAAATCGTACGACACTCATTAATGACCAATAGAAAAATTAGTTCACGAGCCGTAACCAAGACAATAAAAAAATTTCTTGGAAATTTTTTGTAGGTAGACCAGCCTATAACTGTGAGGGTTTGTGGCGTTACGATTTTCTTACCGAATCTGCATTCGAGCATTAATTCATATCCGGAAATTATTTTCGTGCATTCCAACAACGTCCTAATTTGCCCTCGCGTCCCGCTCGGGCAAATTAATACGACGTTGTTGGACCGCACTCAAAAAAATTTCCGGAAAGAATTAATGCTCTTATGAGATTATATGTGATAATTTTACTAGTCACTGTAATTTGGTTTTTAAAATATTTTAAAATTTTCTAGAAATTCTCTGAAAATTAACTGAGACCTTTTCAAATATTTTACTGAAGCTTTGCTTAAAATTCGCTACAAACAGAAGTAGCAAAGGCTTTCTTGCTAATTCTTAAAATGTATTGCAAATTTGCTGAATAGTATTACAAACTTGCTCTAAATGTGATGTAAACGTCCTGAAAACTCATTCAAAAATTGAAAATGCTTTACTAAAAATTGTGCTTACAATCCTGAGGCAAACGGTCTGAAAGTTTACTCGTAAGTTGCTGAAAATTCATAAAAACTTGCAATTATCGCATGTTTGCTGTAACTTGCTGCTAAAAATAATGGTGTTCTGTGTAGTAGTCGTATTTTGCTTCAAAGTTTTGTGTATGGTCAACTAACAGCGAAAACGGTGTAAATCTGTACAACGATGTGGGAGAAGAGGCTGTTTTAAAGATACAGGGTGATGCAGCAGATTTGATTAATAATAATAAAACGCTTTGAACGATTTGTTTCATATATGGTAAATTACTTCTAAAGTAAGAAGCTACGTTTGGGTTCATGTCGTCGATTTCAGTGGTTCTTCGACAAATTTTATTGCATTTTATTAACGGTTCAGTCTAATAATGCACCAATTTTTAAAATAAACTTTAATTAATTGTCTAACTTTTAACTCTCTTAATCGATTTTTGTGTGTGGACAACGGTTGAAGCATAAAAAAATTAAATACAAACTTACGCGTGGTAGCTGCGAATCATCGTCTATTGCATATAACACAAATAAATGAAAAAAATAAATTAACCAAATTCCTTGAACAAGTCAGATCAAATGAACCTAAATTTTGACTTTTTGCAATAACATGGCGTGTACCAAATATGAAACAAATCGGCCAAAGTTTTCAGCTATTAGCCTATTGCTAATAAACAATCCAGAAGGCTAAAGTGGAGTGTTTTAACTACAAAAATCATCCCTCGAAGTTTGAGTATAGAGTTCTGATACGTCCTATATACAAGGAAGCTTCGTTAAATACAAAATTAAACACTGTACAGTGCTGGATCTAGAGAGAGTGAAATGGAGCCTACACCCAGGTGCTATAGACGAGGGCCTCCAACGCAGTTTTGAATAATAAGGATATCATTTGACATGCACAAACATTTTCACGAGACTACAGAAACTATCTTTGAAATATGTTTACAGAAAAGGGCCAGATAGTACTAACCCGAATATGCCTACGTAGACATTATAAAATTATCAAAACTATCCAAGATTCAATTCTATGCTAGCAGTATTAACTGGCCCATATTTTTTTTACTTTTATAAGATTTTTACTTTATTTTGATGAATAAATATTTTCATTGTACGTATTACGAAATTTGAAGTTACTATGTTAAAAGCAGAAGAGAAGGTGGGCTAACTAATAACATATTTAACATACTTAACATTTGCTGTAATCCCATACATGCATAATGGATCCTTATTTTAATCTATGCTGTTTTATAACAATTTTTTTTTTGTTATAAAACTACAGAAACGTTGTAAAATTGGGAACAATTTTATAGCACAAAGTATTCAAGTAGCTCTACAAATCTACCAAATTTAAAGAAAGCAGCAAGTTAGTTTTTCTTTATTGAAAAATAAAGTTCTTACTAATTTTACCAGCTTAACAATTGAGCAGCATAAGATGTAATTTTGCAAAATTCTTAAAAAGAAAGAGAAGTTACATCCTTAATTAAACAAAAGCGATTTACATATGTAAAAATAGTATATTGTGTAACCTCGTAACTAGCAGGAAAATTGATATATTCCCGAACAACTGTCGAAGTTGCGGTCGATGCGTCCGGAATGTCCAATTTTCCCACGTGTTACACATATTTTTTCTCCAATCGGAATCTACCCAAAAATTAATAAATTATATTACGTTACGTCTTTGCCAGCCTAGGCCGAGAAAGTATTTTTCGGTCTAGGCCGAAAGGTTATTCCCGGAGTGTTATTTGTTGTCGCTTAAGCAACGAGTTCATTTGTTTACTGTTACTGTTTGGCGTGTAGCAAACTTCTTTCCAGATGGTGTATTCATCATTGTCAAAGCTTTCAATATAAAATTAGAGTAACATAGATCAAACCATGTAGGCATAGTTTAAGTAGATTACATAGGATTCTCTAATTTTATATGACAAATAACACTTCCACAATGGCGATGAAAATCTGATACAGCATATTTGTACTAAATACGAATAAGAATTTTTTGACGTATCGGAGTTTATTTGCAAAAGAAGTTAAAAAGTGCCCATCTGAAAATATAGCTACATCTTTGAATGTCTTACTATCCAATTATAACTAAGGTCTGCGTCAAAGCCTTTAGTAAACTAAAACTAAAAAATCCCTTTCAATTGAACAAAAATTAGATTTATAAAAAATCATTACCGATTTTTCAGTAAAAGGAGGAGTAATGTTTAAGCTCCTTCTTTCTTCTATTTTGTGATCTACTAGACCGCATCTTGAAATTGCAATTTAAAAATATATTTAGCAAAGAAAAGCACAAGCACAAAACATACAATTTTTGGTTTTTATTATAAATATAATAAAGGAAAAAAACATTTAAAAGCAGCATTGGAATATGTGTTAGACGAACTAAAACACAAAGGTTGTAAGCAACATCTTGTTGAACCTCTTTCTTATTAAATTGAAGGTAAATTATCGTTAGAGGTATTCTTTCTCCTTTCTACTTTGCATCCAAGCTCTATGAACAAATCGATCTGGGTACATATATAAAACTAAACTTACATTGTCGGATACTTAATATGGACCGACTTAAAAATATCAATTCTTTCATATAGTGAGGTGTATTTCCTACAGCCGATTGGTGGACGAACAGTCAACAGATGTAGGTAAAAGGAAAAAACTGTCAAGATTTGGGCTCAAATTTTGTTTTATTTATGCTCTATACTGATGCTGCTGTAGATTAAAGTCAAAATTTCGAATGGGCGATCCGATTGTACTCAATCCCTTTTCACACAACCAGTAATCGTTTTTTGGTAACTAGAAAACGGAGTATAAAAGAAGTAAATGCTCTATAGTATATGAGTATGACATCTATTCCAAAGAAACCGAAGAGTTCATATTTAAGAAGCATCGCGATAACTTCATCGTCACAATATGCAGCAATTAGTTTAAATCTACAACTGCATTTTTTAACGCTTGAACAGGAACGAATGACATGGTGAGCATTACTCCGCTAAGTACAGTTTCGAATTAAACATGGGGAAATGTATTTTCGCTGTAATGAAATTCGAAACCACAAGATACAAAGTCTGTGGAATAAGATCGGCAACTTTTTGACCAAGCCTCGTACGTGGTATTCTCCGATCAAGTGCAGTGACATTAAATTCCTGGAAGTTACACTTCAGATCCTGCACTGTGGCTGAAAATTGGAAATTGGTGTGTTGATGAACCACTCTTTTTTAAGGTAAAACATATAGTTACGGTTAGTTAGAAGCATGAAATTTTCAGAAATTCTATGCAGAGCCAAACTAAAAAGACGCCCGGTGACCCTGATTAACTAAACAGAAAAGCAGGCAATTACTTGAACTAATCGCTAGCGAAATAATTAAAAATTAGCTAGAAACTACAACAATGCGGTGAATCACGGCTGCAAAAATTTAATTCCGGGAAGCACAACAGTCAAAACAAGCATTGAGCATAGCGAAGTGAGAATTAAACGGCCAGCGCCACCGCAACTACCCGCTGAATTTAATTTAAGTTACCTCATTCCGTGACCCTTGTAATATTGACGTTTCCCGTCTATCAACACTTCAACCACCGCTTGAGAATTGCTAATTAGAGTCTAGTAGTATGCAAACAACCCGTGCAAATAAAGTGATCCCTGCGAAACACAAAAATCAAAGCGTTGTGTTTGAGCTCAGGAATTTGCAACATGGAAATTACGTCTTACTGGTGAATATGAATATAAGAGATGCTATAAGTACATACAATTCACCATATAACTAGATCAGATGATTGCATGGTTTATTATAGTTCATGGTAATATCAGCTTAGATGTAAGAAATTAAAATAATACACGAAGACAATATAGGTTATTAGCTACCTCGTCTTGAAAATAAACGAGTATTATATCAAACGGCATTGTATCGTAATACACGACGACGTTTTGTGCACATTTTTATCTATTTATAACATAGCATTGCTTCCTTATGCATTAATTTGTCATTAAGGATGGACTTGGTTAAATTAGAGCTCCGAAGCATAATAAAATTCTTAACTTTGCAAAGCCACCGACCAACATTCTACATAAAAAAATGTAGGAAATGTCTGGTAAGAATAGACCAAACCTATATCAAATAAAATACTAGTAAAAACAGTTCCGTTGGGGTCGTGGATCGGTAGAAGACGATCCAGGACAGCCGAAAACAAATCATGAAAACGAATCATGAAATGTGAAGGAAGAGGCGATTATTCTTGAAAATCGACGTTTGGCGGTAGCAGAGATCGCTGTGGCGTTGAGGATATCGAAACCAAGGGTTCTGCACATTTTGCTGGAATTAATAAGGTATCAGTCAGATGGGTTCCAAGACTTCATACCTGAACACGCCTGAACAGAAAGATTATTATCGTAGAGAGATTTCCTCGAGGAGTTTGGATATACTAAAAAAATCCAAATGTTTAAAATAGTGGCAGGAGATGAAACCTGGCTCCATTATTGGGATCCTGGAACCAAGCAGCCGCTATTATTTATTCGGAAATTTAAACACCTACGAGTTCGCCAGTTTTCTTCTGACGAAGAACTTTGACTGGCTGTTAGCAACTACTTTGGTAAACTGGAAAAGGGAATATTGCATGTTCCAGAAAAGTGTAAAAATCATTTAGTTAAGTGGTGACTATATTAAAAATTAGAAATAAATACTACTCTGTCTTTTCCTCCTTTTCTAGGTAGATTATTAATCTAGTGTCCCTCATATCACATAGCAATTTTAAAAATAATATTGCTACACATTTCACCATGATTTTGGCTATAGAGGTACGGCGAATAGCAATAACACACTAAATGCCTTAAAAAATATGACGTCGAAAATAGTAATTTATTATACAAAACGATAAGTAAAATTTTATCCACGAGTGAATCGTTTAAGGTCGAGACGAAGTCGAGACGTTAATGATTCAAGAGTGGATAGAAATAACTTTATCGTTGTGTATAATACAATATTTTTTTATATAGCAAGAACTTTAACAATTTCAAAAGAAAATAAGAAAAGTCAATCACATTTTAAAATCTCAGTAGCTAGATTGGGTTCCTAGGATAATACGAAGCTGTAATATTTAATTTAAATAAAAGTTAGAAAATTAAATTACTTTATCTACCCTTGATGTTAAAGTGCTACTTTATCTACCCTTGCAGTTAAAGTAACACTTGACATTTTGTTTTGAGTCGATTAAAGCACACTTTAACATTTGCTATAGAAAATAGTAATTTGTACAACTAGTTTCGAAAGTCATACTTTTTTTCATAAATTTGCAGTTTGATAACGAGGGCGAAGCCCAAGTTAATCAAGCAAATAAATTTAAAAATCTGGTGTGAATAAAGCGTTAGTTGAAGAGACAAATTTTCTCTAGAATTTTAAGCTGAATTCAAAAATTTAATAATATACCGGGTGTTTTATTTAAAATAGCGGTTAATAAAAAAAATGGAGAAAAAACAAAAGAAAAAATCGAAAAAACTGACAAATTACAAGAGTAAGCACCTACTTCCGGTTATGCAATTTTCTTCGAAAGCTTGCTGTCGTATCTACATAGTACAGAAAACTTTATATGAAGTTTCAACGCCATACCTCTTTTCGTTTTTGAGATATTCTGTTCACAGACAGACAGACAGAAACACACACAGACAGACCAATGAAAAAAAATATGTTTTTGGGGTTCAGGGAACTCTAAACCGCGAAGATCTGTTGAAAACTCAATTTCGGAATTTGGGTGAATCCAATACTTCCTTTACTGTACACGTAGTTTTTTACTTCATTTTCCTTATAAAGGAAGTATTGGATTCACCCCAAAAATTCGAAATTGGTTTTCAACAGATCTTCACGTTTCAGAGTCTTCTGAACCCATAAAAAATGTGTTTGTTCATTGGTCTGTGTGTGTGTGTGTGTCTGTGTATGTGTGTGTCTGCCTGCCTGTCTGTGAACAGAATATCTCAAAAACGAAAAGAGTATGACGGTGAAACTTCATATATAAGTTTTGTGTACTATGTAGGATGCGACAGCAAGCTTTTGAAAAAAAATCGCACAACCGGAAGTAGGTGTTTACTCTTATGATTTTTCAGTTTATTTCGATTTTTTCAAAAACGGCTGTAACGATTATTTTCAAACTTTAAATTTTTATTAAATTTTTAATGTTTATTGCAGTGAGATAGGTGACTTTCCAGTTGAATACTTCTAAAATGGGTTTCTTTTGTTTTTTTTCTATTTTTTTAATTAACTATTATTACATTTTTGAATTCAGCTTAAAATTTTAGAGAAAATTTGTCTCTTCAACTAACGCTCTATTTTGTACCGTTTTTGTAGAATTTGTAATTTTTTTTAAATCTTTGACAAATGCTTAAAAATTAAAAATAAAATTTTTCGCTAATTAATATAAGATCACAGTAAAAGGAAGTTGTGTGAGTGTATCACACCACGTTTTTTGCATAGTGATCTCTTGTTCGAAATTTAGTCGAAAAGGACCTTCGGAATTGACAACTGTCAAAATTGACATTTCAATAAAATAGTTAAGTCTACTTTTTTCACGATTTTTGCGTTAAAAAAAGTGAACTTTCAATACGATTTTTCGTTAAAAAAGACTCACGATCACCATGCAAAAAAAATAAATTTTTACATAACCAAATATTTCAGCAGTATCCATTTCAAAAATATGTAAAGGCTACCCATGGATAAGAATACGAGTATAATGCTGCAAAACATAACTTTGTAATGTAACGTAATCGTTTGAGGGTAAAAGTTAATATTTTAGAAAATTTCTATAGAAAATGTGAAAAACTCCTAAATATCTGCGTGATTTATCAATTTTTTTGCAAAAATTACATCCGAAACTACATTGTGTGTTTGTATAACAATTTTTTTTAAATAACGTTTGTAGGGAATTAGAAGAAAGGTTATACCTACATTTGTTTACGAATAATCAAGTATTTTTATTATTTTGTATTCATTCATTCAGTACCTCTCAGTGCCGTGGACCATCCATGCTGTGCGGGAAGTGCAACAGAGACAATGGGTCACACGCCACTTACATTAAGCCTTTCCTGCATCCAAACGACAGCATACATGGAACCGCATGAAACAACCTTAATCTAACTTGTATTTATAACTAACTAAACTAATGAGTACAAATTCATCGTCGCTCTCGGCGACACGATGGCCAGATTTGAACTAATATTCACCTAGCTGCTAAGCTGGGCCCTTACACACTCAACCACCTTGACGGCCTATATTTTTAAGTACAAAGAAATGCTAAGCCCCAAAATGTGGTGTTACTAAAATTTGCTTGTGAAATCTATAGAACATTGGAAGAAAGCTAAAATGTCCATTCGTGAATTTTCACTGCTTCTGTAAAATTTTAAAAACCCAAGTGGTAGTTGGTAGTTTAAATGGTAAACTATAGAAAATAATTTGTTCTATAGAAAAGAATTTGTTCCGTAGAAAATTCTTAATGTCTATTGATGCATTATCAATTATTTTGGATTTTGGCAAAATAGTGAAAAGCTTAGTTATAGTTCCTTACTTTCGCTTAAAATTCTTAATGGAATTAAGGAGTTTATTAAATTTTACACACTCTCCTTCACAAAAATTAGCAAAGACATTTAAATCTTAGTGCTTTTTACTATACTGCAAGAAGAACAACTACACGTTTTCTGTTCAACAAGCCAATACAATCACTTTAATTCGATAAAACTACTTCTAAAAATTAGATTTACACAATTGTAATTTTTTATAAATACTTTTTTTATGATTATATTTGCACAAAAACATTTAATTTTCCCAATAAGCATGAGCAGGCAATAGTAATAAATTCTAACGTTTTTGTGTTTTAATACGAATATTACCTAGCAAATGTAAAGTTTGTATAAAGTAGCAGCACATTTTGTTACCAAAACTGTGAGAAACTTTCATGTACCTAGTATATCAGCAACGTACATCTACATATATTACTGCATGCCATAGTGTATACACACTTGTCATTTCTATTCTCTTTAAAGTTCAACGCCATACTTGGAAATGATACTTGATAAGCAAAAATGTAATTTCGAAGTCTAGTATGTACAGTTTTTCATAAGAAGCAGCTGACATTATTTGAAAGGAGTGATAAAGCGAAATAAAAACATATCAAATTCCGTTAGCCTTATTTGAAATTTTCTTACTAAATGGAATTCAGAATCTACATAGCAAGTTTTTAAATGTCTAAATATTGCTGTGCAGCATATTACTGGTACCTACGTATTGTAGCTCTAGATTTCAGTAGTAAATCAAAAGTCACATTTATTCGTACAACCTAGCCCCTAGCATTATTTATTGTTTGATAGCACACTTTGTTGCATTCGTTCTGAGAAATAACACTAGGAATAGTATATTAAAGTATGAATGGATAACAAGGTCTTTAAAAACACGCGCGAGTTTTCGAGCACGACGGCGTAGCCAGAGTGCTCGAAATAGAGCAAGTGTTTTAAAGACCAGTTATCCACGAATACTTTACGCTATTTTTTATTATACCTCCAATACTGGAAATAAATTACGCACTAAAAACTTAGAAATAATTTTTGGTCGTGGTAAATCGAGAGGGCATAATATATTGCTACTATAGTTACGAGAATTGTTTACGTTTTTGTCGCGTCCACGTTCGTTGTTGCATTCAGTCGTTTCCTTGACAACCTTTAAAGCTCGGCGTGCTTTAATCGTCTGTTTTCGCACGCTCAGGCGTGCTTTAAACGGCGATTCTGATGCAGATATAATAAGAAATATTTTAAATGATAAGTGATAATACTTGCCTTGCCGCCTGAAAAACTATTAGAACTATACGAAGATAACTTACAGAATTTAAGATTCTCATTACTTCAAATCATCCACCCTTTAAAGTTAATAAATATATCAATACACTTTATCTAGTTGCTAATAAAACAATATAATATATATTTATTTTTAGGGGTATAAAACGGTTTTCTGCAATAATTTTGCTTCATGCCAGAACCTTTAAAAAAATCTCAAAAAAACAGACTAAATTTCATTCCAAATTGCAACTAAAACCAATTAGGATCAGAGCAGTTTTATGTTTATGAATGTAAAAATATACAATTATAAGCACAAAAATGTTTTCTAAAAGATAAATTTTGCCTTGTGTGTCATAAAACCTGCCAGTTTTTGAAAATAGTTTCTTTAACTTTAAACTAAAAATGAAGCTAATAAGAATAAGCTCCAAGGTACCTTTTTTAAAGCTGCTAAAAACCCGAACGTTTGCAAGTTTAAATTGTTATCGGCCGTTCACACATTGACGTTAGATCAGCTGTGTTATGAATCACAACAATAACAACTCCAATTCGCCATACGACATGTGCGATAGGTTCACCGCCAAGAGAACTCGACAGAAAAACTTCAATCACGTGAACGCAGTGCGCGAAAGCCTTGAATTTTTTGTAAAACAGTAAAGGGAACTTACCAAATCTAGCCCTTCTTGGGACACACTTTCCAAAATTCGAAATGGCACTACAACTCAATCTGCACACGGCGGGGCTTTAAATTTTCAGCAATCACAAGAGCACGAAGGTTCCGAAACGCGCATCACGTGAACGCACGAAAGCACGACCTGCGCAACTTCTCTCTTCGCTGGTTACAGCCGACTAAGCGGAAGAGGAAGACCTGCTGAACTTCAGAAGTAGGGGATAAAATACGAGCCCACGAAGCTGAAGAGGGTTCGCCATCTCTCTGGTGGAGATAGGACGACTGGAAGTGTTGGTGTTCGAAGTGGACAGTTGTTCAGTCAGATTGCGTAAAGCAATGCGTTATAGACATGTGGTGCAGTAAATGTAGTTAGTCATACTTTATATTTCAGCAAAGTAAATACCACTTCAGTGGCGGACGCAGAGGGGGTTGTACCTGGCCAGAATATTAAAAATTGTGTAGGCTTGTTGAAAAAAATTAACGATCCTTTAATACTCCGCGAAGACTTCCTCATTTGTACCGATTTATGATTTCGTGGTTAGAGAATAAGTACAGCCGTAGACGTGTTCATTGAAGTGTTGTAAAGCATTTGTGTTTTGTGAATATAAATTAATTATACAAAGTTCAAAAAAGTGTTGTATATACAAATATTTTGAAAGTATACAGCTAGGTCTACCTAGTTAATGATACAGTGTGAGCATTTGTTGAGTAATATCACAACCACCATAAACTTACAGCTGTCGTACAACACATTTTTGAACACGACTGTACCCTAAATTTGCATTTTAGTTAAATGGCACATCTATCTAAAACCTTTAAAAACTTAGATTATGCCATCAACTGAACAGCAAACAATCATCCAATAAGATTAAACAAAACAGATTTTTACTGATAAGCAGTGGCGTAGATAAAAAATGTTTGCCCCCCCCCCCCCCACTTCTCAAATCATATGTATGCAGGTCCGTACTAGTCAATAATTTGGGCGACTATAAATTTAGCGGGCCCCCGCTTAAAATATAAAGCATAAAATTTTTATCTACAACTATCGCATTAATCTATGGATTACTAACGCTGTTTTGACAAGTAATGACAGTTATTACTATTATCATATATAATGCAACTAGTGGGTTCTTGATTATCAAATAATTATTTCTGTTTACAGGAGATATATTGTTTGGCAATCGCGCGAGTCCGAAGGACGAGCGTGATTGCCTAAAACAATATATCGAGTGAAAACAGAAATTATTTGATAATCAAGAAGACACGAGTTGCATTCGGCTAGATTATATCACGAGTCAATAAACAACGTTTGAATAGTGTATTTTAAATATTAAAAGTACAGTTAATGTGGTTGTTATGACAATTGTACTGACAGCAGGTATCGTGTTTTTTTGTGAAGGCGTGTGATTATCACCTATTAATCAAGAAGGTATGTGATTGTCAGTTGCTATGTACATTATCAAAAGTTAGTACATGCGTAACTATGCATTTTGCCATTTTTCATTGGTTGATGTTAGAGGGAGTGGTATAATCAATTGAAATAATATGACTATTCAATACTATAACATATAAGCCAATCACATTGCAGACATTTGCTTTTTTCAACCAATAACAGCAGTATACCACTGAATATTGGGACCATGCAAAATATTCACAAAACAATGTACGTACTCAAAAAATAAATAGCCTTGTTGGGAAGTATCGCTTAGCAACGATGTTTCGTCCTTAGTGATATCGCTAGGTTACGTAACACTAAACCCCAACAAACTGTGTGGCTTCTTTTAAAAATTTTAAAATACTGTGTTTTGGAAGTATTCCGCTGAATTTAATTGCGAATGAATAATTATATTAATTGTTGGATTGTTTTTCAATAAAGTTAATCGTTATGTATTAATATTGTTAAATAGTCGTCCCAAATACCACTCGAAGTGGATATATATATTTTTAAATATTTTGGCTATTTCCCATAGAAATTATTGCAAATTTCACTCAATAAAATCACATTTAAATGTCACTCGCCTTCGGCTCGTGACATTTTTGATGTGATTTTGTATCGTGAAATTTAAACGCAATAATTTACATGGAAACGACAAAATATTTGTCAAAAATATATCCACTGCTTGTGGTATTACCCTTGATTATTCAACACTATAATAAACGAACCAATGAAAATTGTTCAATTTGTCATAAACGGACCAATAAAAAATTGACTGTCTTTGAAAACACCTAATGTCGCAGTGTTTTCACGCGAGCCCGATTGGTTTCAATGATTTCAATTTAATGAGTAGCCTTTGACTGACATATCACCAAAACTTCAAAGTAAAGTTTGCAAATCAGCGTCGTTCTAAAAACTCATAATAATCTTGTTGGAAGCTTCAGTATTTAATTAATAGTGGAAAACGTTAAAAATGTTTGCTGTTGAACACGGTAAAAAGTCATCTACCCATATTGTTGAATAATCTTTCCAAATAGCACTCAACGTAACATTTTAAGAGTGAATTTTTTTCGTCAACATGCAAAATATTGCAAATTTCTCTCAACAAAAACTGCTCAAATTCCACTCGACCTGCGGTCTCGCTGAATTTTTAACGCAGTTTGGTTTCAAAAAATTTAAAACGCAATTATTTGCATGTGAACGAAAAAAAATCTCAAAAATTTTCACCCTATGTGTATTACCCTTGACAATTTGATGGAACAATATTACTCAATCGTTACGTTAAAACTAAATCACATGCATTATTTTGGCACAAGTAGGTGGTGCGATGTTGCTATAACGATGACATTAGTTTTTACAAACATCAGTAATTTGGTGAATTTTGTCTATATTTCGGTTTGTTTCGCGTACAAGATGAGTGATATGAATACTTCAGATGAAGACGAATTGCGTAGCAGTACACCTACCGAAATATTAAAATTAGCCACAAGCGCAACAGAGAAACGTTTACCTATAAAATCAAAAGTATGAAGCCGCATATAAGAATTTTATAGATTGGCAGTTAAGACAAAAAACGACTTTTGTTTCAGAAAATGTGTTACGGGTGTATTTTGCTGAATTAGCCAAGAAGTACAAGTCGTCCTCACTATGGCCTTTCTACTCAATACTTAAAAGTACCCTGAATATTCACCATAACATCCATCTTGAAAATTACATGATCTAAAACGCCAGTCCGAAGGCCATCGACCAAAAAAAGCCAAGACTTTTACACCAGAGGAACTGCATAAATTTCTTAAAGAAGTACCAGATCACCTTCTGATCAAAGTAAGTGACCGAAAATGAAATTGTAAAATATCTCATAGTACCGTAATGTTTTGTACAGGTGGCATTAATCATGGGTTTAATGGGAGCCTGTCGCACTAACGAATTGTATTCTATGAAAATTGAAGATATAGAAGATTACAATGGAGCTCTTGTAGTCACTATACCTATCACCAAAGACGTTTAGATCGTTTACCGTGTCAGGTGAATTTTACGAAATTTGTAGAAAATATCTTGCACTGCGACCACCTCATGCCAAATCGGGCTCTTTATTTTTAAATTACTAGAATGGTAAATGAACCATCCAAAAAGTTGGCATAAATAAGTTAGCTGCTATGGGCAAACAAATTGCTATGTTTTTGAAACTTAAAGATCCTGAACTTTACACAGACCATTCATTTCGTCGATCTTCGGCAACAATTTGTGTGAGCGGAGGTGGTGACATCACAGCCGTGAAAAACTAGGGGGATGGAAATCAACCGCAGTTGCCGAAGGTTACATCGACGACAACATAAATAACAATTTAGAACGAGGAAGAAACATAGTGGAAGTAATTAAAAAGAATAATTGCACCGTACAAAGTGTACATAATATTACAAGTACAACTACTACACGAAGTACTAACTATAATTTGACGGATATAGAAAATCCACCTATAACTTTTAATAACTGCACGAATGTTACTATTAACTATAATTACCATGCTAACAAAAATTTATAAAATGTTATTTGCCTAAAATTTGTAGCAATATTGTTATTTTCCTAAAAGTTGTAAATACAGTATAGTAGGTATTCGACTCGCGTGTAATGGCCATTACCCACTCAGATGATTACACCACTCGCTAGTGCTCGTTGGGCAAGTTTCATCTTCATGGGTAATGGCCATCATTACACGCTCGTTGAATAATATACTATTATTCCATCGACACATTAACGATATACATATAAACTTGAGGCAAAGATAATTATTATGATTATTACACACAACTCACATGACTGATATCATCCAATTAGAACCATGCATTTTTTGTAAATCGACCAGCTCGAACTGATTATCTGATAAGCGACCTAGGGATTATTATCGACCCCATGGATGATGTCATGATTAGAAATAGAAATGCAAGAAACTAACAATTTGAAGTTTTTGGCGTTATTAGATAACAATATACGACAAAAGGACGCCGGACAAAAGGACGCCGAAAAAAGGACGCGGCAAAAAAGAACCCGCTGCAATTTCAAATTCTATATATAGATAAATCGGGCCTCAGTCAACATCCAGAAAACTAAAAACTTGTGTTCAAAATAGAGCAATACATGTCTGGAATTGTGCCTCCTCGTAAAAAAAAATATAGAGACACAGCAAACAGGATAAAAGTTATTGATGCAATTTCGCTAAAAGGCCAATTATATAATATTTAAGAGGCTTTGTTCACCATTTCCAATTATAAATTTAAATTTCAAATAAATTATTAATAACATAAAAACAAAAAATTTAATATAAACATTTTTTTAATAAAAACAGAAAAATAAAAACACAACAAAAAAACTTTACGCTGCCCGTCCTAAGCTTGGATAAAGTGTGAAGAGAAGTTTTTAATTTTTGGATGTTGACTGAGGTCCCATTTATCTATACAGAACTTTTGAAATTGCGTGCTTGTCAACAGTAATGTAGTAAGTGCATAGTGACTTGCCGATAATGCTGGTCAGATTGCACGACCGCTGGATTGTATAGAAAATACGGGCTTATTTTCTAAAACAATCCAGCGGGAGTGCAATCTGGTTAGTATTATCGAAGCAAGGAACTATGCACGCAATATATTTTGCGTGACTATTGCTTGAATGGATTAAAAAAACTAACGAATCATCATTTTAATGAGTATGGTGGATTATTACCGATAAGTAGTTATATAACAAACTTACCTATTATATAACACCTTATCGACGCAAGTCGTTTTTGATTGGTTGAAAGTTAAAAAAGCGAGTTCGATCATTGGTTAAATGGCATCGTTTGACAGATGTATGCAGTAGTCAAGCGATACGCGCCCTAGGATGATTATCGGCCCCGTGGATGGTGCCATAATTAGAAATAGAAATGCAAGAAACAAACAATTTGAGTTTTTTGGCGTTATTAGAACAAATTTTAAATCATAATTCGTATAGGTACGAGTTTTGTGTAATAATTTTCAAAATATAAACGCGGGCAACACACGTGCAGATAATTTTGCCCGTGCCGAGTCATCATCTTGCTGGTTGCCCTTAGATTGCAACCAGCACTGGACCCTTGGCGTGTTTAAAATTATCGGTAAGTATGTCTCGCCTATTACTAGTGAGAACATGTTGCATTTTAAAAATGATATAAACATATTTTGCAATTCTTTAGACCGTGGACAGCATTTAGCAGTTTTGAGTACCTTCATATCGTTCCAAGTTAAATAGAAAAGCGATTATAGCTGTCAAAATCGATAAAATTGATAATTCTAACAAAATTAATATTATTGCTTAAAAACCAAGTGTTCCAAAAGTGTACAAAACAAATGTTTATTTTGAGTAATAATAACATAATAGGAAATAAATTCCTCATTGGAATACAATATTACATTGTTGACTTTCATAGCAGTGTTCTTCATTCAGATTCCTACTGCTTAAGACCTTTCTTATTCCTTCTCCCCATGATCTTCGAGGTATCCCCCTCCCCTTCAGTCATTCTTTTGACATCAATTCCATGGAAAATTTCGGTAATCGTTCATTTTTAATTCTCTTCACATGACCGTACCAACTAATAGTCGTTTTTCTATTTCGTCGATAACAGTGTGCGGGAGCCCCATCATTCCTTTTGTTCTTTGATTTGTTTGTCGTCCTCTTCTAGATACTCTACACGACCTTCTCAGCATGTACATTTCTACTGCGGAGACTTTGTCCGCTTCTAATTGTCTGTCTCCATGTTTCTGCCCCAAACAGCATTATCCTTATCCTTATGCTACCATATTTCGTTTAACCTTTGTTATGAGCCAAAAGTGACTTTTAAAACTTCTGAAATTATTTGCCCTATTTTAGTTAAAGCTAAATTTGGTCTACGTTTTAATTGAGCTATCAGGCTATTTTTTTGAGTTTTAATAGGTGGACATATTTCTAATTAATTTCTTCCATGTTAGACCTTACTTCATGCTCATGCTAGTTTGGTTCCATACCAATATTTCCCCCGTTTCTCAAAATTTTTGAGTCTTCTCAGACCATTTCGTTCATTTCTGCCTTCGTGTCTTGATGCAGAAAGGTTGTTGAGTGATTTATGTTTGTGATACGTACTAGTGATCTGGGTTTTTCGTTACCATATTTCCTTGAGGAAACCCCCTTTTGATTCCGTTTTGGTTGGAATATTTGGATGACGTCCCATTGAGGAAAATTTATAGGAATTTCTCAAATCAGACATCGTTCTGGATTCACTTGCGTCAAGCACATGGTTACATTTCGGCAAAGCTGGGGGCCGAACATTAAAGAGCTTCTTTTTCTCCCCGTGCAGCAAAATTCGACCCCTTTGTGAACGCATGGTATCCTTGGGTTTATTGCGACCTTTGTGTTTGGGATTCGTGTGCTAGAAGGCTCCGAACTTGCAGTTAGCTTGAGACCAATCCGCTCCGCCAGAAGCTATTCGAAGCCTCTTACGATACCTGCTAGTGATGTCAACTTTCGTTTCTTTCGGTACTTGTAACTATTCGTTACTTTTTGTTGTAGTATCCGTTACTTTGTATTCGTTACCGAGTACTCGTTTATTCTAGAGCCTTCGCGCGTCCCAACCAGTTCAGATGGAGTACCTGAAAAAAGTATCCGTTGGCTTCAGATGGAGTGGGCGACTTCGCGAGTACTTCCCGAACACGGAGCTGCGAAAGCTGCCGTAAACAAACAAAACCGAATGCTTACTTCTTTACTTTTCAGAATTGAACATTGCGCTCAGGGCTTATGCACACGTAACATCAAGAGTTGCATTTGTTCAGCATTTAATATGTAGAAGAGGTGCTAAACAACCTGGTTAAGAGGCCTGCTTTTATTTTGTTTTCAAAGTAACCTAATGGAAAAACTTGTGATAGCAACCTACCTGATCACGTTTTTAAACATCGGTTAATAATAATTTCTTCGGAAAATTACCTATTTTATTTCACGGTATTAAAAAGTGCTAGCTAATACATTTTTCGTAAAACTACTATGAAAGAAAACATCCTCTAAGCCTCGTTTATATGTTAACGCATTTTAAGCATTTCTTAGGGAAATTACCTATTTCACTTTAGAGCATTGAAAAAGTCCCAGCGAAGAACTCCAATCGCTGTTCGAATGTACCTAAAAATATTTTTTGGAACCCCTACTTTTTCAGACAGCATTCTAATTTTAAACACAATCTCAAACTTAAGCTTCGCATCGTAAGATGGCAATGAAATAAAAAGCAAGGTTGAATCAAATACTCTTTGATTAAACTACATCGTTGAGTGAACAAGTAATTATTCACTCAATAACTACAGCAACTGTTTTAAAAATGTAACGAATACTTTTGCAAGTTGATATCCGTTACTTCGGATCTTCTCCGGTAACGAGTACTCGTGTACCGAATAGTTACTTTTTTGACATCACTAATACCTGTATATCGACGGCCCTAGCGCAGGCCACCTGTGGACTTCATGTGGTCTTCGACAGGGCTTTCTACACGTCCACGAGCTGATATGTAACTGCCCAAGGTATGTTTTATCCAGTATAATTGTTCGACCTGCGTCTCATCATAGGTGCCTCGAGCTTAACCTACAAATTAGAACACTCTTGTGTACATGTCCCGGAATTTGTATTAGCATTTTTAATGGCATATACCAGGTTATATCTTATTCGGCAAACGTTAGGTTGTCCTCTTACATTATTTGAGCTAATAGCGTAAACTTAGAAACTCAGCTGTGTAGCACAGTTTATCAGCATAACCAAGCTACTGTAGTAGAAATGTAAACATAACTTAGATGTGTCTCAAATGCCATCCGAATGAATATTACGCCGTTGTGAAAAGTGGCCGTTGTGATCAGTCCCCAATATTACCATTCAATTTGTGAAGTTGTGAAGCATAAGCCTAATTTAAATTTTGAGCTAACACAATCCCGTACTTGCAAGATATTTCAGCAATGAACCCGCTTTACCTGACGTCTTGAATTATTATTTCTGAATTTCACGCGACTTCCGGGTTATATAGTGCCCTATCTGAACCAAGATCTTGAGTCAATAAGACCATTTGAATATAAATATGAATGACAACTAACAGTTCTTGCTACCCTAAATTTAAATAGTAATAATTTTAGCCGCGGTTGTAGGCCTTGTCTATAGAGCGTCTCAGGGTGACAAGACAGCGTGGAGAGGATAGGGAATGCTTTCCTTATGGGAATTTCGCTCCGACGTTTGCCAGTTCTATGCAACGGGTGATGGTATAAGTTGACCGAAATAGACGAAAACCAGAAGTTCCCAATAAGTTCTCATGCAAAATTTTAATTCAGAAAGCATCATTTGTAGTTCAGATTAATCAGTTTGAGAAAGTATAATTTGTAATTCAGAAACCATTATTTATACAGGGTGATTTATAATAGGTGTAAAACACTTTACTATCTTGTTCCGGAAGTAATTTTAAGATAAAAATGTCATATGGACATAGGTCATATTCCAATTAGTTACAGAACTACAACAGATTTAAATTTTAGTGAATTAGTAATGATTATTAAAGAACAATTTCAAAACATAAGTAAAAACAAATTGGAATATGACCTATGTCCATATGACATTTTTATCTTAAAATTACTTCCGGAACAAGATAGTAGAGTGTTTTACACCTATTATAAATCACCCTGTATAGAAAATTATAAATAATTAATACCTATATCTTATCATTTTTAAACTGAAGTAATTTACTGCACATCAGGTTTAACGTCTGCTGTATGCATCAAATTGGTTCTTAATTACAACCATAATGAGTGTGACAAATTTGTACTTCCAAAAGTTTGAGTGATTCATAACTACTTTCTAATGCAAAATAAATTAATAAGCCATTAGGGTAATTTTTGTACAAAATATGTTTAGTCTTCATCTGTTCTCAGAGCCTGTTGACATATTCCATTTGCGATTATTTTGCAGTGTTCTATACATTTATCTATTGTTAGTGCTTTATTGTTGTTTATTGTTGTTTTGACCGCTCAATGGAGGAAATTGTTAAATGGAAACGTGGACAATCTTTGCAAGTTTCAGAAAAGCAAATAGTAATGAATCTCGTCAGTTACCATTTAAATCAAACTAACGATTCGATATCCACTATAATCAAAAAAGTGTCCGAAATGAGTGGCGTGGGTGAAAAGAAGCTTTACAACGTGAGACAAGAGTACACTTCACCAGCTGGACTACTTCCTCCAAAAGAAAGGCCCAAAAAGCGCAAAATTGTTACATCTCGTGAAAACACATACGACGGAGAAATGAAGAGTGACATTCGCAGAATAGTGCACCAGTTTTATCGGGACAATATACCGTCTACAATAAATTCTGTGTTAGCTGCAGTAAATGGCAATGCAAATTTGCCTAATTTTTCGCGCGCAACAATGCATCGCATACTGAGTGACATGGACTTTGTGTATGTAAAGCGTGGCAGAAAATCTATTTTAATTGAAAAGCAAGAAATAATCTCTTGGCGTCATCGTTATTTACGCGAAATTCGTAATAATCGTGAAGTTGGATACAATATCGTGTATTTGGATGAATCGTGGGTAAATATCGGACATAGTGTATCGAAAGAATGGGTCGATAAATCGATTAAATCGCATCGGGATGCATTTATTCGTGGATTGACCACAGGTTTCAAAGCTCCTACAACTCGTGGTCCACGATTTGTCCTGTTACATGCAGGATGCAAAAACGGGTTTATTGATGGAGCAGAGCTGACTTTTTTGGCTAAGAAAATACCCAAGATTACCATGATGAAATGGATGGATCCAACTTCGAAAAGTGGTTCGAACATCAGTTGATTCCGAATCTACCAGAAAAAACTGTTGTTGTTATGGACAATGCGTCTTACCACAGTAGAAAGTTAGAGCAAATTCCGAACAGTACTTCAAATAAAGCCGAAATTTAGGCATGGCTTCGGTCTAAAGATTTATTTTTTGAAGAGGACTATTTAAAAAACCAATTGTTGGAAGTAGTTAATACCTTCAAACGAAACTATGATGGGTATAAAATAGAAGAACTTGCAAAAAGGCACAATGTGAAGATCTTGAGACTCCCGCCCTACCATTGCGAACTGAATCCTGTAGAATTGGTGTGGAATGAAGTAAAAAGGTATTTAATTTAAATATTGTCGTAAACACTGTTTAATTTTGGCATTTATTGAATTGTAATGCAGCAAAAGCTTCCAAAATGTCATTTAAATAAATTTTTAATGTTATCAAAGATCGACACCCAAGATATTATAAATACATAATTAAATTAAACATCCTTGCTTAATTAGTTTATTGTCCATAATTTTTTTATTTAAAATTATAACATCCACGATTTATCACCATATTTAATTATTTAATTATTTATTATTAATCTTTAAAAAGTAAATTTAATGCATAATTAAGCGGATTTTTTTAAGGTACGTAGCCGGACATAACACGAATTTTAAGGAGAATGAAGTCCGAAATTTAATCAGTGAAGCATATTTGCGAGTTACGCCAGAAAAATGGAATAACTATGTAAATCACGTAATAGCAACAGAAAGGACAATGTGGGAAGTCGATAATTTGTTAGAAGATATAGCACCAATTATTGTAAATATAAATGATGCAGATAGTGATAGTGACATTAATAGTGAAGCGAACAATAGTGACAGCGAGTAGTGATACACGAATTGTACAATTTTAAACTTTACAATTAAAAATTATAATCAGTTACTGTTTTTTCCAATTTCTATTTTAAATATATAAACTCGATTGCCGTGAAACACATATTCGTTTTATTTATTTTTACCGGCTATCAAATCCACTAAATTTGGCGAATTTTATGCTTGTTAAAACCTAATTTTACTCATTAAAAAACTATGACAAGTTCCGATTAAAATAATTATGTGTTTGTGATAACGGAGATCCTACTGTACGTAATTGTTTCGTTCTTAAACTTGTTTGAATGCCACTGACAAAACGTACCAGGTAATGAGGGATTATAGTTAAGCTGTCTCTATTACAATAGCCGGATTTGTTTGTCTGTGATGGGGGCATATTTTCTACAGAACACTTTTGTGGAGACATATGGCATCGCTGTTTGCCATGAGGCCCTGTACTGTCTAGTCACCCTGAGACGCAGTATAGTAGTTCTCTGGAAATGCAATTTGCTAAATAAAACATATCAATTTGTACCTCTTGTTGCAATATTTACTGGTATTAAACATCTAGACAGTAATTGATTAATGATATAATTACGATGACGATCCTTATTAATATTTAGGCCACTGTGATTTGAAATGTGATATGTTAATCTGGTTTTGCCGGTATTGAAATTTGTTTATGTATGTACCGCCGAGCACTTTTGTTGAAATAAATTATATTGACTCGTTATCTACGTTTGTGAATTGTATTTCTGCCCTTGTAGTTGCCTTTAATTTTCAGGTTTGGTTAGTAGCGCCTTCTGTAGTATACCTTTGGATTAAACTGCTACTTGGCGCCCATAATTTTCTTACAGCTAAAGATTTGGGTCTTTTGTTTTACCCACGACCAGCTCCGGCTGAGAACTCGGTTGCCTTTACTTGTCTCTTTTACAGTCAGGTTTAGGGTAACACCTTTTAAGAGCTTTCTTTTCGAAGTTTAGTCCTTTCCATTACTATCAAGCCTCACGCCTATATACATATAGCTTTCGTATATTGCGATGTTGTTATTATTCTTTAAGTGTAGATCGTCTTTCTTTTCCCCAATGCAGAGATATTGCGCCTTACTGATGTTCATTGAGAAGCCCCATCTTTCGTATTCTTCTTTAATGTTTCTCGTCATGTATTCTAAATCTTCCTTATGTTGAGCTATTAGTAGCTGGTCGTCTGCGAATTACAGAGTATATATTACTTTGTCGTTTATTGTCATTCCCATTTCTTTACATTTTCTTTTCCAGGTTTTCAACGCCTGCTCGACATATATTTTAAATAATAGAGGAGACAAAGGTCATCCCAGGCGTAATTCCTTTGTTACATTAAATACAGTAGATAACCGATTTCATGGTTTGGTTTTTATTATTGATTCGTCATATAGGTCTTGTATTGCATTAATTATCTCGCTGTTTATATTTGTTTCTTGCAAGGCTTCCCACAACTTATTTAAGGGCACGTTTCATAAGCCTTTGCCTTCGAACAATAAGTTACTTCTGTGCAAAGAACGGTTCCACGGTTGCCAACTTTGAGACTGTGCCAAAACCAATATTAGCCAAATTCAAAAGTTTCAGAACAAAGTACTAAGAAACATCGTGAATGCACCCTGGTACATCGGAAACAGTGATCTCTATAGAGACCTAGACATAAAAACTGTACTAGAGGAAATAAAAGAACCCAGAAGTATGAGACTAGGTTTCATGACCATGTAGACTTCGAAGCCATCCAAGTCCTTGACAATGCAGAATTAGTAAGAAAGCGCAAGAAAGCTAAAACCTTTGAACTAATGTAGAGTGATATGGCGTGTCAGTGAGACAAATTTCGTCCAAAAGCGTTTCAGTTTTTTTTCATTAATATTTCACACAAAGTCACAAACTGGCGCAGAAATCATCTTGATAAGTACTGTTTTCAGTTTTATGAGACCTTTCATATAACTTTGCGTTGGTCGTGATTTATTGCAAATTAATAAAAATGGTTGATCCCAAAAGTAAGTTACTTCGGGACAATCTACCGAAGTAAAAACACTTAATTAAAATAGAGATGAATCTAAGGATAATCAACACGCTTCTTAAAGAAAGAAGTTTATGGAACGTAAAGACGCGATTATGAATCGATTACATAATAAAAAACAATAAAGTCGAAAGCCTGGTTAACAATGCACACGTCTGCATTTGTACAGCATATTTTCTACTAGAAATTAAATTTCTATCGACATGGCTAAGACCAAAAACAGATCCTAAACAGTTAACAAACAGAACCCACATTGAGAGTGAAATAAAAAAATCATTAGAGGAAGGGACCAAGAAATAGTAATGACGTAGCAGTGAAAGAACAAGAGAGCGCACATAGAAACAAACATTGGATGTAGAAGCCAAACTTTACTTCAGCGACAAGAGAGTTAGGAGAAATCAAGAGACAATTTGAAACTACTTGGAAGGCAAAAAGAATATTTGAAGTACTCGTATCTTAACAAAAATGAATGGCCGTTCCTTCGAGCAAGTTTCCCATTTGAAATACCTATGTTATTACATCATCTACGAACGAGATGACGATGATAGAAACAAGCTCAACTCCTTCCAAGGAATGTACGGAATACCTAAGGGAACAATTGGAAATAAGACTACAAGAAATCCTCCTCTCTGTCCATAATCCTTGGAAGGATGTGGTGGAAATTTTGGTGTCACATTATTCCTATCCAGACATCTCTGTTTTAGACAACTATTATGATTCAAGTAGATTCCTGTTAAGAAGTTGTTTAACCTGGTCTATCAATCTGGTTGGAGATCAATCTTTCATGGAGGCGTTTACCTCATATCTTTCCCTCTATGATTAACGTTGTTCCCGCTCTGCGTTTCACATGTTCAAAGTACTGAAATTAAATACATATGGTTTATCCCACTTAGCATCCCGATGGTGACTTCAATTTCATCTAATATTGATTGGTGTGGACGACCTTTGACCCTTGAGACCCTTACCACACGTCTGTATACCCAAAGTGCAAAAGCCCCTACTCTCTTTTTGTCTGCTTTGTTGATGTTCCACTTTCCGCTGTTCCATATGTGGCAGTTGGGAAGATAAGATCATTTACAAGTTTAATTTTTTGTGCATTCGTGGTGGAGGTATCTTTCTATCTCTTCCTCAGCTTGACAGTCGCAACTCTTGCCATCGGAAACCGGCGTCGTATTTCCTATTCTGATTCTCCGCTGTTGTTATTATTTTTGTTTTAGCTCTATTTAACTTTAATACGTAATTTTCGATTACTAACTGTAGCCTCTCCATGATTTCTATCATTTCCTCTATACTTGCGGTAAATAATAAGAATGTCTGACATTTTGATTTGTTCATACCTTTACCATATTGTTCTCACACAGCCTGCGAATTGGCAGTGCTAGATGTTGCGGAGTGGCCGTTTTCTCCATTATTTGCCACAGCAACTTCCATTTTTTTTGGTGGGATGGTTTATAATAGTTTACGAAACAGAAAAACGAATGAATGTTTTAATAATCTGCTCTCGTGTGCCCTTGTCTGGTATACTTAAAGCCTGATTGTTCCTCCGGTATCTGAGGTATCTCCTGGATGATAGATATGCAACAGGGAGAAGAATCTATAGTTTCGGCAATCAAGCGAAGATTCTTTTTTTAAAATGGGTTCGAACGTAAACTCTTGTTAGTCTGAGGGTCAGTTATTTGTCTTTCTGATCACATTACATAGACCATGCTTCACATCGAAGTTCTTAGTATCTATACCTTTTTTAAATCTCGGCTGTCATTCCGTCTCAATGTGGCCCTTTTGGTATATGTATATTGTTAAGGTGACTCTACCACGTTATAACGCCTATGTTATGTTATAATATAATTGACTTACACCTTTACTTTAGTTTATTCTCAGTCAATTCTTTTTAAAATTGAATTTTAATTAATTCATTTGCCCTATTTTTATTATGGACAATCAAAATTATTTACTGCTAGCCTCAATAGAACACTTGACTGAAAAACAGGTCGGATTCTTTATAATCTAGATTGCGTATATACTGAAATTTTATTTTTTTATTTTATGACAACTCATACATCTGTCAACTGACAGTTCAAACTAGTTTTGAAAAATCAATTACAAATACTTTCTCGTTACATTTGTCATTCCACAATCTCAAATGGTAAGTACTCCCTTAATTAAAATTAACTCACTTCACTCTTTATATTTACTTTCAGTTTTTATTTTAAATATGTACCTGTATTCTGTTACCTGTTATTGGACTCAACACTCTCCTCTACCAAGCCGAATGCATCCAGCTCTACAACTTACCACATTACAAAAACTGCTCCACTCAAAGCCACGGCGAAGGTTTCAATTGACAACCAAACTGCCAAGACGTCCGGAATCCGGATCCAAATCAACACAGGCACTCAGGAAACAGTTTTTCACAGGAACACAAGAAAAACAGCTCGCCTTTCAAAAAACAGCATCCATACCTCTACCTCAGCATGTATCCAAATCGACCTCCACTTGACAAGCCTGTCAAATCAGAATTCCTTATTGAATCAGAACCCTCCAGATGTAAAATCTTCAATTCACCCCACAAATACGTTTACTCTGCTAATAATGTAGATGTTAAAAACACTTCTTTTGAAAACCATTCCTTATTATCCAATTCAGTTGATGCAATGTAATTTTACAATAAACTCAATTCAGCATTCCCTTTCTTTTATTTGCTTTTGTAGATTATAACTGTATTAGTTTGGTATTCTTACCACATTCTTTATCTTCATCCATATAGTCTGCACATCCTCTATCCTTTTAACATTTTACTTTTTATTCTTTTTTACCACGCCAATTTTATTTCAAATTTAACCCTTTTACATTATTTTTATAATTTCAAACGCTACAAATTGTATTATGTATATCATTTTCGTTATCATTTTTTTTAATATTCTAATCAATAAAAATCTCCTTAGTGATTTAACTTATATTATTTTACAGTCCAACACACAATTGAAGCTTTATTATATGTCTAATACCTACTATGTTAAATAGTATATTTAGAAAAAGTATTTGCCATTAACTTCCCTTTTCATTTCAGATATTAAATTATGTTAAAATCCTACTGTTTTTTAATTAGCTTCATTTAATTTAATTTTAAATTCTATTTCCTTTCTTTTCCAAATACATCTTAATAATTTTGATATCCATTTCACATCTAAATTCATCTTTGTAATTTTTAATACTGTATTCTTTTAATCTTATTAATCTGATTTTTAAACCCCTGTACCAATACCATAACAATATTTTTAGTGAGTAGCTATGAATTGTCTGCGTATAGTATCTGACAGTAATTACAGGGATTTGTAAAAAAAAACTTTGCAAGGTTCGTGTCTGTTCGCGTAAGTTTCTTGCACACATTTGAAAAGTGTTGATATCTATCTCGTCTTAAAGATGTCCTAATGTCTTTATTTATTTGTTGGAGTTGGTCTAGTTTGTTGTCGTCCTTATATCACAGTTCTGACTCTCTCCTTTCTTCGACGAGGAGAAGGGCGCCATCGCCCATCCAATGCTTCTTTGTGATATGTGATTGGGATCACTAACCTACGGCTATTTTCTTAGTATTTTGAGATGCTGTGTCTGGGTTAGTGCTAATATCTGGGGTTCCTTTCTTTTCCCATGCCGCCATAAATTGTTCAGGATCTGTTATTACCATCTTTCAGTTTCGGGCCTGATTTTGTTGTTTCCTTAATTTAATTTTAAAATTGGCCTAGAGTTGGTACATTGGTAACTAAAGTTCTCCATCGCTTCGTAATCAGAAAGTAGTATTGCAATCTGGGCTAGTCCACGTTAACTGTTCTTCAAATGTTGTGTTCACGAAGGCCACATAGTTTTCTACTCCAAAGTGTAACAGTTATTCACCACTGATGTTTAGATCGGATGGTCAGAGCTACTCTTCAAATTGATCTCGGCAATGAAAGAAATAGACTGATCAGGAAAAGAATTCCTGGGGCATGGACGCGACCAACTGAAGCAAATCAATTCAGAAAACAAATCGGGAGTAGTCTAGAAATTAAACAGGACACGGAAGACATAAACACCTTAAATGGGATAATAATTGAGGCAATAACAGACGCACAGAAAAAATGGTGTCCGAGAAGTTCAAAACAAGAAAAGGTTAGTCAAGAAACACAAATAAAAATTAAAGAACGAAGGACTCTCAAATCGAAACCAAACCCAGACCAACAGAAACTGCGAGAAATTAATAAAGAAATATCAAAAGCGCTGAGAAAAAACATAAGAAAGTACAAAAATGATAAAATTACTCAAACCATAGAACAAAACAAAAACATGAAAGTCTTGAGAAAAGAACTGACAAACGGCAAAAAGGAAATTTGTAAATTGAAGAACAACGAAGGAAACTTGACATCAAACAGAGAAAAAATGGTAGAGATAGTAGAAGAATTCTATAAAGATCTATATACGAACATATACCCCTACCCTGATCCCATGACACAAAATTCCGACAAAGTTCAAAATCAAGGATCAGAAGATATTCCTGACATCACAAAAGCAGAAATATATCACTCATTAAAAAAAAATGAAAAATAACAGAGCACCAGGAGAGGATGGTGTTGTGGTCGAGGCCATAAAGCTGGGGGGTCCTAAGTTGATTGAAAAAATACACCAACTATTCAATTTATGTTTACGTAATCAGGAAATACCCACAAAATGGAATAATGCAATGATAATCCTACTCCACAAGAAAGGAGATGCAACTAACCTGGACAACTACAGACCGATTAGCCTTCTCAACCACCTTTACAAGTTGTACACAAGAATAATAACATGCAGACTGGAGACCAAACTTGACTACTATCAACCACGCGAGCAAGCGGGTTTCCGCTCCGGATACGGGACAAATGACCATCTACAGTGTCTAAAATTACTGATCGAAAAGACCGTAGAATACAACAGACCTCTGGTGTTGACATTTGTGGACTTCAGAAAAGCGTTCGATACAGTAGAAATGCGCGCAATTCTAAAAGCCCTAAACGAATGCAGAATCGACTACCGATATACAAACATTATTTACAACATCTACAAGAACGCAACAACTACCATACAGCTACATAAAACCACACAAAAGATAGATGTCAAACGAGGAGTCAGACAAGGTGATACCTTGTTACCAAGATTATTTACGACCGTCCTGGAACACGCTTTTAAAACCCTCAACTGGGAAGATAGAGGTATCACAATAGATGGAGAAAAACTCAACAATCTTCGCTTCGCGGATGACGTAGTGTTGGTGACGGACGACTTAGGCGAGGCGAAGGAAATGCTGCAAGAACTGCAGAACGCAATGCAGATGGTTGGTCTAAATATGAATTACAATAAGACTAAAATAATGACCAACTTAATCCCCAGCGAGAACATGCAAATAGAAAATAGAGACATCGAATATGTTAGAAAATATATATACCTGGGACATGAAGTAAGAATTGGCAGGGACAATCAAACATGTGAACTCCTGAGGCGAACCACTCTGGGATGGGCAGCGTTCGGTGGACTCAGGCACATTCTTAAAAACGATAGTATCTCCATTAGTTTAAAGAGAAGAACATTTAATGCGTGTGTTCTACCAGTTCTCACCTATGGAGCGGAGACTCTAACCCTCACTAAAACATCTGAAGAAAAAATACGCATCACTCAACGTAAAATGGAAAGATCGATGCTGGGAATAGCGTTGAGGGATAGGGTCAGTAACGAAGAGATCCGCCGAAGAACGAAAGTGGACGACGTAATAGAGAGAATAGCTAAAGCAAAGTGGAGATGGGCTGGCCATGTGGCAAGGCAGAACGATGGCCGATGGACGAAAAAGATAATTGAGTGGAGACCAAGATCAGATAAGCGAAGTCAAGGAAGACCACCTACCCGATGGACAGACGACCTAAAAAGAATATCAACCAACTGGATTGCAACTGCACAAAATAGAGAGACGTGGAAACATCTGGAGGAGGCCTATGTTCGACAGCGGACAAATTGTGGCTGATTGATGATGATGATGATGATGATGATGTTTAGATCTCTCCCAAATTGTACTTCCCTACGTTGGGTACTTCAACTATAGAGTTACCTATTTTTGTGTTAACATCTTGAATAATTACGAAAGGTTCTTTAGCGGAGATCCTTGACATTTAATTTTTTATTACCGAGTAAATTTCGACGACGTCTTGATCTGAGACATCTGTAGTGGGTATGTATAGGTATCTATTACATAATATGTAGTCTTGTTGGATTTGTATTTCGAGTAAGTGTGATTAATTTATCTATAATATATATTCGAGGAGATATTGCGACATGGCTTTGGTAACAACTATTCCTACTCTATTTCCTACTCATTCGTCAGCTCCTGATATATGAACGCGTGGTCTGTTGTTTGAAAATGTCCGTTCTTCCAATGAGTCTGCGGTTCCATCCAGTTGCTGTATTCGCATGCGCTGTCTGGTCATCCACAAGCGCACTGCGGCACTGACCGGATCCGTCCTAGCACCGGTCACTACCCGGATCGCCTGGACATCTACACTTTTGTCTATTATTCTGCTCTTTTCTTAATCGTTGTGATCTTTACCCGTAACGCTGGGCAAAGAGAAAGCGAGTGCCCCGCTATACTGGGTTCTCAGCAGAACTGCGAACAACTTGCAGAATTGGGCTCATCTTCTCGACTTGGCGTCGTCGACGCTCTTGCTGATAGTTACCTAAGTAGATTCAAAAAATGTATCTCTGGTCCACGTATAATACCATGAATAATCACAATATATGGCATAATGGAAGAAATATCCAACTAAAACTGTATAGAATAGTGGCCGTAACAACCGTAATGGACGGGAGAGGGACATGGGTGCGCTCAGTTAAATACAAAGTAAAAGGTTGTACCGAGGTCAATCTAATTCCTAATTACGTTATATGAGAACAATTCAAATATCCACACTCCGTGAACAGATACATCAACAACGAGTAATAAGGAAAAACCTAAACATTAGCAGTGAAAGAATCTACAAGCAAATTTTACTCTGCAGCCAAGAGGCAAGTGAGACTCGGGAAGACCGAAAATTATATGGCGAATGAAGGCAAGGGGCAGCCGGCTAGCATGTGGCAAGACCGCTAGGCTTGCATTAGCGAGTTCTCGTTTTAAGTTGGAATAAATTAATGATCCTCCTTCCAAAACACTGTTCTATGGAAAAGAGTAACCTGGCCACACAACACCTCGAGTTATATTACAATTGGCGGTCGCATTTTTCGAGTCGCAGACCTGGTTCCCACACATAACCATAACACGCCATAAGAAGAATAACTAAATGAAGCCGGAACATATCCCATGATAGAACTCCTGAAGAAGTCAATGATGATTAGCACTACAGGTCACCAGACTCACCAGACTCAAGAACTAAACTTCGACCGACAGCAAAGCGTATTTACACTACAACTGTTACTAACTGCACATGTGTTTAAGAAATTCAGTTTTAACTGTTTTTGTACAAACTTCCATGATAATCTATTAAGTTATAGAGATGCCTACTTATAATACTACGAAGGATAGAAATATATACAACACGTATTGGAACTGAAATGAGAACATTCGCAAACAAGAAATTTTAAGGTTTTCAGACTTAAAATTGATATTAAAAAGTATTTAGATTAATTTTAGATACTACCACTATGCACTTCCTTCTTGTTGGCCAATTGCTTATGTTGCATTAATTATTATTCTTTACTCCACCACCGATTTCTCTAAGTAAGTAGATAACGAAAATCAACCAGTCCGACAAAAACATCTGATCACACAGTTGTCAATTTGGCTATGGCATTTTTACATTCGTCAAAATTCTCAGTTTCACCGTAGAATGGAAAAAAAGTAAGTGAATTGTAGCCATCTAATCCCACTTAGTTTCTTAAAATCTTCCAGATTTAGATCCAGCACATTAGAATCACAAAAACCCCAAAGCTCACCTTCACTCGAAGCCCCGCTGAACCACTTCAGCGGATCGTCCAGCCGAAATGACACCGACGGCAAGAAGAGGAAAAAAGTTAAACATGACACCTATTCTCACAACAGTTCCCTCTGGAAAAATCTCTCCTACATATTTTCCACCAAAACGTCTAGTAGCGGTATGTAATTAGAGATGAGAAAAGCTATAAATCAACCACAGTTTTCCGTTAAATAGCCAGTGTTAAGGTAATAAGAGAAAAAGAATCCCCCATTCGACGTCTGAGTTCCTTCTTCAGGCACAAGAAGCACAATGTCAACACTATCAAGCCCCTCACTAACATTGGGATTTCTCCTAAAGGCTATCAGGTATGCTGAAGCTTAACCCAGTAACTTACTTTAGATTGGTTTGAATTTCAGGTAGCTATTTCTGAAACATCCATGCAACCCAATTATGAGAAAGGTCTTGCGGTAGCAGTAAGGCTGCCCAAAGGCACAGCTACTGGCAATGTCTCAGTAACTGTTGAAATGGACCTTCCTGGAAAAAGTGACGAATTACTCTTAACCAGGTATGCCCATTTCTGTGTTTATTAATAAAACTAATTAATCTTGTATTGAAAAGCAATGATGATAAGCCAATGACAATGAAATGCTGCGAAGAAACAGATTCTGTAACCATATTTACGGGTGTGCTGAGGTTACCCCCTAATACAAACATGTCACAACTGATTAATATGCCTTTGTATTTAATCGATTCCTCAGAGGTACGTCCTGCATAAACACTTATTTTGAATATTTATTTATAATACTTGCAGAAACTTGTTTTGAACGCCGGTTATAAACTGTGGCATGAAACAGTTGTCAAGTCTTGTGATGATCTAGAGGTGAGCAACAGATGACATCAGCATAAACAATATTAAACATTGTCTTCTAGGTTGACAAAAAAGAAAAACAGTTACTCGTTGACGATGTCAGGATAAAACTTACATTGGAAAAAGATAAAAGACACAAGGGTGCAACTGAGTCATATGAGAATGATTTAAAAAGCGACGCAACAGATGTAATGGACGATGTTGCCGAATGTGACGAATATGTGAATAATCCGAGCGAGATGAAACCAACAAACGAAGATTGTAAATATGATGCAGTGCCTGAATCTGAAGAATTTACAATTCGAAATACTACATCGAGGCATTCAGCAAACCTAAAATGCGATTCGCTAATCGCATTACATGAAACCAACGACTCAAAAGTTGTTAATATTGGGGAGGCTTACGCAACATTAAATCAAGTTAAAGATTTTACTGATGATCCTACAGAATATATTACAGAGCCTGACGAAGAGAAAACGCTTTATGATGTTAAAGAGAACGATTTCAACTCCGTAGCTCATTCCCATGATCTACACTATGAAGAAAACGAAGCCGATTTTACAGACACTGATGATTCTGTCGATTATATTAACGAGTTGTCAGATGTCACCCACATTATTTACGATTCGAAGGCTTTTATTAACGAGCTTAGTGCAACTAAGGCCACAAGAGATGACATTAAAGAAATTATTTCTGACTCAACTGATTTCATAAACGAACTTAGCGTCGAAGATGCAACGACAGCTAACATCAAGGCAATCATATACGATTCTCTGGACATTGTAGATCAGTATGGAAACAACAATGAAGCATCGATATATGATTCGATAACTGGCAACGAAAGGAATAAAGCAGAAAGTGTACCACGTAGTCTTGATGAGATAATGGAAGAAAGATTTCTTGCTACAACGACATCTTTCGAACGTAAGCCCGAAGAATGTAACGAAACAGCGGCAACTTTTGTTGATGATTCAAGAAATAACGACAACGGAAGACTGGAAGAGTTAGAACCTACTAATGCTGGAGACATTACATATAACTTACAGAATATTGATTATTATCCAAGCATGGCAGAAGAGGACAACACATCTATTTACAATGACACAGAAAATGTAGAAAAGGCAGCGCTAGATAGCGACGGAACAAATAAATATGATTTGCAAGGTTGTGATAATCAAAGAAACGAAGAAGAAATTATTTATGATGAAAATTATCCAATTGATGTGGTACCATCCGATGATATAAACAATTATGAAGTTAAAGACGAAGTAAATGACGGTGCTATTGTAGAAGATATCGATTTGAACAATTGTGACGACAATACATGCGAATTTGTGAATAGGCATAACACGAGGAACGCGACTGATCTTAGAAAAATTATATTTGACCCTACAGCTTACAACAATTCTGTTCCTGAGAGAACCCAAAATCTTGATGGAGTTCTTGTAGGTACAGTTGACTGTGCCAAGGAGGTGACAGATAAAAAAGCATCGACTGATATTCGCAAGGCTGTGTATGAGTTAGTCGAACATACTACCGCACTGTGTGATCAAAATTCATCTAATGACAGGGAAACTGACGAAGAAAAAGAGGCGCTTAATTTAAAACTAATTGCGTCCGATTCAAATGAGTCTACAGAGGGTAACGGGAAGCCTGAAACTCAATTAGCAGAAATTATTTATGAAACGGTGGATTACGTTGAGAGCGAATGTAATAAACAAGAAACCATATCAAATGTAAAAGACATGCTTTATAGCACAATTGACGCTGCAACCAAGAAAACACATGAGAATGTTGGTGCTCCCGAGGCAGGTATGCAAGATCAGGAACAGTTACCATACGATCGTCAATCTTACAAGAAAATGGAAGAACAGGACGCCTTAGCCTCAGCTGATGAGATTAAGAAATATCAAGAAGCTCGGGACTATGAGGAACGGAGTAGGTAAATATAATGTTTGAAAGTAACTTTAGAAAACAAATCGGTATAGATAACGGCCTAAATAAAATTAAAATTTTTATTGTTCTTCAAAGTACTGGCTTCAAATCTAATTTGACTTCTTTTTTCTAAATTCATTTTTTCGAAAAAATTTGTAAAACAACTAAAACAAGGAAGACTATTTTGCGAAAGCCGAGTTTTTTTAACTAACTATCATAGGAAGTTAAATAGTTATGTATGCCACAAAAGAATAAAGAGGCGTAGCATATCAATTTTTTCCAATACCTACCTACATCAGCGTACATAAATCAAACAATAGAGACACTCATGTCTAATGTTGAAACCTATCTAGAGTGCCTGGGTCGGTGACTTAGGGGGTATTTCTAAGCTTGACTACCAGATGGCAGAACAAAGTTTTAGCAATTAGAGTTACTAGATTGAGAGAGTAATGCGATTGGTATCGCCGATGTATTTGGATCATAAATGGGAGTTTGTAACTTTAGCCACTTCCAAAGACGTGATTTCTCAACTTCCTGATTTTGCGCCGTCAAGTGATTGGTTAAATTTTGACATTTGACTTCGGACACTTGTCACTTCACTTTTCAGTTATGTCAATTTGTTAACCTTCGGTCTCCGTTATCTTTTTGAGCTTCGGTGAATCGTAAAATGCCAGGGTGTTGTGTGCGTTTTTGTAAAAATCGCAACGAATTTGGTTTTCGACTGTTTCAGTTACCACAAAGTGAAAAGAATGAACAAAAAAGGCGTAAATGGTAGGCGTTTATAAACACAACTAATTTATCTTCAGGAGCTCGTATTTGTGAAGTAAGTCGATATATACCAGAGCTTCAAGAAGCATTGCAATGAGAAGTGCTTTAAAAGATTTAAAATAAAGTTTTGAATTTGCAAATTTTCGTTTTTCTTTTCAGTCCTCTGTTTTTACTTTACCGAACAGTTGTTTTTGACAAGACACTATTAGTGTGGTTATACATATTCAAATGTCCCGCCAATTTGCGGACCAACAATGGCCCACTTTCCCGTTACTCTCTCAATCTAGTAACTCTATTACCAATTACAGTGCGTTTATATAGACAGTGGCGACAATGGGGTGTCCTATTTTTGATTGGCTCCCTAAATCACGTGGTTTTAGCCGCCATGTTTAGGCTAAATCACTTGTGATTCGTGTTATACTTTTGCCAGCACTGAAGAGTATTGTCAGTCTATGTCAAATTCAAGGTTAGTAGGTTAGGTTTTGACACAGACTAACGCAAAACCTAACCTGCTAACATCGAATTTGACATAGACTTACAGTGTCACCAGTGTCAGTTATCAGCCATATGATTTAATGCACGACATGACTTCATCATTGCAAAGCCGACTAGACCACAAATTCTAATGAACACCCTTTATATAATTATGGCCCCATCCGTATAATAAGAAAGAGTTGAAACATGTGGATCCACAAATCTAAACCACTTGGTTTTACATTAAACATGATGGACTAATATTTTAAACACAAATGCCAATATGTCAAACGGCAACAGTCGGCCAAAAATGTAATTCTCAGTTTAAGCTTCTAGCAAGATTCCGGTTACATTTTTCTAGAATTCTTGGAACTTTACTGATGTACTAGTTACGAGGGATGCTCTGTTAATAGTTAGTAGCAGGCCATGGAAGCTCAATTGGCTGGAAACAATTGCAACAATTGAATGTCACATTAGTTGACATTCGTTACCCACAATTGTCAAACGTTCCGATTTCTTTGTGAAACGTAGTTAATTTTGTAACTTAAGTAGTTGTGCATTTTTAATTCAGTTAAAATGAGCATTCCCCGGACTGCCTTTAGAGCTATGATTTTCTATGACTGTAAAAGACAGTTACGATACCAGCAAAGCCATGAAAATTTGATAGCAGCTTTTGGCGATGCTGCTGCTTCATTATCCGATGTTAGTCATTGGTTCCGCAAATTTCGATGAGGGCGAGAGCTGCTAGAAGACGAAGCAAGACCTGGAAGACCTGCGGAATCTGCCTGTTCGTAAAATGTCGATCGCGTGGCAAGCCTGATTCAGTCCAATCGAAATATTACTTATAAGGAGATTCAGGAGGAAGTGAAGGTTGGATCCTCGGCGGTGAATACCATTTTGCATAAACATCTTGGGGTAAGCAAGCTAGCAAGCCGTTGGATACCGCAATTGCTCTTAGAAAGTCAAAAACAGGATCGAGTAGACTGGTGTAAATTTATGTTTCAAAAATTTGACGGAGGAGCTTCCAAGCAAGTGGCATACATTGTAACAGGTGAAGAATCTTGGGTATACAGTTACGACCCTGAAACTAAACAGCAGTCTAGTGTTTGGGTGTTCGAAGATGAAGACCTGCCCACAAAAGTAATTCGTGGCAGAAGCGTCAATAAGAAACTGATTGCTGTTCTTTTCCGCCTGTTGCTGTTATTCCACTTGAAGATAGCAGAACTGTTAATGCTGAATGGTACTGTGAAGTGGCTTTACCACAGATGTTTGGAAAATTACAGACAGGTCGCCAAAGGACCGGTTTGCATAACATCTTAGTCCATCATGACAACGCATCCTCCCACACTGCTGCCAGAACATTGGATTTTTTGAAAGATTTGGGAGTTCAATTGGTAACTCATCCTCTGTATAGCCCAGATCTGGCGCCGTGCGATGTTTTTTGTTTCCAACTGTTAAAAAAATTATGCGAGGTAAAAGATTTTCCAGCGCAGATGCAGCAGTTACAGAATTTCAAAGAATTTTTGAGGACCTTTCAAAAAATGAATTTTCCGAATGTTTTAAAAAGTGATTTCATAGAATGCACACGTGTATTAGTCTGAATGGAGAATATTTTGAAAAACAATAAAGATTTTTTGTTAAAAAATTCAACTGTCTTTTAATAACTAACAATTTTCAGCGCAACCCTCGTATTTACGTGATTACGTGTAATGACAAACTTAAATTTGTAGCATTGTATCATTACCTATATCAATTTACAAGTTGAAATTGAGATGAAGGGTACTTAAACTCATACTGAAAAACTAGAAAGTTTTTTTAATATTGTTACTGTGAAGGTATCTATTGGATATTTTATCTACCAACAAAATAATTAACAGAGGAAAATAAATACATCAAAGGTGCAAAAAGTGTTGTGTATTAATCTTAAAAGTTAATATTGCAGCAATGAATAGATACATAATTCTTAACTAATGCACTAAAACAACGTTAATTGGTTGCTTGGACATCAGATTCGTTTAATAATAATTAAAGGAACATTGTAGTTTTCCAATATCACCTTTGCTAGTTTTATGATTGCATTCTAGCACTTTTACGGTTCACGTTTCATGATTAGTCCGCATTACATGAAATAATATGGAAAAACTTAAAAATTAACATTTAGCCAATAAATAGGAACATACATAATTCTTAAAAAAATGCACTAAACTAGTAAAGTTAAGTTAGTTGATTGGTTAGAAATATGAATCAGATTCGTTTAGTTCAATAATAATTAGAGGCACATTGTGGTTTCCCAATATCACTTTTGCTTGTTCCTGGTGTCTCTATTCTAGCACTTTTCATGTTCCATCTTTAGTTAGCACTACATGAAATAATATAAAAAGCTGTACGAATTTCTTTGGTATACATTATGTTAATTCACAATACTGGTCTGCTAGGTTTCATGTAATTTTTCATTGTGAGATTTTGAAATGCTTCGTCTAAAAATGTGAATCTCTTATGTTTGACATAGGCATTGATCCTGTACGAAACCATTTTCACAAACGTCGTAAGTAATGTGAATTCAATATTTGGTGTCAAATTTTTCAGACCATTCTTCTTTGCCTTCCACGGGGGTTGTTCTCTTAGCTTAGGAATAAGTTATTTATCACTAGTTATCACAATGGGTTGCACTAGGGTTGCACCAATGACTCGACTCTTTCTTATTATATACATGGACTCTACTACCAATCAGAGCCAGTGTATATAGGAGAGTACAGCCATTCTTTGATCCGTGAAAATGCCGCCACCGCCGCCATTTTTGTTTCCATCAGCAATAACTGATTGAGTTATGTCTAAAATGTTACTTGAAATTGGCAAGACTGCAAGTCTATGTCAAATTCGAGGTTAGTAGGTTATGTTTCACGTCAGTTTGTGTCAGAACCGACACAAAACCTAACCTGCTAACCTCAAATTTGACATAGACTTACAGTCTTGCCAATTTTAAGTAAAGTTTTGAATTACCAACAAACGTCACGTTGACGGAATTGTGTTACATACCTCAAAGTGACGCATCTATCAGAGGAATAAACATGGCGGACGTGGTGGTACTCTCCTATATCTACTGTCTCTGCTACCAATTACAGTGGCTATTACAATACAGTGTGGCCATTGGGATGTATTCGCCGCTATTGGTCCACGCGAATGTCCGCCATTAACAGGCAAAATATTTAGTTACTTCTAAGTTGTTCTCAAAGAGGTTGGTAGAACCTGTTCATTTGGTTATGGAAAAAAATTAAACCTTTCAAATGTGACAATTGTAAATTGTCACTGCCAAATAATTCATTAGCGTCGGAAGCGGGTGCAATTTTATCATCTATTGCCCTAAAAAACTGATATTGTGCACAGTATTTAAATGTAACAATTTAAAATTGTGCCATTGTTGTAATAGCATAAGATGCGTTCGATTTGAAATATATGATAAAGAGATTACATCAGTGCTACGATGAATGGGACGTTTAGAGAAAACGGAGTATTTATAGTCAACTTGGAAGCACAATATGAAGGTTTAATAGATGAAGATGTTGCAGTAAGACAAGTAGAAAGGTTTAAATACCCCGGTGCTACAATACAATGAATACGATGAAAAAGGTTTGGGAACAGAAGAGATCAGAACTCGAATAGTACAAAGTAAAAAGATAGTGGGATGCTTGAAATCAATTTGATGGGACAATACTATCTCTAACAAAAACATAAAAAGAATAGGTGAAGTAATGGTGGAGTGGGTGCTATGTTATGGCAGTGAGGTATGTACCTACTGTAACAGAGGAAATGAAACGAAGACTAAACACAGTTCAAATGGACGAAAAAGCGCAAAGGTATGGAGACGAGATAGAGTGACGAACGAGGACATAAGACGCAGAATGGAGGCACCAGAATCAGTTGTGGACAGAATTGAACGGAAAGTTTTAAAATAGTTTGGTCATCTGATGTGATCGGAGGAGGCCACGTGGCTTATAAAGATCTTTAAATGGTCGCCGCCGGGTAAGAAAAAAGAGGTAGACTACGTGGAATGAGGGTATTCGGAGAGCCATGGAGAAGAGGAACCTGGAAGAAGACTGAGCACAGGACAGGGAGGTTTGAAGACAGGGAACATAAAGACGGAATTTAGCTGTATTGTAAGCTACCATAACTGAAACCGGTTGTAAACTTCGTGCAACACGTTTAAGCACCACGAAGTGTAGCTAACATCAACTAGTTAAAATAACTAGCGCCAAAATAATGACCACTCAAAAACGTTATTTCTAAAGGCACTGTATATCTCTAGGCTCAAATTTGCCTGAAAATGGCGGCCAACAATCGTCTTGTATATAGTCACTGTACTGCCAATTACAGTCCCTTTATATAGACAGTGGCGACAATGGTTTGTCCTATTTTTGATTGGCTTCTTAGATCAAGTGGTTTTAGCCGCCATGTTTAGGCTAAATGACCTGTGATTCATGTTATACTTTTGGCAGTACTGAAGTGTATTGTCAGTCTATGTCAAATTCGAGGTTAGTAGGTTAGGTTTTGTTTGTTATTTCACATAGACTGACGCAAATCTTAACCTGCAAACCTCGAATTTGACATAGACTGAAAATACACTTCAGTACTGCCAAACGTATAACAGGTATCACAGGCGATTTAGCCTAAACATGGCGGCTGAAACCAGGTGATCTAGGGAGCCAATCAAAAATAGGACACCCCATTGTTGCTACTGTCTATATAAAGGCACTGTAGATGTGATCAGAGCACCGAGCTAGTGCGTTTCACGCCTATCTAGCATTCGGGAGGTCGTGGGTTCGATTTCCGCGGCCGTCTGCCTTGATTCAGGTTTTTAGGTGGTTTTCCTGGGTCAACAGAGTACCTTCTCTGAGGTAAATTCGGGGCAGTATTTCTCCACCTTTGCTGACCTTTCTTCCAGTCTCCACCCCCCCCCCCCCTTTCTCTCACCTATCCCGAGTTTCCCGTTCTTGGCTGAAGAGGGGCGGAAGGTCCCTATAGCAGCCCGCCCCCAGTTGGGGGAATTGAAATGACCTTAACCTTTGTCCCTTTTTTGTCAGAGCCAGTAGATATAGGAGAGTACCGCCACGTCCGCCATGTTTGTTCCCCTGCCATATGCGTCACTTTGATGTTTGTAACACAATTCTGTCAATGTGAAATTTATTGGAAATCCGAAATTTTACTTAAAATTGGCAAGACTGTAAGTCTATATCAAATTCGAGGTTAACAGGGTAGATTTTGTTTGTGGTTTGACACAGACTGACGCAAAACATAACCTGCCAACCTCGAATTTGACATAGACTTACAGTCTTGCCAATTTCAAGTAAAATTGTAGACATAACTCAATCAATTACTGCTGATGGGAACAAAAATGGCAGCGATGGCGGCATTTTTACGAATCAAAGAATGGCGGTACTCTCCTATATACACTGGCTCTTGATGTGGTAAAGTAGTGGCGCCATCTGTTAGTACTATAGGAAAGTACCACCCAGGAACCGTTCAAGGTCATTCAAATCGGTATTTTGACATAAAAGAAACCGACAGTGATTGTCTCTACTTGTTTGATTTATGTACGCTGCCTACATTTAGTTATATAAATCAGTTTTGAAATTGAATAAATAATTTCAAATAAATATCATGTTACTTGTTTTTGTACTAGTTACCACGGTAGCACGTATTTATTTTGTTAGTGCTATCGATTATGGACTATTTTATTCACTAGTAAGTAAAGTACCATTTTATCCACACTCATCGTTATAGTTATTAACGACATAAAGTCGTTAGATGCGATAATGTCCGTATGTCGTTTAATATTTTTCATAACATCTACAAAAATTGAAATGCATTGTTGGTGACACTGTAAGTCTATGTCAATTTCGATGTTAGCAGCTTACGTTTTGCATCGGTTTTGACACATACTGACGCAAAACCTATCCTGCTAATCTCGAATTTGACATAGACTTACAGTGTCACCAACAATACATTTCAGTATTGCCATTGTTCATGTTCAATAAATATTGATAAAATGTTGGTTCTGCTATTTCTTAACGACCTAGGCTGTTATAGTATTTAACATTACTAGCTTGGTAAGAGGGTTTTTACTGGCGGACAGAAGGATATGACTGGCGAGCCAAAGCCGAGCCAGTCACCTTCTGGAGCCCGTAAACCCCGTTACCTTGCGCCTATTGTTGAATATTTTATTTGTTCTTTACTTGTAAATAACTATAAATTTACCATTTATTCACAATTTCAAACTGACAAGCAACTAAATTCATCAATATGACACATACTAAGGAAGACAACTGTGGCTTTGCACGCTATCATTTATCGGTTCTAGGTAAATTACTGGAATGCAATTGCTCGAAAACGAATTGCTCGAAATCAGTTGCTCGAAAGTCAATTGCTCGAATGTGACTTTGCTCGAGTTGCAAGTTTCTCGAACAGCAATTTCTCGATTATCTGTTGCTCGAAAAAAATATAAACATAAACATAACTTTATTTGAAACGAAAAATAACAGTATATAACAGTATTACATAACAGTATATAATATGCTATTACATACATTTTACAAACATAAGTGTAACTATTCATTTCACTTGCACCTAATCCCTAATGGGGTTGTGTTGTGCACCTGCGGAAGTTTTAAGGTATAAGGTATAGTTGTGAAATAGCCTTAAGTCGAATCAGTTAATATCGAATATTAAAAAAAACACAAATTACAAATTATAACCTTTATTAATTAAAAATAGAATAGGTATGTATTACATTCCGATCATAATCACTTTTGTGTCTTAAGAAAAACCTATTTAACATTATTTGTAATAACAACAAACCCATTATCCTGATTTTGAATACCCGTAATTACATTCCAATGATAATCACTTTCCTGTTACAAGAACATAATACTGTCTTTGACCACTTACTACTAAAGATTTTGAAGATTTTAGTATTGATGCATTATTTAAGACCACATAAATTCGAGCAAAACATTTTCGAGAAATTGCGGTTCGAGGAACTTGTATTGCATTCGAGGAATTTGCCGGAGACGACCATTTATCTATGAGCACGCTTGTAAAATTTCACTGGCTAGCCAGTAAAAAATTTACAAGCCAGCCAGTTAAGAAACATTTTCAAGGTGAATACAGTGACTTGATAAATTGACATTTAAAAGCGAGGAACAAATAAAATGTATAACAGCCATGGCTGTTGTGGGGAACTTTTCAGTCAGGCTGACAGTTCTGTTATTGGCAAATAAGAAGTAGGTGTTATCTGCGGCAGTTATAATACTCATTAACATTCCTAGATATGTTAATAGCTATAACTTATCATAGATATTTTCGTAGATAAATACAGCTTTACCAGTAGGTATTGGAAAAAATAATTTGTTTTCTAAAATTAGTAGACATTACATTTTTCCTAACAACTAAGCAATATTCTAGTAACCCTTCTTGTAATTTAGCTCAATTTTTCAACAGAGCAATTGGAAAATCAGTAGATGATCAAGTTGGTTTTCCGATGTCACCATACCCAATACCGATACCAATAAATAAATCACTGTGCAACACATCGGCGCAGTACTCACATACCAATGCAGTGACCGATAAAGAAGTAGACATCCAAAGCAGTTTATTTAAAAATTATAACAAATCCAATAATAACTACGAAACAGGAAGTTCATTCACGCTACCAGGCAGCGCAAGGTTTTTTGTACCCTCCGGAGGTTCAGTCACAATACAAAAACCTTCTGTATTATCGGAAAACGACTCTTCAGAATCGGTCTGGCCAATGAGCACCAGCGTAAGTCAATATAGCAGCAGTTTCCCGTCATACCCATCTAGCGAGTTCCTTAGAATTACCTTTCAAAGGCCTGAATTATCTGACAACACACCTTCTGGAGCAACCGTGTGGCCACTAAGCAGCCCATCCGCGGGCTCTGCGTACAGCAGCACTTTACTCTCTTCAGTTTCAGAAAGCCCGAAAGGTAACACATCTAAGGATACGACGCAATTAGGTTTATCGGGTGCTCGTTACATCGACATCCTGCCTTCGTCGGGGAATTTGAAACTTGCAGCCCGGAAGCTTTCTGAAGCGTCAGGAAATATTTCTACAGAAACCGAGTTGCCATTGTCTAGTACATCAACGTATACGAGATACAGCGACACTTTAGTATCATTTCCCATAAGTGATGGCCCCAATATTTCCGAGCAAAAACCGGAAGATGATGTTTCCGAGGCAACAGAATGGCCAGTTACCAGCACGTCAACATTCGAGAGACATAGTGATACTTTACTTTCAATGCCCTTTTATACAAATTCAAACGAGAAACCTAAAACTGATCTTGCAGCAACATCGGAAACTATTCGACGCAGCTATACCATACCGTCAAACACCCTTCCCTCTAATAACCGGGCTGACTTAGTAGTGCCTGTGAATTCGCCCAACAGTTACACGGATTTGCCAGATGGAACGTTTGATGTTAAACCTGTTCACAACGCACTCGACTTTTCGCTTAACTCAAAATGCTTCAATAAAATATCGTTAAAATATAAAAAACCCGATAAAAATTGTGAACCCGTCGCGCTCATGCGAGATGGAGCAGCTACAAATCGCTCGGAGGAATATGAAGCACAAACTCAAAATCCAACCACTTTCTACAGTTCAGAAGAAGAATTGTGTTCAACAGACTTAGGACAAAACTCAGCAGAAAGATGTAAGTTTGCTATAACAAACGAAGTAGATAAAACCTTAGAACTCTTAAAGGGCGTGCGGTCTAGATTATCATCGTTGACGGTTGAAAAAGATGAAGTATTGAATAATTTATCTGACGAACCTGGAGAACCTGGCGGAAACAATAGTACGAAAGAAGCTCGAAACCTTGATCCTACTTGGAATGCTGCTCCATTTGACACTGCAGGTACAGAAAAGCCACAAATTTACAAAGAGGAAGGAAACGACAAGCGATACTATGAAGACAAAGATGAATATTATGAAAAACAGAGAAGCAATGTACGTCGCTACTTCGAAGAGGAAAATCGGTTAGACCTTTACAATATGGACGTTTATAATCAGGAATGTACAAAAAAAAACTTCGATTCGCTTTTAAGCGGAGATAGTGAAGATAAGAGCTTAATCGATGGTTCTGATCTAATAAAACAAAATTATGGAAAAACTGAGGACATAAATAACCTCACAGACCCTTTGGTACCGCCCAGTGAGTATATTAGCGATGTAATTAACGTTAATACGAAAATAAACACAGAAATTAATAAATTACATTACATCTATAAAGACATGTGCACCATACTCGACGAAGCATCTGGTTCAATATCAAATCGATCATCTACAACTCCAATGGATACCTCTTCTGATAACCAAGATTCTATAAACTGCCCAAAAGAAACAACAGCCAACTCCAACGAGTGCACTCACTTAGATAAGAAGCTGTCCGAAGAAAGATGCCAGACCTATATGACAGTAGAAAATGACATCAAACGCGTAATCAAGGAACTGTTGAAGGAATCTGAAGATATCAAGGAAGCTGCCATTTTACAAGGAGCAAGAGAAGAGCCCGAACCGCCGTTTTCTTGTGATTACATTAACTTTACCAATGAACCTGTTATACTTTGTAAGTCCGCTGTGGAAGATATAATGGATTCGACTACTAAATTATCTACTGAAAAAGATGAAGAACTTGAGAGTAAATGCCGTTATGAAGATGTAAAGGATATATTGAATATTTTAGTGGAAAGTATTATTAAGAGTAAACACATACTAGATAACAGTAATTTTATACAAACAGACACTTTCCAATCCAACGATGTTATAAAGTCTTTGAGTTTGTTGACGAACGCTAATCAAAACTGCAATGATATATACATAGGTGATGTAAATTATGCAAATAATAATAACAAGCGTTACATAACAGAATCTGAAAATAAACATAATCATATTAACAGATACATTACCTACTTCTGTAAAACTACCGTTTTTAAACCAAAAATTCCCAAAACTTCGTATAGCTTCGGGGAAGTCCCATACAAATGTTCAGAGATACCGAATCAAATATTTGAAACTTCTGCTAAGCCAAGAGACAGTTTAACAATAACAGGCATGGATCATTCAACACGAGATTTGGGAACATCCCGACTGTTTAAGGAGCTTCTTAAACTTAAGCAAACTCTAGATTCTGAAAAAAACTCCATCCTTAGCAATCTTCTTGTACCAAGAGCTAGCTTGTGTTTGCCAGTTCTTAAAATGATTTCAATAAAAAAATCTGTAGCAAATAAAAGCGATCGAACTAAAAAAGACGGCAATGACAAACCAAATGCAAGTGGAAACCCAGAAAAAAAAGCAGAAAATGCCAATCCTGCCAACAAGACCGCCATCTCTGGCACAAGTAGTATTCAAAAATCCCAAAAATGTTTCAAACTTGGCGAAACAAATCAAGCTATAAGCGTAAATCTACCTACTACATCTTCTGTAATTGTAGCTAAGGAAACTAGAACTACTGACGAAGAAGAAATTATAAAAAATTTATATCTGGGGGAAGAAACCGAAGCGTCAACTGCGGAACACGAATGTTTTCTTTCAGTGGCTGCTCAAGAACTTCCAAAAAATGTACTCCGCGCACGCTTACAAGAAGTTTTTGAATCCTCTTCCTCGGAAGAAGGTATTCTGCCGTCTGCTTCTAAAGTGAAATCGAATAATGCTGGCGTAGTCGAGATTCATCCGATAGCTTCGATTATATCAAATTCTGACACCGAATCCAATTTTTTGGTAGAAGCTAATCCATCTAGTACAAACAATTCTGAACATTCGGGTAAGACTTTAAGAGTTTCAACGGCTGTTTCTAATTTGTGCGAGATATCCAAAAAGCAGGCCGAGGAATACGACACTAGCGATGATACCGAATACAAAACGTCAGATACAGAATACGACGGGGATAATGAAACAGTTCAGGTATAATTCAACTTTGTTGCAAATTGTATTTATTAAAATATTTCTGCATCGATTTCAGTTACGACTTCCTTCCTCAAGCCAGAGATATAAATCGGCACATGAGCTCAATAGTCCTCAGGAAATAGCAGCAATTGAACAGAACGTGCTCGAGAATGAGATGCTAACAAAAAAGCATGTACTCCGAGGGTCAACTACATCTCCACATTTGGAGTACGAAGATTATTCGTCGGTAACACAATCAGAAGCTTCCATAGAAGTGCTCTCAGACGATAATTCTGAAATCGCTACTGCTGACAATAGTAAATCGCCAACTTCATCTGTGCAACAATCGAAGATTGATCACTCCCCCTCTGCATCAACCATTTAAGCATATACACAAATGATTTTCTGTTTTCTTATTTTATTAGACTAATAGACGTTGTTGAAGATACATAATAATAGCATAAAGCTACAGAATGTAATTTAAAATGCCATTAAATAATTCAAATCTAGTTGTAAAATTACAAAGTGCCGTTGTCTGAAATCTGTAACTCACAAGCAGTTATGAAAGGAAGAAGAAGGTATAGAGAACACATTTTATGTATAGTTTCGTATTAAAATTCCACATTTATTCTATCTCTCTCTTTTGTCGCTTCTCCACCGCTGAGGGTTGTGATGTCGTGGGCCTTCTGCACTTTTGTTAAGGATGCTGTTTTAATTATCTCGACTGTACATATCGCTGCTACTAAGAAATGATTTGATTTCATCATCCCATCACATCGATGATTTTCCTCTCGCTGGTCATTTTTACCTACCCGACTAACATGTTCACTAATTTATCATCTTTCTTGTGACCTCTGGGCCCAACTAATAGAGCATCTCTGAACACAAGAGTGGAATACCTGTGCTTTATTTGTACTTGTTTTAAATGGAGGCATTGCTTCACCTTTCACTATATCCCCCTAAAATCACATTTCGTACGCAGCATCTTTTAAATTGCTCAGGATACCATTCCATAGAAGCAGATGATTTTACGTCCTCTCGCGCTGCTGATGTGAATCGCGGGCTAATGGTTTCTGTGTTAAAGAAAAGGTTGACAGAAATCAAACTGCATGTGTGTTTGTGGCCGGTTCATGTTTCCATTTTTCATGGCATAGCTGGTAGAAGTAACGGTAGTGAAGACGCTGCGGTTGATGTCGGATACTCAAAACTTCAGCAGGGCTTAATCCCTAGGGTTCCGCTTGTATTATTTTAATTACCGTCGGACCCCGATGATCAAATTTTATCGGATCAGAATTGGGCAGCGCCACAAATCGCTTCCTTGGCTTTGGTTTCTTCTCAACGCTGGCTGATTTCCAATTTTTGGCCAAACTTTTCGATCCTCAGTTCTGCCGTTAAACTCCGTGGGTCATGCTGCCAACCCCCGGAATAAGATCATTTGGCGCTGCCACTTCGGCATCGCTACTTTTGTGCAGCCATTTCGGCATGATTAACTCGGCGCCACTTGAGTAGGCGCCAAATGCCTTGGCTTGTGTCTATATAAAATGCATCTTTAAATATTTATGCCACTATGTCAGATAAAATGTTTAAAAACTGCTATCGTTATGAAAATTTCACAACCTTTATTGTTTATATAAAAAGCTGAAACCAAATTAATTACTATAATTTTTTAACTTCTCACCTTCATACCCTTGCATCTCTATCTTTTAATTTCTGGTTCATTTAGCATTTTGGCCAAATACATTACCCTCTAAAAGAATTATTTCTGCAATATTTAAATAATTTTATTGTAAAGTATTCAATTATGTATGCACAGGTCTGCATATAGCCCGGCGCCGAAGTGGCAAGCGTCGAATTGGCCTGGCGCCGAATCATCTGTGCCGATTCGGCGGCGCTCAGATTTACCCGACGGGCCAAATACCAGGTTACCTTTCCTGAACTAGAGTTCCGAACACCGCCATCTTCATTATACATGTTTGATGGGGACGAGTAGAATAACCACTTGTTTCATTCGTCTGTAAGGCAAATTTATTGAACCTAAAAGCTTTTTAAAATGTTTATTCCTTACTTTCAATAGTTTGCTCTTTTATCATTAATTATGAAAGAAAACTTCTTGAAGGGACTTTATATTGCGCTTTGAGAGTATCGAGAGCTTTTGGAAAATATCAAAACAGCATTTATCTAAGAATTGAGATCGAATGCAGTTCAACTGTAATAAATACTAACTAGTAGCTAATCGGCTAGTATGCGGCACAAAAACTAATCAACACCAAACTTAGAAAATGTAAAATTAAACACTTTACAGCAGATATAGACACAGAGAAACTTTTGAAATTTGAATCAACTAGTTACAAGCACAAAATAGTAAGAACGCAGTAATTGACAGAATAGATATTTAAAGGAGATTATTTCCTCCATATTCATAATAAAGCGTAATCACTATGGTGTCTGTCAGTTTAACAATGACAAAAATTTAAACGTCAACTGCGGTTAAATTTGTGTCAAAATTTAATCGCTTATGCATAATTTTAACATGATTCTTGAAGGTGATTCATCAACTGAATTTTATATATTTATTCAGGAAATAATCACTCCGAACATCCCGCGTGCATGTAAACTAGCCTGAATAAATTTTGACGATTTTCTGTCAGAATGTTTTGCTCTAAAAAAATATATCTCGTACATTTTCTGCCCCAAAATTCCTCGTGCTACGCACTCGGGATTCTTGTTGAGAGGCAAATTTACTTAACATATTTCTTAGCAAAACATTCTGGCAGAAAAAGTCAAAATTTAATCGGCTATTTTAATGCACTTGGGATATGACTGTTGAATATAATTCATGTATCACGTGAAGCTATTTCAACCAATGAGGTGCCTAGTTACACATTATCACAGCGGTAGTAATTTATTTTCGTAATTGTTTTTAGGTTGCCATGAAAATAAAATTAATATTACGAATATAGTTTTATTTTAAATGTCAAATTGACATTTGTTTGCTTTGTTTTCTTTATACAATTTCACTTTTAAAATAAAACTATATTCGTAATATTTGATATGTTGCATTCCATTCAACATATTCTCTTTCCAAATATAATTCGTGTAATGATTAATGATCGATGATTTTTTTACTCGTTAAAACCGCTAAAAATCATCGATAATAATCATTCCACTTGTTATATTACAACTGAAAATAATGCTATCATTGAAATTGTATACAAAAAAGGGACGAAACAAAGCTAGAAAATCACAGACCTATCAGTCTACTATCGCATAAATTCAAATTAAGGCTTAGTTACACGGTGATAGTACTCGAACGAATAGCTAAAAGCTAGTAATAAAATCTAGTTACTCGACAGAACAATTTCAATTTTTATTAGGAGAGTATCGAAAGATGTTGGCATCATCATTTTTGAAATTTGACAATACCGTCCAGAACAAGTATTTTCATTACAAGACTTGAAACTCTATGTGTTTTCCATCTACCTAGCCATTCTGTAATACAGCGTTTTTGACGCCATCGTTGTGTTTTTTTTTTGTAACTTTTTTGCCCTTTGGTTGTCAGCTAAGTTTAGAAGCTCAGGTTACAAGAGAACTCTTGTCTTTTTTCTAGTCGTGGCTACGGAAAAATCAGCGCATGAAAGCTCTGGCTCTGGAAATACATGGTGTTATGGAAATGAGTGCAAATATTTTACCTCGTAATAGAATTCGCAAATTTTACTCTAAAAATGCATTCCCACCTATGGAATAATATTTCAATTTAATGGTACCAAACACAAGAAACATTTCTTTGATATGCAAACCATCAAAAACTGCATAGGTACTGATAAAGCCGCCTACCCACGGCGCGAGGCTCGGCGAGCTTTCACCTGCTTTTAAAGCCGCCTTCCCACGGCGCGAGGCTCGGCGAGCTTTCACCTGCATTTAGCGAGCCTCGCGCCGTGGGAAGGGGGTAGCTCGCGGCGTGTTGGTGCGGCTCGAGTATTAATCGCACAATATGGGCACCCAAGCCGCGAGGCTCGCCAAAAGCAGGTAGAAGCTCGCCGAGCCTCGCGCCGTGGGAAGGAGGTTGCTCGTGGCGCGTTGGCGCGGCTTGGGCTTCCCGTCGACTGGCGGTAAATTTTGCACGAGTCAAAGGAAACGCGCCTCGACCTTTTTGCTCGCCTTGGCTCGGTATTCAGGAATCGGGGACCATAAATTCGATTATAGGGTGTGCACTCCAAAATATAGTTTAAAAAATGTACCCTATCTGGAATGACCTTGCGGATTTAATTGTGGAGGGTTCCATTCTTTTTACGATTGCAAAAAAGCAGAAAAAATATTTTCCGGCATTTTTTTATTACTAAAAATTTATAAATTTTATACATGCATCGCATTTACAAGATTATTTTTGAATATTTCTCAATGATCTTTAAATCAGTGGAAAGCTTATTCTTTCCGGATTCAGATGATGCAAATTAAACACAAAACTATTTTTAACAAATGCTGCAGAAATTATTTAAACAAAGCGTACCGGGAATGCGCGTTGTAAATTTCAGCATCTAGGTATTTTAATAACTATTGCACATAAAGGTAAACTTTCAGCGTATGAAATGTGTACAAAAGAATGTAGTGAAAGAATGATCTCTATTGAATTAATGTTGTAAAAAATACTATTTATTTTCCGCTGCGTGTTTTGCGTCTCACGCGCGGCGCGCTTTGCCGATCACTGATTTGCATCGCGATACGAATATACTATGCGTTGCAAATCTTTTGTATGTATTATACCTACTCATAATTATATTACGCTGATTGGTTATACGTGAGTAATGTCACCGGTAATCACTAAAAATCGGAAATTTAAAGATTAATATAAATAATAATAATAGCATTTAATCATCGCGCGTTCGGGCAAAGGCTTTTGTCCATCTCGGTCTGTCTTGTGCTGTCTTCATCCATTGTGTTCCTGGAATTTTCTTGATATTATCCTCTCATCTGGTTTTAGGTCTTCATCTTTTTCTTCTCGCTAATGCTGGACACCATTCCGTGGTTGATCTTCTCCATCCTGGCCACATGACCGGCCTAGTTCCATTTGAGCTATTTAAACCACTTGAGCACATCCCGGCATGCTACACGTCGTTTTATTTCTTCGACTTTTACACGATCACTTAATTTTAACTTTAGAATGTACCTCATCATTTTATTTTGCGTCACTAAATAGCCGATTTTGTGCCCGTCTAGTGACCATGTCTGTGCTCCATATGTAAACTCGGTATTACAAATTAATTGAACACTTATTTTTTAATATTTGCTGTTAAACTCTCGTGGAAAACATACTTGAGTGACCAAAATTTCTTCCAGGTTTTACTTATCCTGTGCTGGAATTCTCTCTCCTCTGCTTTTCTAAATGATTTAATCTGACCTATATATGTTGCTTCCGTTGCATATTCAAGATTTTTACTTTTAATTGTTACTGCTGCTTTTGTGCTGTTGTTAATATGTTTGCTGTTTACGATAATTTTTCCATTTCAGTTTTTTAAATAACTGTTCTAACCCTGCATTAAATAAGATCGGCGATAAAGGAACTCCTTTCCGGATTTGAAAATCTGACCTACTTTTTCCATTTTTATAGCCTTTATATTTCGTATATAGTCCACTGCATTTAGTCAAAAATAGACCGAAACTACGGAATAATTCATATCGAAGCAAATAAGGTGTTTTCAGGTGTGTTTCGGTGTCCTGAATAGAAGTAGGAAAAGTCCCGAGGATGGGGTTGTACGCTTAAAATTTGACTGAAATTGGGCTCAAAAATCATTTTTCGCGAATATCTCGGTATCTAACGACTCTACGATAAAAATACATCAGAGTGAAAATAAAGGTAAAAAAATTATCTACAAAAAGATACAGGACCATTTTTTCGTATGGACAATTGTTTTTGTCAAAAAATCTACTATTCGAAGCTGTTGAAGCATCGAACGTCATCGAAGAAGTAAAATGGTTATTTGTTGAAAAAATTGCTGAAATAAAAAACAGAAGGCGAGTCCTTCGCTGATGTTACTAGCAGTCAGTAAACTGAACACCCATTTATTGACGACACTTTCATTTGTCCTCCCACGTGTGAAACCTCCTTTTGATTTCGACGATTTCATCAAAGATTGCAATTATCATATCAGTATATGTTCCACAGAAATATTTATCAGAGCGCTTAACTGAGCAAAAGTCGTTGGTGAACTTCTGAAAAGCTGCATTGTCCATGCAGACTAGAACGACTGGCCAGCCGACGTCCGGCCCTGCCAGCGTTAACAATACAAATGCGGTCTCGCCATTTGTGCGCGCGCGCCACTTGCTAGCATGCAGGCCGTTCATGCAGCGTGTGCGCGCGCCAGTGGTTACGGACGGCCGGCATCGGCTCTTATAATATAAGATTTTGCGTAGAGAAAATGTCCAGCCGCATGAAAATGGGTAATCATTTGGTTTACACAGACTAAATATTTCTCCCATTTTCAGCAATTTTTTCAACAAATAACAATTTTACTTCTTCGATGACGTTCGATGCTTAACATCTTCGAATGGCTGTTAACCAAAGTTTGAATCTAAAACAGAAATTCCACGGCACTCTGTCCCGTTTTTAAATGATCTCACGGTACTTGTAATAGAATAATGTTTTTTTCAAACATTTTATGCGTTCGTGTGATTAAACGGCTACAAATGAAATATTTTCTTGGAGTATGACCTTTCAGTCGATTTTTTTGACAAAAACGATCGCCTCTACGAAAAAATGACCTTCTATCTTTTTAGACAATTTCTTACCTTTATTTTCGATCTGATGTATTTTTATCGTTGAGTCGATAGATAGCGAGATATTCGCGAAAAAATATTTTTGAGCCCAATTTCAGCCCATTACAGCCTTGCTAAATTTTAAGCGTACAACCCCATCCTCGGGACTTTTGCTACTTCTATTCAGGACACCGAAACACATCTGAAAACACCTTCTTTGCTTCGATATGAATTATTCCGTAGTTTCGGCTAAATGCAGTGGACTAATAATAATTAATAGTAATTAAAAACATACCAGCAAAACAAATATTATTATAAGAGTGTTCAGTAATTGAATTTCAGAATTGTTAAGAAATAGCATAGGCCATGAAAATAATTGCATAATGATGTTTTCGAATAGCTTTATCTTTGTTTAAAACATAATAAAATCAGAGCAGGCTTGGCAATTCATGTAACAAGCCAAGCTGCCCCAGAGAACAAGTTATTTTATGAGTAATAATAAAAGTGCTGGTTAATTGAGTGATTGTGTCCTGGGTTACTTGTGGAAGTTTTGCCTTGCATTGGGCTTCCGGGTAGGTAAAATACGAGCTGTCGAAGTGGTCCAGTGGAAGCTGTGGTGTTTTGGGCATATTCTATGGAGGTCCAGACAACTTTATAAGTTCTTATACGAGTGAATAAGCAGCGGGAGTATACCACAGCGGAGCACGAGATTTGGAGCCCCAACTTTATTGCAACCGGTTCCAGAGATGTCCGAGAGCATCAGCCGTTTACCAGGTAGGTTCCAGCGCAGATTTGAGTCTTACTAACTGCAGGCAAACAATAACGAGTGGCCCAGAGCATCGTGGAGTTTCAGCGAGAGGCAGGTAGCCCTATTTTCAACAGAGAAGTCATCATATGTCAGAATTGCCTCCTAAAAGTGTTAGTTTGTGAATGTGCTTGGTTAGCTTCCCTTAGAGCGCCACTTCCGCTTCGTGGCGTGGGTGGAAGTGTTTTGTTTATGACGCGAATACTGACATTCCATTGTATCGCATAGCAACAGCGTTAATTCCACGGACATCGAGAAATTAATTAAAATTGTCAGCTTGTTTACGTATTCTCGAAGCAAGGAAACCACTTTGGTTTTGTATTTGTTCCCATCAGTTAAAAAATATAACCCACTTGTTAAATCATATTAGAAAAATAGCGATATACAGAGTGCTTACAACTAATGATTCATTTTAAAATAGGACCATAAATAAATAAGTTTGATAGCCAAACGTAGTTAATTAGTAATGATAGCAAAATCAAGATCATATTCGTTCTTTTTTTAATTAGATTCTGCGACCTAACCCTGGGACGAGAGTAAATTAAAATGTAAGCATTATTACAGTATAGCCAGGAAAATTACAAAAACTATGTTAGTTAGGGCTGTTTAATTTATTCAAATAATTAAAAATCATATTAAAAGATTTATTATACCCATATCATTTATTTATTATAACTTAAAGGAGAAAATATAAAAATATAAAGCTAATGCAGTGTTTTTCTCATAAAGCAGCTGTAACTACAAGAATATTCAAGAGGAAACTACCAGTTTACAAGAAATGTTATTGAAAATCGTACGACACTCATTAATGACCAATAGAAAAATTCGTTCACGAGCCGTAACCAAGACAATAAAAAAATTTCTTGGAAATTTTTTGTAGGTAGACCAACCTAACTGTGAGGGTTTGTGGCGTTACGATTTTCTTACCGAATCTGCATTCGATCATTAATTCATATCCGGAAATTATTTTCGTGCATTCCAGCAACGTCCTAATTTGCCCTCGCGTCCCGCTCGGGCAAATTAATACAACGTTGTTGGACCGCACTCAAAAAAAATTCCGGAAAGAATTAATGCTCTTATGAGATTATATGTGATAATTTTTGTGCTAACGCTACCTACTTCAAAAATAACATACTTTTTATTGCAAGCTAAATTTTATGGTTTTTTATTTTCATAATAATAGTTGTTAAGTTTTATTTTCCATATAGGCCTAATCTAATAGGATACAAGATTTTCACTAGAAAAAAAAACATTTAACATATCAAATGAAGGACTTGCAAATTCTTCTAGAAAAACAAGATTTTATAAAAGTAACTCAATGTTTCTGTAATTTTGCATGGGGTCATAATTCTAGATTCCGAATAATTTTTCTTATTAATGTTTTGCCATGTTCGAAACAGAAAAGGTACTTTACCTGAACCTAGAGGGTTGTTCCTAGGGTACTAAGGAATATTTACTCCAATACTTAGGACTACATTATTCTTTTTGAGGTAGATATCTATTATGCCTGAGCTAACTCAAAACACGAAGCGGAAAACAACGACGCGATGTACAAAAATAAATCGTATTTTTTACAATAACGCAATAGAGATAATTCTTTCAATAAAAAATTCTTCATTCTTTTCTATACGTTTCATACGCTGGAAGTATGCCTTTATGTGCAATCGTATTCAAAATACCTCGATGCTCCGCGCATTCCCGGTACACTTTGCTTAAACAATTTCTGTAGCATCTGCTAAAAATAATTTCGAGATTAATTTGACATCATCTGAATCCAGAAAGAATAATCTTTCCACTGGTTTAAAGATCATTGAGAAATATTCAAAACTACGCTTGCAAATGCGATGTACGCATAAACTTCATAAATTTTTAGTAATAACAAAATGTCGGAAAATATTTTTTTCTGCTTTTTGCAATCGAGAAAAGAATGGAGCCCTCCAAATTTAGATCCGCAAGATCATACCAGATAGTGTACATTTTTTAAAACTATATCTTCGAGTGCACACCCGATCATTTTAGAAGCGTTTTTTGAGGAGCCTGATTCCCGACTACGGCTCGTGCCGGAAATCAGGTGATAGCGTTTCAACTACTTACAGAAGTGGCAGGCTCGGATTAACTTGTCTGAGCCTCTATACTATTAACGAGCTCGCGATTCGGCGCTTCGTGGGAATGGTCCAGGCGCGGCCAAGCTTGGCTCGGCGTGGTTTGGCGAGCCACGCGCTGCTCACCGAGCCACAAGCCGTGGGAAGGCGACTTTAGCAAGCCTCGCGCCGTGGGAAGGAGGTAGCTCGGGCTTCTCGTCGACTGGCGGTAAATTTTGCACGAGTCAAAAGAAACGCGCCTCGACGTTTTGCCCGCCTTGACTCGGTAGTCGGGAATGCGGTTTGTATATTTTGGCGTCGAGGTATTTTAAAAACTATTGCACGTAAAGGTATACTTCCCGCGTATGAAATGTGAACAAAGGAATGGAGACATTTTTAGATAAAGAATGACCTCTATTGCTTTATTGTTGTAAAAAGTACGATTTATTTTCGGCTGCGTGTTTTGCGTCTCACGCGAGACACGCTTTGCCGATCACTGATTTGCATCGCGATACGCATATACTGTGCTTGCAAATCATTTGTATGTATTATACCTACCCATAATTATATTACGCTGATTGGTTATACGTGAATAATGTCATCTGCAATCACTAAAAATCAGAAATTTAAAGATTAATATAAATAATAATAATAGCATTTAATTATCCCGCGTTCGGGGAAAGGTCTACCCATTTGTTGTCTATCTTGGTCTGTCTTTTGCTGTCTTCATCTATTGTGTTCCTGCAATGTTCTTGATATTATCCTCCCATCTGGTTTTAGGTATTCCTCGTTTTCTTCTCGCTAATGCTGTAGACCATTTCCGTGGTTAATCTTGTTCATCTTTTCGCCATCCTGGTAACATAACCGACCATTTGAGCTTTCTACACCACTTTAGCACATCCCGGCATCATACACGTCTTCTTATTTCTTCGACTTTTACACGATCACTTAATTAACTTTAGAATGCACCTCAGCATTTTATTTTGTGTCACTATAATAGCCCATTTTCTGCCCGTTTAGTGACCACGTCTGTGCACCATATGTCAAAACCAGTATTACACATTTATTGAACACTTGTTTTTTAATATTCAACAGTAATATCCCAAGTGCATTAAAATAGCCGATTAAATTTTGACGTTTTCTATCAGAATTTTTTGCTAAGAAATTTGTCAAGTAAATTTGCCGCTCAACAAGAATCCCGAGTGCATAGCACGAGGGATTTCGGAGCGAAAAATTTCCGAGATATATTTCTTCAGAGAAAAATATTCTGACAGAAAATCGTCAAAATTTATTCAGGCTAGTTTACATGCACGCGGGATGTTCGGCGTGATTATTTCCTGAATAAATGGATAACATTCAGTTGGTAAAGCACCTTTAATAATCATGTTAGAATTATGCACAAGCGATTAAATTTTGACACATATCTAACATAGGATTTTTTGTCATTATTAAACTGACAAAAACCATAGTGATTACGCATTATTATGCATATGAAGGAAAGAGTCACTGATAAACTCCTTTGGAAAACATACTTGAGTGACCAGAATTTCTTCCAGGCTTTACTTATCCTATGCTGACTTTCTTTCTCCTCTGCATTTCTAAATGATATCATCAAGCCGGCAATATGTTTAATTTAAATTAAACAGATGTAAATTTCCAGTCAAAATTTGCGAAATATCGTTCACAATTTAAAAGTCAGTTTTGCTTCATAATCAGTGGTTTAAAGACCGCTATTACAACAGTAAGCATATTATATTACGACATGACTTAGATCTTCGAGTTTATCACACGAACTCGCAGACAAAGCGGAACTATAATTGCTTACTACTTATTTTGCACTTTGAAATGTTTTTATTTAGTATCTAAGCCGTTATATTGTATAAAAGCCCATTTATTTTTGTAATAAAATCAATCGACATTTAATGTTGTATTCATTCGCATCGTTGCTGCCCTTTTCTAAGCCATAATTCATAAAAAACGTGAGGGTGCGTTCTAAGCGTAGCAACATTATCGTCCCTTTAAGTGACATTGACTTAAGTTGTTTTAAAACAGGAATGCAGTCTCATTCCTGTGCTTAAAAATTAGGGACAAAGAACCAGTGCAAGTAACATAAACCTGATCCAGCCTCCAGGCATTTCTGTTCAATATTCAAGTTTATTACTATTAATTGTTATTGCTGCTTTTGTGATATTTTTAATATGTTTGTTTTGGAATAATTATTTTTAATTCCACTTTTTTGCTTTCTATCTCTAGTTGGTTTAGCATTTTTTCTACCGCATTTCTGCTTCTGGCAAATATCACTACATCGTCTGCCAATCTCAGGTTAATCATCCATTGGCCGTTTACGTCAATTTTTCCATTTCAATTTTCTAAATAATTGTTAAATAAACGCTGTATTAAATAAGATCGGCGATAAAGGATCTCCTTGCCGAACTTCTTGTGGATTTTAAAATCGGACCTACTTTTCCCATTTTTATAGCCTTTATATTTCGCATAATAATTAATATTAATTAATATCATAACTAGCAAAACAAATATTTATTATAAAAATGTTCAGCAATTGAATTTCAGAATTGTTAAGAAATAGCATAGGCCATGAAAATAATTGCATAATGACGTTTTCGAATAACTTTATCTTTGTTTAAAACATAATAAAATCGGAGCAGGCTTGGCAATTTATTCATGTAACAATGGGTAAACTGTAAACAAAATAATTGGGGTAGTTTCTTCGAGAGCTTTTGTTGTGAAATTGCCAAGCTGCCCCAAAAATCAAGTAATTTTATGAGTTAATAAATACCCAAGTTAATTAAAAGATTTGTTTAATTGAGTGATTGTGTCCTGAGTTACTTGTGCAAGTTTTGCCTTGCATTGGGCTTCCGGACAGGTAAAATACAAGGCATCGAAGTGGTCTAGTAAAAGCTGTGGTGTTTTGGGCATATTCTACGGAGGTCCAGCAAGCTTTATAAGTTCCTATACGAGTGAATAAGGAAGCAGCGTAAGTGTAACATAGCGGAGAAAGAAATTTGGAGCCCCAACTTCATTGCAAGCGGTTCCAGAGGTGTCCGAGAGCATCAGCAGTTTACCAGGTAGGTTCCAGAGCATATTTGAGCGTTGCTAACTGCAGACAAATAACAGCGAGGGGGAGGTAGCCCTATTTTCATCGGAGATGTCATCAAAAGGTCAGATTTGACCTCTAAAAGTGTTAGTTTTGTAAACGTGCTTCGTTAGCGTCTCTTAGAACGTCACTTCCGATGCGTGGAGTAGGTAAAAGTGGTTTGTTTATGACGCGAAATACTTACATTTCATTGTTATCGCATAGCAACAGCTTTAATAGCATGGACATCGAAAAATTAATTAAAATTTGCAGCTTGTTTACGTATTCTCGAAGCGAGGAAACAATTTTGGTTTTGTATTTGTTCCCATCAGTTAAAATATATAACCTACTTGTCAAATCCCATTAGATAAATAGCGATATACAGAGTGCTTACAATTAAATGTTTATTTTAAAAAAGGACCTTAAATAAATAATTTTGATAGCCAAACGTAGTTAATTAGTAACGATAGCAAAAGCAAGTTGATATTCCTTTTTTTATTAGATGCGGCGACCTAACCCTGGGATGAGAGTAATATGAATTAGAAATGTAAGCATTATTACAGTATATTTTCATAATAATAGTTTTAAGTTTTATTTTCCATAGAGGCCTAATCTGATAGGTTACAAAATATTAGTTCAACATTTTCAATAAAAAAAACATTAACATATCAGATGAAGCACTTGCAAATTCTTCTAATAAACAAGGTTTTATAAAAGTAACTGGATGTGTCTCTAATTTTGCATGGGGCATCAATTCTAGATTCTGAATAACTTTTATTACTGATGTTTTGCCATGTTTGAAACAGAAACGGTACTTTACCTGAACAAAAGATATTTTTACACTACTGCCAAGGCCTCCTCGATATGACGCCGGCACTCTAGAAGCGGGAATTTTTAAAGGGTTGCTTCTAGGGTACTAAGGAATACTTGTGCCAACATTCAAGACTACATTATTCTTTTTGAGGTAGATATCTATTATGCCTGAGCTAACTCAAAGAAGGCAGCGGAGAACAACGGAGCGATGTACAAAAATAAATGGTATTTTTTACAAAAATAAAGCAATAGAGATAATTCTTTCACTAAAAATTTCTTCATTTTTTTCTATACATTTCATACGCTAAAAGTATGCCTTTATGTGCAATCGTTTTCAAAACACCTAGATGCTCCGCGCATTTCCGGTACACTTTGATTAAACAATTTCTGTAGAATTTGCTAAAAATAATTTCTAGATTAATTTGACATCATCTGAATCTACAAAGGATATCTTTCCACTGGTTTAAAATTAATTGAGAAATATTCAAAACTAAGCTTGCAAATGCGATGTATGCATAAAATTCATACATTTAATATAATATAATAAAACAGTTACGGAAAATATTTTTTCTGTTTTTTAGCAATGGCAAAAAGAATGGAGACCTTTACATTTTTATCCGTAAGGTCATTCCAGATAGTGTACATTTTTTTAAACTATATCTTCGGGTGTACACCCGATCATTTTAGAAGCGTTTTTTGAGAAGCCTGATTTCCGACTACGGCTCGAGCCGTAGTCGGGAATCAGGTGATAGCGTTCCAACGAGTACGAACTTGTGTCCATTTTCTACCATGTATAGGAGTGGCAGGTTCGGGTTAACTTGTCCAAGCCTCTATACTATTAACGTGCTCGCGATTCGGCGCGTCTTGGGAATGGTCCAGGCGCTCCCAATCTTGGCTCGGCGTGGCTTGGCGAGCCACGCGCAGCTCAGATTGCACGTGCCGGAGCTAGAGGCACGGGCGGTCCCGTTTCGCACCTGGAGAAGCCGTATCGAGAGCCCGAGGAAAAGAAATTGCCAGCTTCCGTCTGCGGGGGCGGCGATCGCAGATGCCTTGCCTCGAAGTCAGGGGACGAGCGACAAAATGCAGGTAGGCGACGTTCCCAAGCGCTTCCAAGGAATGCAGCGCAAAGAGACTTTCAATATACTTGCGTAACCCAGGGAAAAGTTGGTAAAAAGCGTACAAATTCTAAGTAAGCCCGAGAAGGAAGTAGGAGCTATAGTCAACTAACTTGGAGATAAAAGGCAGCCAGAAGTGGTCGTGCATATGGCAAAAGTTGTCCCAAAAATTTCGCCGAGGCGTTAGACGTAAGAATACTAACATCAAACCAATAATTTTAACGTTAAAAAGGCATTTGTGCTTCCAGATCCTTCACCATCCAATGAAGCGACGCAAACCAATTGGCTGTTCGAAGCACTACGCCGAGGGGGCCCACAACTTATTTGCACTTTTGTAGTAGAAAGAACCAGCCGCATACCATTCATTTCAAGTCATAAAAAACTTCCCAAAATTTTGACAAAAGGCCAGCAAAAAATCAGTGAAATATGGAGTGTTTTCATCTGATAACATCACTGTAATTTTAAACTAGAAATTTATTAACAGCAGAAGAACATAGGGTTGCCCACACAGTCAGGCAAAATGTATTGGATATCTGAGGGACATAAATGCGAATAGTAGAATTTCGTTAATTATCTGAAATATTGCCTAGGGAGCCATCAATTAGACGTGACAAAACGCTTACTAATAAAATACAACTAGCTAATGTTTACTATTGCATGGGAAACTACATATTATCCGTAACACTAGCGCACCAAGATAAAATCATATGGTTAATGTCATATGGTTAATGGCCACTGTATTTTATCTTAAAGTGTTCGAAAACGAAAGTTTTGAGGGTGCAGACTGCAAGCGTTCTTCTGGCGACGTTTGCCTGAATTTGTTAAGAAGTAGGTGAAATGCTGCCTCCTAATCGTGTTTCCGGTGGTATACCTTCAATTTGTCACAGTTTTATCGCCAGCTAAATTCGACTCTTGTGGCAAATTTTGCTTGGGTAATATCAAAACGCCTTCGCAATACTTGCGGCGATGTTCAGACTGGCTCCTGCTGCCGAATTATTATTTTGAACGGCGTTTCCAGTGGCGTGCAGTCCTCGAAATACTAATCTGGGCATCTCAACGCCTTTATCAGCCCACGTTTAGTAGTGAACTCGTAGGGTGGCTATCGTGAGGAAGGTCTAACAGACAGCGCTATCGGAAAGGATCTTGGTTCTAGAATAATAATGGAGGTTCAGCTTAAGTCAGGTCAGGTGAAGTCCTGGACAGTTCTACTTCTCGGGGAGAAGTTCGATTAAGAATTTCCTGAAAGGAAGGAAAGGAAAGGTTCAGGGTAATTTCAATTCCCCCAACTGGAGGCGGGCTGCTATAGGGACCTTGCGTCCCTCTTGAGCCAAGAACGGGAATGATAGAATGCGTGAGAGAAAAGAGGGGTGGAGAATGGAAGAGAGGCCAGGAAAGGTGGAGAAGTACTGCCCCGGCATTCACCTCAGAGAAGTTACTCTGCTGACTTAGGAAAACCACCTGAAAACCTGAATCAGAGCAAACGATCGCAGAAATCGAACCCACCATCTCCCGAATGCTAAGCAGACGTGCTAACCACTAAACTACAGAGCTCGGTTTCTCAACGGCTTGATTGCTCTTCTTGTATACTGTTTTGAGAATCTCCTAACCTAGTGGCTAATAGGAGGGCTAATCATGGGAAACGCCGCGCCATGAGTTGCGCAGATTTGGGTCTCCACACTAATATCGTGACACGCAATCATCAGGATCTTACGACGACTGCATAGCTTCATGGAACTCTTGGTAGGGCCCATATGGTGTCATGTAAAATCAAGTTGGGACCATATATCTCCTTAAAAACTGAAATATATGCTTAATACATTTCCAAACAATTTACAGGAAATCTATCGTCACAACGTTAAATTGTTGAACATGAGACATCGTCGTTTTCTGTACTTCGCATGCTTTATTCATGAATGATAGACTCTGTTTAGAACATACGTTCATAATATAAACATTAGAAACAAGGGGTCTTAACTATACCGAATCACAAATCTGCACTTTTTGAAGCTCTTTTGTTCATACAATACCACACATATCTATAACTCATTACCATCTAGCAAGCGCCTTTCCATTTCTTCTTTTAAACGTTGTTTGTCAGAGTATGTCTTTAAACATCAACGTAGTACCTAAGAATAACTGTTTCCTCCTCTTCAGTTTTCAGTCCTCAAACTGGTTTATCGCAGCAGTCCATTTTTCTCTATTCGAAGCTTTTTTTTTCATTTCTTGGTAGTTTCTACTTCCTGTGTCTTCAAGTATTTGTTTTATATATTGCAAGCGGGGTCTTGCCCTTAGGTTTTTTCCTTCTACTTTTCCTTCTATAATTGTTTTCAGCAATCCTTCTCTTCGTAGTACATGCCCTATCATTTGGTCTCTCCTTTTTTTAATCTGTTTCCACATTTTTCTTTCTTCTCCCACTAGTGCTAGAACTTCTTCAATGGTTTTTCTCTCCATCCAGCTGCTTTTTAGAGCCCTTTTATAGCATCACATTTCAAACGCCGCTAGCTTTCTTTTATCGATTTTGCGTACCTATTGTCCAAGTTTTACATCCGTATAGTGCTGTCCTCCATATATATGTTTGAATAAAGTGTTTCTTAGTCTTTAAAGAGATATTACTGGATGTGAGTAATTGTTTTTTATTATAAACGGCTCGTTTTGCTACATTTATCCTGTTGTTTATTTCTCTTCTGCTTCTTCAGTCCTTCGTAATTATGCTACCAAGATATGGGAATTCGTTGACTTCTTTGATCGTCTCGTTGCTTATGCTAACATTATTTAAACTTTGTTCATTTTTTCCGCATACCATTACTTTTGTTTTTATTTTACGTCCGTTATAAAACTAACAGTTTTTCAACCAAACTTACAAAGTAAGTGGTTACTATGATCGCTGTGTCTGTGTGTCTGTCGCACGGTTCCCGTTAAGCCAGAATACAACTGATGGTGGAATCCCATGTATTTTTGTCCCCTGAATCCGAATCCACCACTGGCTTTTCGATATCTCAACCCGTTTTCGAAATATTCGACTTTAATGTTCGAATTTTCACATTTTAGGCTTTAATATCAATTTTATGTAGTTTTCTCTCCTGATTCCAAATATGTCTCTCATTTCACGATATCTTGAATAGTTTTCGAGATATTTGATTTTTTAAAAATCCGAATTTTCTTTATTTTGTTAAATTTTAAATATAACTTAACGTTGCTTATGAGTGAACCTTGTTTAGTCACGTGATTAACAGATAAAAAAGAGAAAGAGAGAGAGAGAGAGAGAGAGAGAAAGAGAGAGTTTTCGAAAATTGAGTGGCATATTTGGAATCAGTATAAAAATCTAAATAAAACAGATATATCTTCTGATTCCGATTATGCAATTAATTTTTCCGGTGAAATTTTGTAAGTTTGGTTTTCAGCCGTACATGCGCAGCTAAGTTTTTTTAAATTAATTTCTGTTCATAAAATACGTAATTCCTGAATGGATAAAAAAACGTTAAGAAAAGTGCCGTAGCGGTCCATTTTTTCACACTTTTGCGTTAAAAAAACTGCCGTAACATGTCATTTTTTAATGCAATACGCGAATACACTCGCTGATTAGACTACTATGAACGCTACGCTCTTATGTCAATATGTTCCTCGATAAACTGTCAAACTTTCGTATTCGGAAAAACATGTTTCTTCTTAAAAGTTACGTAAAGTTTAAAAAAGTGTTATTAGGTAATTATTAGTTATTAATCACGGAGAGTGACAGTGAACAAAGCCTCAATTGCACCCCAGAAGATGTTATCGAGTCGGCAACTACAGCGACGATGAATCTTCGCCCTGCGAAATCTAACGAGCAATATTTAAAGGAATATAATTCTTTTATGAACTGGCGTATTAAAAAAGGCATAAACAGCTTCACAGAAAGAGTCCTACTAGCTTACTTTGAAACGAAATTCAAAATGTGGAAGTTTTCAACCCTTTGGTCGACTTATTCCAAACTGAAGGGCACTCTAATGGTAAACAACGATGTAGACATCAGTAAATACCCTAAACTCATTGCATATTTAAAAAATAAATCAACTGGATATAAACCCAAGAAATCCAAAACGTGTTCCCGAGAAGAAATCTATAAGTTTTTATTGCAAGCTCCAGATTATCATTATCTCATGCATAAGGTATTACTGACAGCACGAAATTTGAATGCAAACCTATTATTTTTATACTAGCAGTCCAGTGAGACAAATGTCTCATTTGAAAAAAAACAAAAAAGACCGTTTTTCAAATAGAACGCGTATTAAATAAAAACTGCACCCAGACCTGGAAGGTGTCAAAGTGGTTGCCTAAGCGATCGACGTTTTAAGGCGCAGAGGGTCGCAGCTCCGTTTGGCTGCTGAAACATTTTTATTTAATACGCATTCTATTTGCAAAACGGTATTTTTTGTGATTTCTCGAAAACCGGAAGTGTCACGTGACTGAAATGCGGTTCCTGACCTGACATGACCATTCCAAACATATAACTTTAATAACTTTTTTCTCTTACGGTTTGGTTGCTGAAACAGCGTCCCGGACGGACGGACGGACGGACAAGTCTATTAGATAAAGGATTATTAATTAATTAATTATTAATTTTCTATTTCCAAAACTGTTCATCCAACATGATTTTACGTCTCCAAAGTTCAGAATCGAGCGCTGGTGCTGTAATGCAACCAAGTTAGAGATTTTTGCTCATTTTTGATCCCAGCTTTTCAAAGACCGATCCCTGATGCCCGTTTTCCGATCTTGACCGGCAAAACGAAAAAATTCTCCAGAAACTGCATATTTTCTGGTCGGTCGTAAAAATATTATTTTTAATTCGCTGAATTCATTATCAGCTTCATGGAAATCTGAAACTGATTAACTTCATTGAAACGGGAGCCTAAAAAATAAAGATGAATTTCTGGTTTTAAGAAAACATGTAATTTTTGACGCACAGTGACTTTGTTCGGTATTTACATTCTCAATAATAGTGAAATCTAAAATATATAGGTTAAATTCAATAGGTACTAAAACTAGACACAATTAAACAATTATACCATGATTTCGAAGGCTTTTACGGCCATTGTCATTAAGTAACAAACGACTTCCGGGATTGGACCGTGTCATTATTGAGGTAGAAGAACTCAACAATTTGCCCACTTTCGTAAGGGAAGCATCAGGATCCAATGCAAAAGAGCACGGTAACTGATCGTGTAAACTACGCAAGAGGCAAAACTCTTCTAACGATCGCAAGAAGAAAAGCGAGAATTTATAGCCAAGTGCCGTCGAGTTTTAGTGGCGGTGGGTGGGGCTTAGGAATTAGCACTTTCCACATAGAAGGCAGGGGGAGCCTTCGTCCCGATTGAAATTGTTAGGGTTTTTGTACGAGGGCTGCTTCAATAATTTCGGGAAAGTACTAGAAAAACACAAACGAATTCAACGAAATATGTTTAGTGCTTTTCAAAATATTCTCCTTTACAATTAATACATTTCTGCATGGGTTCAAACCAATTCTCAAAACATTTTTTTCCATTCTGAACGAGGTATAGCTAAAATATGGCATTTATATGCTTCAACTGCTTCTTGGGATGACATAAACCGCTAACCACGCTCTTTATTTTTCACCAGAGGTAACAGGAAAAAGTCATTCCGTAATAAATCCGGACTATAAGGAAAGTGGGACATTAATTCAATGTTTTGACGCTTCAAAAAATCGATTGTTTGCATTATCGTGATGCAAAATGATACGCATTATTTCTCCTCACTTCAGCTATGACGTCCGGTAAGCAAATGGTAGTATACCACTCAGCATTGAGCGCTCTTCTATCTTCTAAGGTCACAGTTGAGATATGTCCAGTAAAGCTAAAAAATGAGGCGATAATTTTTTCGAAACACTTCGAGATCGAACAACCTTTGTTGGTTTTGGTTCACTTTGGAATACCCACAAAGCCGATTGACATGTAGTTTCAGGCTCATATCAGTAAAGCCAAGTTTCATCGCCTGTGATCATGTCGTAAACCAGATTTTATGATCCTGCACTTAATTTTTTTAGCATATCCTTGCACCATTTTACGCGGTTCTGTTTTTCAACATCAGTTAAATTGTGAGGGATCCACCTAGAAGCAAGTTTCCTGACAAGTGTTCATGCAATATTGTATGAATTTGTTTCATGTCGATGTCAAGGGACGACTCAATCTCTCGATATGTCAAATGGCGGTCAATCATTACCATTCTGGGAACAGCATCGACGTTTTCTGAAACAACAGCAGTTCGTGGCCGACATTCACGAGACAAATCGCCGAGACTGCTACGTCCACATTTAAATGCTTGATACTACCGATAAATTGTTGTTTTGGACGATGCTTTATCTCCAAAAGATGCAAAAAGTTTTTCCGCGCACTGTTGTTGAGTTAAATTGCTTCGAAGATCATAAACAATCATTGCACGAAACTGTTCTAGACTTAAAATCCAATCGCTTCGACTTTGAAGAGCTGTCAAACTAAAACAGATTAACATTTTTGTGTTCTATCAACGCCTATTGCCCTAAAAAATTACAATGTTTTTGAAAATGACACAGCCACCTTACTAAAACTACTAGAAGTACGCCATTCCCGAAATTATTGAAGCAACCCTCGTAAATATCAATGATTTTGCGAATCTTTTTGCTAAAGAAGAATGGGGATTTGCAGGTTATTAAACCATCTCAATTGTCAACATCCAGACCGTATTACTATTTACCATAGAGATAGAAAGTAACGGCTCCTTTTCTTTCTTAGATGTACAAGTCTCTCGCCAACTCAGTGGCAGACATACACTGGGCTATCTCCATATCTCAACCCGATAATGACCACGCTGAATTAAACCACATTCGAAATGCTCTTAGGAATAACGGTTATCGTGCTAGGGATATACAGTCTGCCATCAATCGCCATCTTCATCCACGGCCCCCCAAACCTCAAAACACCGATCCTCCTGCAGCAATAGCCTTTCTTCCCTACATCCACCAAATCACCGATGGTGTAGAAAAGTTTCTTCGGAAACAAATTATCAAAACAGTATTCAAACCCCCAAGCATAATCTCACAGGTTCTTCCTTCACCTAAAGACGAATTAAACACCGTCATCAAAAGATGTTTATAGAGTCAATTGCTCTTGTAATGCTGTATACATTGGTGAAACAGGACGTTCAGAAAAAACTCGCATCTCTGAGCACCAGCGCTGTCTCAAGTCGGATCTCGTTTCATCATCAGCCATATCCGAACACCAACGCGATACTTGCCATAAAATGCTTTTTGATTAAACTTCCATTATCTGCAAATTCCCATTTTTTTAGCAAAAAGATTCGCGAAGCTATTGAGATTTACAAACACCCTAACAATCTCAATCCGGACGAAAGCATCCTCTTCCTTCTATATGGTAAATGCTAATTTCTAAGCCCCGCCCTCCGCCACTGAACCGCGACGACACGTGCCTATAAATTTTCGTCATTCTCCTTCCGATCGTTAGAAGAGTTTCGCCTCTGGCGTGGTTTATACATTCAGTTACCGTGCTCTTCTATCCCTTTCCTTGCAAAAGAGTTTCGCCTCGAGCGTGGTTTACACGTTGAGTTACCGTGCTTCATTTCCTCCTGATGAAGCCACTTACAAAAGTGGACTAAACGTTGAGTTCTTCGACCTCAATAATGACACTGCTCAATCCCGAAAGTCGTTTGTTACTTAATTATACCATTTTGATCTGTGTTTACAGTAATAATTGGTTCTTCTTGCCATAGTTATTGCCAAATTGTTTCTTGCGTTTCAATTTCGATTTCAATGCGTTTCAAATCTATCTTCTTCAGCGTACACTAAATTGGGATCAAAATTTATTTCTTCTAAAGACTTTCCCTTGTACTCTATTGGTACTGTCCTTTTCACAATCATTAAGAGAAGTTTAGAAATTTTGGCGGTTTAATAAATATCAACAGGTAACCTGAAAATAAGAGGTATTATATGCTCATAACTGCATCAACATTATCGAAGCTAGAAAGAGATATATTTTAAGTAAATAGTGTTTGTAAATTAAATTGTTTTCGCTTACTGCGTAAAACTCTTAGCGAATCTTTTAGTGTGACCCATGAAGTTCGCAAATTGTTTCGATTCATTTGGTCTAAGATTTAGAATTTGAGTGATTGTAGCTATTTTTTTCTGAATTTGTTGCTAGAAATTGCTTCTGAATTTTCTAATTTAATTTTTTTCGATAATTCATGGATTACCACATCACTTTTACCCCATTTTATGGTACTGTCGGGATTAGCAAATACGTATTCATTCTTCTTGTCTACAATGTACTTGTCCCGGAGTTTTAGCAATACATTAATCATTTTTTCAAGCTCTTCAGGTACTAAAATGAACACAGCCTTAGATACTGTGACTACAGCTCAATGGTAGAATAAATTAACACACATTCCAAGCTTACCTAGATTTAGTACCATTTGCACCAATATTCTTCCTCTAGTCGCCATCAGCACGTTAATTTCACACTAGTACATTTGCTAGCAACGTTGCCAAATTTCGGACGATACAACGTATTGCACATGTAGCGGATGTCACTAAGACTCTGTGGTGAAATCGATGGTGGCGCCAGCGGCATATACCTAAACTAAGTGACAAACTGAAAATGGACATTCATAGCGTAGTCACTTCCCCACATTTTTTCGGATTTGAGGCCCGTGCGACCTCTATGGCCTAAATATGTTAAAAGCAAAGGAAAACGCAGTGACTTCCAAAATCGGAAGTGACACCGTAATTTTGGAAGTGAGAACGAATATTGTGTACCTATTTCGGACACTATAGTAGCAATTTGAATGAAAGCTGTGATAATTTATTGGTCATTACTATTTTGTTTGATGTGCTGGTTTTATCTCGTACCTTGTGATGCTCCGACGCAAGGATTATTCGATATCGAGGACCTGGCGCCCTCTCCCTTCGTTTTTTTTGTATTCTTTTTCAGCGTAGCTGGAACCCCGACCCTTCTCGGCGAGGTAGCCTATTTAGGCCAATATTGACCAACCGGCAAAATATCTAATATAACTTTCGCCAACAGGTAAGGCCAAATCCTTTATCCTTCCTCACAACTAGCATGGACTTCGTTTGGAAAATTAAGCCGAACTTTAAATAATCAAAATATTCCTATTCGCCTCGCAAGTAGGCTTTTCGAAGAATTTTCTAACTAGAAATAATAATATATGGTTTTCACACATGGACTTTAAAAAAACAATCAATGGGAAAAATAAAAATAACCCAAAAAGCCATAAAAGAAATGAATGCTAGGTGTGACCCAGAGAGACCGCAAAAGAAATACTTGGTTATGAACGATACCAAAATTTAAAATGGAACTGTGCTCATCCCGCTGCCAGATATACCGACGGAAGGTGATCTAACATTATGTTAAAATGGCGATCCTACCTAGGAAAGCAATCTAGAGGATGCGTTTCAATGCGGTGGAAGTAATATACACTGTGGTTTTTTTTATCGCGTTACAACACATATTACGTTAAGCGTTTTTTCATGGGTGTTTAACATTTTGATAACATTTTAAATAAACTAATTTCATAGTATATATATAGCGGTAACTACGAAATTAATTTATTTAAAATGTTATCAAAATTTGAAACGCTGGACTTAGTATGTGTTGTATCGAGATAAAAACAAACCACAATGTATAACAAAAACAACAGGACAGGATGCAATAAGCTCAAAGAACAACATGTTCATTAAAAAAGTTCATAAGTATGAATAATATGTTGGTGGCACTGTAAGTCTATGTCAAATTCGAGATTAGCAGGTTAGGTTTTCCGTCAGTCTGTGTCAAAACTGACGCATAAAACCTAACCTGATAACCTCGAATTTGACATAGACTTACAGTGTCACCAACATATTATTCATACGTGTGAATTTCCACAGCCGCCGGAGTTTTTTAATGAACAGGTAGAAAGAAATGTCAAAAAATGAGAAAGGTCTATGTCTAGAAATGGATCGATACTGGATTAATGAGAAATGAGGATGATCAGGTAATCTAACAAATACTAAAGTAGATAAAAATTATATTTAGGTATTTATTTACATTACTATTAGTAATCAATGAAGCATATAATCTAAATGTTAATCGGAATCTATGCCTTCATCATCCGTGTCCTGATAATCACTACTCTCACCTTCGGATTCAATGCAAGCAAAACACTCTTTGCCCATATCGTACCAACATTCAGCACAGTGTACAAAATAGCACGTGGGTGTTTGGCATTTCTCGAAATCACCGGGAATATTGCTTTTCTTCCTTGGTTCTGGTTCACCACAAATAATACATTTTCTTCTTGCCACAGGAAATAATCTAAGACACTTACAAGCATTAGGAAAACGAATTCTTAAAACAGCGAAGAGATTCAGATCTTCTTGGAGGCGCCGCTCTCTCGCTAACTTCTTTACTTTCTTCTTCATATGCCTGAAAATAAACTAAGTGATAAAACCGAGCAGAAGGAGTTATATTGCGGAACTTGCCTAAAAAAGCCAATTCTTCTTCTCAGCGTCTCGTTATAAAGAAAGAGCACTCTCGTTTTCTCTCTTTTTCTGTAAAAGAAAGCACAAATTCCTCTTCTCATTCTTAGAATGTACGCTTGTGCGATTATCAGTAACCACACAGCGAAGTAAGTTCCATATATTTTATACAGGTAGTAGTTCGGGAGAACTGTAGGTCTTGGCAGGCATGCTTCATTACTCCTGATGGTTTTGATCCTTTTCTTGATATTAAATCCCTTTAACACCGACCTCAATAATGAGGCAATCATACCCGTTCCCTTTACCTGCAGCATCATATCGTGATGACCGGTCTGCATGTAATCGATTCGAGCGTGGCGTCGCACTAGATCTAAGGCTTCAAAGAAAAGTCGATCGAGGAGTAGGAAGGTAGTCGCTGTTATCATCTCCAACAACAATTTTACAGTTTGTCCGAGAAGTTCCTCTTGTTCCATCTTTAAGGGCTTTAAAGACCAAGGATCAACGAGTTTTACTGTCTCTATCTTCTTTAGCGGTAGTAAAGTGGCTTTGCCTACCTTATGCCTTCGAGCATCAATGTGTTTAAAGTATCTTGTTATATAAATATTATCAAACTGAATGTCTCGCAAATATTTGTCATGATATTCTTGAGCGCTCAATATTATGCGGAGAAAAATAAAGGCCAGGATGCGTTTGAGAATTACTAGAATTTCATCGAGTAGAGTCTTCTTTGCCTCAACTGTATGTAGGATGGCTTTAGCGGTATCAGTTGCATCCCTAATATCAGGTAAAGGTGGTAGTTTTGCTATTTGATACTGGAGCCTTACGTCTTTAAAGTTTTGACTAAGGGTACCTCTAGAGTTCTTTAAATATGCATAGCCCTCTCCAAATCCTGGGTCCATGTCTTTCGAAGGGTCACATCTGCTGGAGCCTCCCAAAGCTTGCATTATATTGCACACAAACGTTAATTTCATAGGCCAACAAAGCAGCCAAGCTGCCACCCACGTGACCGTATCGTAGCATGTGTCGTAACCTTTCTCAAACATTTTCCTACAATTCTTCGAAGCCTTTGAGAACTGATCTTCACAGCGCATCTCTATTTTTTTCATATAAATGTTCTCGTACCTTTCTGCTTCTGATTTTTCGCCCTTGTTCTTATACTTCTCATCGATTTCCTTGGAGCGCTTACTGTCACTATTCTTCGCATCGATGTAGTCATTTTCTTCCTTTAGTTTTTTCATTTCAGTTTCATCTTCTATTTCTCCTACGACCGGCACCGACACGTCCCTGATGGACCTTAACGTGTCCTTTACCTCGCTGACGTCTGTTTTCAGTCCGAACAGGGCTTGGGTAAAAGGCTTAAACATGAGTTCAAAGCGCGTCTTCGTGAGATTAAAAGTTAGCGAAGTAGTGCATGAAAATACTCTCACCACTTCTCTCCCGTTATTGCTGAGGTTCTGGATTGGGCCGGAAATAATATAAGCTAGGACAAGCGCCTTCAGAACTCCTCGGCCAGCCCTCCCTCCAAACACAGGGATGGATAACATAGTTATACAGCGGATTTGTGACGAAAAGGCGATTCCCAGCGCCAGCACAAGAGCTATTATTCCTCCTACCACAAAAGCCGCATTCTCAGTAAAGTTTAAGTCCACGAGAATTAGCTCGTAGAACGCGAGGCCCAGCAGGAGGCCGTAAATAAACCCTGCGAATATTTTTAATTTCTTGTTGTGCTTTTTGTCCGAAAAAAATAACTTGAAGAGCAGCGAGCATCGCTTCTCTATGCAGTTTTTGCAGACGGTCCCCAAGTTTTCACAATGTTCGGACAATGCTGGCATTTCAGACAACTGTCATAATGATTGATGGGAAATAGGTTATAAGGTAATCTTATAGTGTACGTCGAGCACTTTGAACTACCGTTCTTAGAGCCACTAATGCAGGTGGGATTGAATATTGACAACAATATTTTTTATACAAAGATACGAATAGGTTTTTTGGCATGAGAAATTCAAATTTATCAATGATTCGGTTGTATCCTCTAGAGGGCGCCACAATGGACCATTAGGTAGAGTCCCTGTATATAATAAGGTATCTTACTATATACAGGGACTCTACCATTAGGACACTGTTAAACTGCTGCAACTTTTTTTCACGGTGTATGTCATTTTCGACTGGAAAATCTTTTTCCCTATCTTTTCTGCTTAAAAAAGGTATATCTTATTGAACTCGCTAGAAGTAACCGTTTACCATAAAAACGCATTCAAAGCTGATCATGAATGTAAATTATCCTAAAGTAAAGTCAGATTGTTGAGTAAATAATGGGCCGCTACAGCGTAATAGTTAAACCATAATAAGTTGATTTACTTCAGCTTACCCTAGTACCAAAGTCGATAATAACAAAGATATAGGATGTCAAAGTATTTACTCAATAATCTGACTTTTCTTTAGGATAATTACACGCATGATCAATTTTAGATGCGTTTTTCTGGGAAACCGTTACTTCTATTGAGTTTAATAAGATATACCTTTTTTAAGCAGAAAAGATAAGGAAAAAGATGTTTCCAGTCGAAAATGACATACACCGTGACACAAAAAAGTTGCCGCGGTTTAACAGTGTCCTAATGGTCGCTTGTGGCGCCCTCTAGAAGATACAACTGAATTGTTGATCAATTTGAATTTTTCATGCCAAAAAACCCTCGGATACGAAATTTCGTGAAATTAGCTGTGTGCTCGAAAGATATTAAAAAAATGTGATTTATTTTTTTCAACTTTGACACCCTGTAGCTCTGTTAGTACTAACTTTTGGACTAAGGTAAGTTGGGTTAAATCAGCTTATTTTTGTCAAAATTAACTATATCTATACCCTGTATATTTGCGTTTGGCACTGTATACAAAATATTGTTACCTACCAGCATGCCCATTTCTGTGTACTTTTTTTTCCACTGACTTAAAGCTACATCCAAATGTATATTCAACAAAACAGGTGATATATACCCCCTCCTGTAGTAATCCCATTTGATAGATGGTTCACTAGTTTGAATTTTGCATTTGTGTTATATAGGTAATAATTTTACTGCGTTGATTACAGTTAAGTTTATGCTTCTGCCTTCTAACACCTCCTGCAACTTTACTATAAGAATCTAATCATAGACTCTTTCGATGTTTACGAACACAATGTGTACTTCACGAGCTACCGCAGTCCCTTTCTCTAGCAACTGTGTTGAACAGAATATATTATCAATCGTTGAGCAACTAGCTCGAAATCCGCTTCGTTCTTCAGTTGATTGTACTTCATATTCTGATGTAATTACTTTCTTTTTCGATATACATATTGTGGGGGAATGGTTCCACTTGCGTTGCTTCGTGGGCAACCACTCGTTTGTTGATTTAATATAAAGAAAAACACCGTAACTTAGTGTGGATAAACTGTATTCTATTTTTTAAGCACAATGCCAACTCATCATGACTCGTCTCTCAAAGATACAGAATACGAATGAATACCTTTAACGGCATTTTGTGGGAGTAGCGCCGGAAACTGGCTCCTCAGGTAAAAAGACCGTTAGAATTTCCTGGAAAACCTAGCTCGCTGGTGCAATCTCTCTGTGCAAAATGATGGCATAGCAACGGTCTGTACAAAATTCGAACACATATCATCTCTGTAGTGTGGTTGTTATCAATATTTTTTGTCGTTGTTCTAGTCATTGAGGTTACTTCTTTGTATACAGTGTGTCTCACTGACTATCAAATAAGGATATTGACATTGAAAAATTATAAAACAATCCACTGTTGCTGTGTAAGCATTGATGTATATGATTGGTAGGAAATTAAATGAATTTTAAATTTTAATCGCGTCCAGTTTGCTTTGTTTACATTTTAATAAATAATGTACTACTTCCTATTCTTAGGATTTGACGTTTTGAATACAGCTATTACGAATTATTTAAAACTGTAAATAAATGCTTTTAACAGAAATACGTTTCATTTCCAATAACAAGACAAAGTAGTAAATTGAACAGCTTTTATTACCTAATTTACATAATAGGTAGCCTGAAGTTACATTGCAATCTAAAAGTGATACACAATAAAGAGTTATTAGAAACAAAGGTACAGCTACTAATTAGTCAGTCAAATGTTCAAATGTGCAAATGTGCTTATATTTACTAACAAAGTGGCTTAATCTATAGTGGCGACATACATTCTGTAAAATTATGGAGTTATGTTGAAACAGGCTCATACGATAGCGTCTTTCAATAAATATAAATTTAGATGCCAGGTTGAGCTGTAAAGTTTCGATTTTAGGTAGCCCTATAAAAAGTGGACATTGGGTGACAAATCTAAAGACCCTGTAGGCCATTTAATGAACCCAATGCGACCGATTTATATATTTGAAAATATTCCATTTAAGTATCTAATTTCGCACTTTTTTAACAACAATAACTTTTGCGATTTGGATCTCCGTTTAATTTAAATATGCTCTCGTCGGTGAAATAAATATTTGGCACAAAATTGTCAGTGTTGCACTTATTGCACTTAAGTTCACAAAACTCTGTTCTTTATTTCGAAGGCCCTTGCTAATAGCTGTTGTTGTGGTGAATATTTGTGTTATTTTAGAATACGGTGAACATATGAACGAGATACTCCGAGACTGTTTGCACCGATTTGTCTAACACTTAATTAGGATCGACTTCAAGAGTTCCTAAAATATCAACTTCGTTATTAACATTGTTATTTGTTTGATTTGCATTTTTATTCTTGCATAGGAGCTATTAATGCACCCAGTTTCTTTAATTGTTGTATAATTCGCGCCACTGGAAATTCGCTGATCATTGTATAAAACACTAAAAGCTAAAAAGTTCTCTTCAAACTGTGACCTGTCCATGTCACTATCTGAATTTCCGCTTGAGTAGTGTATATATTCATTGTATTTAGAAATGTAAGTAATAATATTACTCTAATAGATACATTTAAATTAATCAGCCCATAGCAATAGTTAGTCCTTAATACATTCTCAATGTTAATTTCTCTATAGGTCATTAACTTTAACTATTATCTATTAAATGTAAATGACAAAATTAAAGATAAAATCACTCTTCATGGCTGTATAGATACCCTTAGTAAAACTGTGCGTCACTAAAAGGTGCTAGTGTCAAAAAAATTCAAAATAAATTAGATCAACGTTTTAACAGTTTGTCAGATTACGAAATAACACCCAGATCTCATATTTTTAACAAAATGTCTACAATAACTGTGACAAGTTAATGCATACACTAAAAATCCCATAAGCCGTGGTTTTTTTGTCACTATGACAGCGGCAAAAGTTTGCCCTAACTTTTACAGCGACAAAACGGAACCTAACTTTTAAAACGGTCTAATTCTAGTATTCTAATTCTTCTAATTTTCGTCTGTTCTAAATTATTTAATATGTAAATTAAATATGTATTCATTAAATTGTGGTACAGAATTACACTCAAGTTCGTTTTTATCCAAATAAACCTAACATATATAATTCGAGTTTATTTGCCTTTAGGCAATTCAACTCAAAAAACTGCCAGAAAAAATTACGAGTCCGAAGGACGAGTAATTTTTTCAGAGGCAGTTATTTTCGTTAAATTGTCAAGCAACGAAATTCTCAATAAAATGTCAAGTTTACTTCGACAAAAAAAATCGCTCGTGTTATTATAAGTGACAAAATGATTGAGCACTAATATTGTTGCTAGATTTTAAAAAATTCGCATTTTGTTTATTATAAATTTTACATAGTGCTATGTCAATAAGTTGAAAATTACTATTTTTTTATATTAAAAAAACGTACAATCATAGTTTAACCATCAAAAACTGGTTTTTTATTTTGAATTTTTTAAATTTATATGCACTCTCGTGGATATGTATATAAAACATCAAACAACCTTACGTTAATGATCAGGGACGTATTGGTTAAAAATGCAAAAGTTACATCTTAACCACATTTTCGAATTAATACCAAAATATTCAATTATTAATAAAATTTAAAAAGGAAAACACAAACGCAAAGCATAAACAGGTTAATTAAAAGGCTTTAGCGGGAGAGTATTGCAATGATTAATAATTTTGATGTTTTTTTTGCAAATATTGACCAATACGTATCTGATAATTAACATAGGGTTGCTTAGTGCTTTATATACATTTCCAAGAAGAGTGTATAGAAATGAACAAAGTTGACATATAAAATTAAAATTTTTTAAAAACGGGATTTGGATGGCCAAACTCACGGCCTGCTGAATTGTGTGACATGTCAGTTTATACGGCCTAAACATTTTTTTGAAATCCATTGTTGTCGCCATTTGTGAGAAAATGCCAATTTTGGCCGTTTTGGTGCCACATAACAACGATGACATTTAAATGATAGCGACTGTCAAAACAACTAAGTGTTTTAATAGTAATTTATTATACAAGACGATCAAGTTAAATTTTATCCACGAGTGAATCGTTTAACGTCGAGAGGAAGTGTATCATACAATTTTTTTTCTATAGCAAGAACTTTAACAATTTCAAAAGAAAATAAGGAAAGTCAATCACATTTTAAAATCTCAGTAGCTAGACTGGGTTGCTAAGATAATACGAAGCTGTAATATTTAATTTAAATAAAAGTTACAAAATTAAATTACTTTATCTACCCTTGATGTTAAAGTGCTACTTTATCTGGGATACGGAAAGTTCGTTCCCCACATTTCGTTCCCCACATTTCGTACCCCACATTCCGTTCCGGGGATATTTCGTCTCCCCACATCTCGTACCCGGAAACTTCGTTCCCGAGCGAGCTCAATTTGTTTCCTAGATTACAGGGTGTTGAAAAACGAGTGCAGCGATCGGAATACAGTTAGAAAATGAAAGATATTTTAATTAATTTATATTATATGAACAAAATAAATTGCATTTATTAAAAATGACGGGTTAATCTAAGTACGTATCTTCCTGATATTTTTTATAGGGCCATAATTTCTCATTCCGAACAACTTTTCTTAGTAATACTTTGCCGTATCATGAACAAAAAGGGTAGTTTACCTGAAAAGAAAATATTTTTTGATTAACTGTCAAGGCCGACTTGTTTTTGAAAAACTGAAAATTTTCTTAAATTTCTCGACAAACCAAGTAGGAATTATAATTCATATAACATTTTTATGTAAAACCAAAGAGCATATGCTGTTTGGTAAAACTAAAAATAAAATTTAGTTCCCTCTTGTAAACTCAATCCCGAGGCATACTGTATATAGTTCTTATCAGTTTATTATAATAAATAAATTAATTAAAATATCTTTCATTTTCCAACTGCATTCCGATCGCTGTACTCGTTTTTTAACACCGTGTAATCTAGGAGACAAATTGAGCTCGCTCGGGAACAAAGTTTCCGGGTACGAGATGTGGAGAGACGAAATATCCCCGGAACGAAATGTGGGGTTCGAAATGTGGGGAACGAAATGTGGGGAACGAACTTTCCGCAAACCACTTTATCTACCCTTGCTGTTAAAGTAACACTTGACCTTTTGTTTTGAGTCGATTAAAGCACACTTTAACGTTTGCTATAGAAAAAAAAATTTTTTTTAATGCTGTATCGGTATAATAAGGACCTATTGGTTTGAATTTGATATACTTAAAATAGTATAATGCATTTATAATGCTCTGTACGTACATCTTAGGGATTTATAGTTTGCATATTTTTCTTGAGAGACATTTTGAACTGAAGACGGATTGATATTTTCGGGTAGGTATTTATGGATAGCTCACAAGTTCGCTCTAAAATAGAATGTGATATGCAGATAATCGTATTATTCTTATAAATTTTGAAGGTGTTAGTAATGAAGTATTTTTACTGTATGCTATTGTAAGGTTGTACGTTTGTGTAATTCACTGTTGTAGGATTCTAACATTTAAAAATTATTTGGTTTCTTGGATGCCCATCTGTAAATGTGGTGACTAAAATGTATTTTAAAAAAGTGCTGGCACTGCAGTGTGCTTTAATAGCCTTTGCCCAGAAGAAATTACTCGGAAACAACTTTATACTCAATGCAAGCTACAAATAACAGTTCTTTCTTGCATTTTTCGTTATTTATCTGTAATTAAATAAAAATAGGAAATAAAAATTGTTAAACAGCGACGTTGTTTCAATGCGTGCAGTCCGTGGAAATTGCATCGCCTTTGGAATTGTGTTTTGCCAATATACTCCACACATGTTACTTGACATTAACGTTTGCATAGCTTTATCAGAAATTACTTTTTCTATCGTTACTCCCAACGCAAGGGCTTCCTATGGATTGCAAATGTCGTCTTCCAATCGGAGTAGAATAGAGACACCTTGATCGTGATATCAAATTAATTCGCGGTTTTATTCGCGGATTTCGCGGTTTTAATTTTAATTCGCGGTTTGATCTAATTAATTTCGCGGTTTGATCTAATTAATTTCGCGGTTTGATCTAATTAATCACATATGAAGTTTGATATGTAATTTACATATGTGCTACTGATTAAATTACGCATTAGCTTCCGATTAAGTTACGCGGCGGCCATCTTGGATTTCTGGCGGGAATATTTGAAATTTGAATTTTTTCCGATTTTTTCTAAGTTCCATTATTTGAATTTTAAACTTCGCGGTGTGTCGACCATCTTTGTTTTCTGCGTGCGCACTTCGCACTGTAGTCGTTTTTAATTTTGAATTTTCGCGGAAATATTTTGAATTTCAAACTGGTAGATCTCTCTCTCTCTCTCTCTCTCTCTTCTGCCCCCTTGGCTGTCTCTCTCTTGCATTCACAGAAGGACTATTTATATTTAAAAAAATCTCAGCCCGACAGGGATTTGAACCCCTTACGTTCGTGTTGCACTAATTTAGCTACACCCATTAGTGCCACAACACCACGGAGCTGCTTCAGATTTAATGTGTTTATCGGAAAGCCGTTTCACTGCTGTTACGTCACGAGCCCCAGCTTTTAAACAAATTATTTTTTCGAAAATGTTATTTATAAAATTGGAATTGCATAGCTTGTGGTGTTAAATGAATTGTAGTAATTTTAAAAAAGTGTTTTTGCATTTGGTTGGGCCACAATTAATTATTTTATAATTTGTGCCTGCTATATGGATGGCAATGTCCGCTCGCTTCTACTCTCTGGTGCCCGTTTTTTGAATTTCAATTGGTAAATCAGCCATTTTCGCGCTCTGCATGCTTTCTTGTAAAGGCCAAATAGAATTTAATGAATTATTTTTTAACCGATGCTAGCTATGTGAATAGAAATAATTATTTTATATAGCGAAATCATAATTACGCGTCGGCTATTTTTAAACTTTAGAGCTAATATATGAGTGACTTAACAAATATTTGTCCGTTAGAAATTGCAGTACAGGTCTCGGCATGTCGTTATGTGTAATTAGAAAAACACGTCATAGTCTCAGGGTCGCTGGGCGATCGGTCACAATTATATAATTATATCAGCAATAACATGAACAAGAAGATATACGTATTGCTTGAGTAAGAAAGAGATAAACATATAATCCGTTCACGACCTTTTTGGGACAGAGTTGGCTATTATTTTTTCTTTTCATGCTGAACTAACTCATTCGGTGATGTAGCGGATGCAACTTTTTTTCTGTCAGTGTCTGTTCGACATTTTCTTGCCACCACATTGCCAAACTTATTATTTTAATATTCGTAAGAAAATAAATGCTTTATCAAGTGTAAAAGTAATTTTAATTTCCGTCAAAGGAAAAATCAAAATGCCCAATATAATTTTGTTACAACAAAAAATGTCCATTAAACGATGTTAGTTGCAGTTTAAAAAGGACAGATCAGATCTAAAAGAACACGAGTTGATGTAGAGACTAGAGAGAGATCCGGCAACAATGTACCTATTCAGAAAATATAACCTTAAACTGAAAACAACCTAACCTAACAGAAAAAGTGTCAGTTTGCATTAGGGAGTTTAGTTGCCGCAGAGGTACTGCCAACAAAATTACTAGATGGTCATAGCCTCACCTGACCCAAAAAGATCGTGAACGGCTTATATTAGCAAGTATTGGAGAAGGCTTGACTAATTTTAATTATGACATTTGTCAACTAAACATAAAATAAATTTGAATAAAAGCACGCAAAATTACGAAAATACGTAGAAAATTTATAAAAATCGGCATCTTGTCACATTAAATTCTGCAAAAACGACAAAAAACAATATTTTTATACAACTTTCATCGAAAAAATAGTAAAATTTTACGAAAATACGTCTGTGTTGACGACAAATGAAAATAAATTTGAATAGAAACACGCAAAAATTACGAAAAGACGTATGTGTTGACCCCCAAAGTAACAACAATTTGAATAAAATCACGCAATCATACAGCATCTCACATAAATTTTCACAAAAATCGACATCATGTCACATAAATTATACAAAAACTGTCATCATATCACTTGAAATTATACAAAAAACGACATTTTTACTAAACACACGACGAAAATTGAACAAAAATCACACAATTACACGCCATCTCACATAAATTTTCACAAAAATCGACATCATGTCATATAAATCATACAAAAACTGTCATCATGTCACTTGAAATTATACAAAAAACGACATTTTTACTAAACACACGACGAAAATTGAACAAAAATCACACAATTACACGCCATCTCACATAAATTTTCACAAAAATCGACATCATGTCATATAAATTATACAAAAACTGTCATCATGTCACTTGAAATTATACAAAAAACGACATTTTTACTAAACACACGACGAAAATTGAACAAAAATCACACAATTACACGCCATCTCACATAAATTTTTACAAAAATCGACATCATGTTACATAAACTATACATAATTTTGCAAATGTTTTACACTTTTTATAAAATGCATCGCTCAAAATTAAAAGAAATAGCAATTTCATTGAAAAAATCTACTACCACAATCATTTCGATAAACAAAATTCAAAAAATCTTATACTTTTGACGGAAATATATGTATGTTGACCACAAATTAACATAATTTTTAAATAAAAACGCGCAATTCGTTGAAAAAAATATTCTGACACCACCAAAACACGCAATTTCATTGAAAAATATATATATGTTGTCCACAAATTAACATAAATTTGAATAAAAACACGTAATTTTGTTGAAAAAATGTTCTGGCCCCGTCATTTCACTTAAAATTTTACAAAACTGCCATCATAACACTTGAAATTATACAAAATATATGTATGTTGATCACAAATTAACATAAACCTGAATAAAACACACAATTTCGTTGAAAAATTTGCAAATGTTTTACACTTTTTATAAAATGTGTCGCTCAAAATTAAAAGAAATCACAATTTTTAAATTATATCACGCCAATATGAAATCGTAGATTGATTTTTTTTGTTGAAATTTTACACTTTGTAACTGTAAAATAACTGCAAATACTAATATTTTAGCTTTCGACTTTGTAATTATTGCAGATTCGAGAAAAAACAAAGCAGAGTAGAAATAAGAAACACAAACACTTTGTAATAAACAAATATATTGTTCTTATTTCGTATAATACTTAATAATATAAATATAAATGTACAGCAGAATGTCTTATTTCTAAAAATTCGCTAGCAATTTACAAAACTGTAGTTTGAGGTGCACGACATTTCAAATTAAAAAGACTGCAAGTAATAAAATCAGAATTTCATTGTGTAATTTTAAAGTTTAAGATGCACCCAATCTAGAATTCCCTTCGTTTTTGGTGTTGATGACATCTGCCTTAGAGGCGTTTTTCTAACGGCCCTTTTTTGGAAGCGTTTCCTTATCGGCGTTCTTCTGACTGAACCTTTTTGATGTGGACTTGGATGAGTAGCTGGTGTTTTTAATTTATATTCTAAATCAGAATCGCAGTTATCAGTTTCCATTTCGGTTTGTCCTGTAGTACCAGTCGGGGTTGGCTTCTTTTGCTGTTTAGGTTTAGCTAGCAGCACATTAGCAACGTTAAGGTCTTTGATGTAATCAGCAAACTGTAGGCGTCCGGGTGGATTAATAGTTTTTCGAGGCCGCAGAGTGTCGTGAATTAAATCGACTATGTTAGACGCCGGTAAAATTTCACCCTTTATAGTAACGATGCCCTTGTGATCCCAGCTCACATCGCTTGAGGTACTCAAAATGCGTAGGAAAACTTCAGCTTTTTTCTTAAAAGTTTTGGGAAGTGTAGATAAAATAACGGCATTTGATAGGCTGTCACTGGTTGTTTCAATAGGTATTTTGATTGGCTGCCGCGCCTGGTTTGTGAAATGAAGGAATCGTTGTAACACTTGATTGTACTGGATCCATTTATCGTGATCAGTTAATTTGGACTTTAAAACTTTTTGCATTTCGTCATCAAGCTGTGATAATATATTTTTCTCCGCATCATCGCCAGACTTAAGACGTTGGACAAATTCCGGCGATACAATCAACATCTTCCGCTCTTTGTCCATTTTAGTCGAAAAGGAGCTCAGTCGTTTGTTCTAGTAGAGCCGTCGTGAATAAACTAGCTTAAAATCAAGACTTTCATAATAAATATATAAAAAATATGACAGGTACGGGAATCGAACCCGTATTCTCTCTCGAGATCAGAACTTAAATCTGACGCCTTAACCATTCGGCCAACCTGCCTCCCTATATAAACGAGCACTCTCTGCATAATTAAGAAAACATCTAGTTTAAAACCCTTCTATTTGCAATTTCAAACAATATTTCATATAAATTAAGCCATGTACAAATTTCTAAATCGGTTTTGATATATATTTTATCGAAAGACTTGACCCTCAGATGCCGTTTTATTATTTGTCGTGATGCGGCATCGCTGAATTTACAAGAGCCATCCTGTCTGCTGTGTGACGTACGCAGTGTCTCCATCCCTTTTTATTTTAAAATTCTATAAAATCAGAGGTCCAAACTGCTGCCGCATCAGGTAACAGAGTACAATGGTTTAAAACGTGTTAGTGCGGCATCAGTAGGGCCTCTGTTTTTAACTCTTTTTATTTATTTATTTATTTATTTAATTCGCACTCAGCCAACAGCCGTTAGGCCAATTATAGGCGTCGCTGTGCAGTTATGAGGACTTCCAACCCCACTAACGACTGTCATGATGTTGTATGACCGCCGGGACCAACTTTTTTTCTGTGACAGCCGTACCACGAGGCGCCGAGAGATGCAGCCGTGGAACTCCCATCCAAGTTCTGACCAGAGACAGCGTTGCTTAACTCTGCTGATCGAACGTGGACGCTTGTTCAAGCTACACCACTCGGGACCCTCTTAACATTATTGCATCCATGCAATTTTGTTTATTGAAGTTACCCAATAGAATTTTATTGTAAAGGGCTGGTTCACACATTCCCAAGAAGAATTGTGACGATTTTTGCTTCACACCCTTTATCTAGACTGTAATCTAGCCGTGCAATCCTTGTTACATAACGCTGGGGTCCTTTCGAGTAATCGAGTAATCAACACATCCGATAGACACCCCTTGAGGAGATGTGTGTCCAATTTATACAATCTGATAAAGTACCTACCATTTTATGGACTCCAAGCCAATCTGTAGTCGTTTTAAAGATATAGGGATTGCAAGAGCATCATGTCAGCAATAAAATTTTATGATGAAAAAATAAAAATACAAAATTATATACAGTACCACCAAGCACACAAAAGCCCCGGAAAATATGTGAACTAAATCTAAAATTCCCGTAAGGGGAACTAAAGAACTAATAAAGAGTACGCTTTGCGGAGAGGTACATTCAAACAAAAAACAAATGTCACTTCGCTATTGCTGTTATTACGTCAGAGAGAATTGTCTCTGTTTTTTATTAGTTTTGTGGTTCGTTGTTCATTTTTGTTAGTATTGCTTTTCGTCGTTAGTTCTGTTTGTTATTGTTTACCTATTCGCCGTTTAAATTTGGGCGGCTTGGTTATTTGCCATCAAATCGTAAGTATTAAATGCTTTCTAAAATGCTACCTTAAGTTGCAGTTATATATTTACGTAATACTAAATTCATTTTTACATAGGATTACAATGAGTTCTAAAGCAAGAAAGCTTTTGTGCATTCAGAAACAAGAAGTATAATTGCAAATGTCATAACGTGTCTTGATGAACAGAAGATTTCTGGAACGTTGATATTTTCAATAGATGAACCTACAGAACGAGCAGCCCCAGCAACTGGAAAATCAACCTCTCTGATAAAGAAAGTTCGTAGGAAGTATCCTACAGTAGGTAATACATAAAAAGTAACAATATTGTTTCTCAGTAATGTCATTAAAAAACTTAATGCAGGTAATACTTTAGTCCTTACTTCTTCCAGACATTACTTCTTTAACATCTCAGTAGAAGAAAATCGTTCTCGGCGATTTTTATTTGGGAGTTATGCAAGGAACGGTTCATGAAATGTTCAGTGTGGAAAAAACTGTATAAAAAATGTGACAAAAGAAAATTGCTCAGAGAAAGGAGTGACATTGTAGAGTGGCGTTCTAGGTATTTAAAGAAAATAGAAGAAAACGGAGAACTAGGTGTAAACAGAAAACCTGTAACGTTCCTAAAATAAACATATATTTATCCTAATTACGGAGTAGGAAAATGCTGTCAGTCAGATGATGGATTACTAGCCAAAAGGAGAAAACGGCTTGTCAGCATACTGTAACATTCCACTGTGGTGTACAGTGACTTTATATGAGACAGTGGCGACAATAGAGTGTATTCTTTTTTATTGGTCGCTCCAATCGGCCGCCATTAAGAGACCAAATTTGTTGATGCTTTTGTTTGTTTATACCAAATCGAGGTTAGCAGGTTAGGTTTTGCATCAGTTTGTGTCAAATTCGAGGTTAGCAGGTTAGATTTTGCGTCAGTTTGTTCCAAAACTGATGCAAAACCTAACCTGATAACCTCGAATTTAACATAGACTTACAGTGCCACCAACATATTATTTATACGTTGTTTAACCATGACCATTCAAAAACGTTCAATTTATTAAAGTTTGTAGACCATTGGCCGCCATTTTGTGATAAATTGTGCCTATTGTCGCCACTGGCTCTATCAAGGCACTGTACTGTGGTGTGGTAGCATTGACTTTACGCGTGATAGGCGCGCTCAACACACGCGCTGAATAAGGGTACAGTTTGCGTGTTTTGGCGAATGTCATGTCAATGTTTAACATTAACCGCTGGTCTAAAATACGCTTAAAATCAACGACATGATAACGTAATGCAAAAACGTTATCACGTTGTTGTAACAATGTTATATTGACGTGAAGAGTCTGCTACTAATCTAAAAGGCGTTTTATATTAACAATATTTTAACGTAATATGGAAAATGTTACATGTTCGCATTTTTATAAATGTAAAATCTACGTTTCACATTAACTGCTGGTTTCAATTATACACGTTTTTTCATACGCTATTTTTTCTACGATCGTAACAGAAATATAAAAATTTAGTTCGGCGACACCTTTTCCGTCACATTTTGTTAGATATTCTAGGTTATGTTGACATTCAAACTTACGACAAAGCGTCTTTTAATATAGTATTAAAACACCCCACTAATGGCAACGTGCGAAAAACACGAAATTTGGGCGCTAATATTAAGAGTGCTACAAACGTCACTTTTGACACTAGAAATTGTGCCAACACGTTTAATAAACGGAATAATTACGTAAACAGTAAAAAGAATGACTAAAACTCAACTTCTAATTCACGTTGAGAAAATTACTTCAACTATTTTTCAACGAATAGCGACTTTTTAACTATGCAAACGTCTTTTCTACGTATTTTAATCTTACGTGTGCCTTCTGGGCTACTTCTGCTTTCTCTGTTTCAGTATTTTCTCTTTCTGTGCTATCTGCTGCAGTTATTTCTATGTTGGCATCCTCTGTTGCAGTATCTCTTCATCTGTTCCAACTTCATTGAAACCTTAGTCTGTTCTGCTTAATACTTCTTGCATATACTTATTTAAACCTAAATTAAAAATCTTGTCATATATTATTATCACATCTCCGTTCACACGAACTCCTTTTTCGTGAGTGAATGTGCTCAAAGCTTTCATTTGTTTTAAACCATTTATAATCACGCTCTTGTTTTGTTCAATACTTGATTTAAAATCTCTACAAACGGCTACTTAAGAATGCATTTTCTTGGGTTAGCCCTGTATCATTTTACTAGATTAGCATCCCATCTATCTTTATCTTTATTTGCAACTACATCCTGGTGTTGTCAGATATCAATAGTTCGTGGAGGCAATTTAAGAATAGCAACTCCATTTTGAACAGCTTCTTTGATAATCGCTATATCAATATGACTGGAGTGCCTAATCAGCAAAGCAGGCAGTCTATCAGGCACAGAAACATTTTCGGAATGACTTCAAAAAAATAATTCTATTCATCCAACCCTATTTACTAACACATATGCAGTTTGTTCCGAAGGTTTCACGTTCACCCATCAATTTACAACATTGTGACATTAAAGATACACAATGGAAGCAGTAGCTCCCCGGAAGCCGAGGCGTAAATTAAAATTGACATGTTCTCCTTCCCAGTTCCTGTAGTCATACAAATCGTTCTGTTTCCTACAGACTTTACAACTTTGGTTTTTGGGGTCATTATAAAACGACATTTCATTGCAACAGATCATCGAATCCGTAAAATATAAATGGGTTTCTTGATTCTATACAACCACATTCAACCTGTTGGAGTTTTTTTTTAAATAGAAAATGTGTTTCCTTTTTTAAATCCCAGAAACCACTTCTCTCTAGGTTTATAATTGTCTGCGAAAAAACCAGAATGATTTTCAAAATGTTTTCTCTTATTAAGGCTAACTTCCCTTTTACATTTTTAAACACTTTGAGAGTTTTGCTTCATGTTGAGGAGCTAATTAACGTTTCAACGACAACCATTGTTCGAGCAGCGACCTTTTTTGTCGCTGTGTCTTTGACACGATCAGAGAATTGAACGAGGTATTTTATAAAATTGTGCAATCCTATAGACAATTCTTGACCTTTATAACAGCATCGCCGGTAACTTGCATATAACGTTAGCGGCATAACACTGACTTAGCTCTGTTTTTCTAGTTAGATCCTTACCATAACGATAGTTCTGAAAAGAAGAAAGAAAGTTCCTCACCTATTTTAACCATTTGCCCCAATACAGAGATTTCGCTGGAGCAGTTGTATTACCCCACACAAACATAACCTACGCATATTCTGCTTGTTGGATCTAGAACAGCAAAATAAAAAACTCTTAAACTTAGAAACATGATTAGGCCCACTAGATAAGCAAACAATTAAATTGACCTAGTAAGTAAAGTACTGCACACAATGTTGGAACCTTTAGTCATGCTGATTTCACAGAGTCACACAGACGAATTCAAGGTGCTTCCATACAAAATTCCTATCCATACGTGTTAAAACTAGAAGTTGTTTAAACTAAAATCATTAAAATATATTTGTGCTTTTGTGTAGTAGTTAGAACTGCGCAATGCATTAATTTCTTTGTTCACACATTATTAGTATCAAAATTCTTACTGTTACCATAAATGCCCATCATGTTACACATAGTTTTGCGTGGTCTGCGACCAAATTTTTTTCTTTAAAATAATGGGTGATTCTTATGTATTTTGGTGCGCTGAGTTCGGAAATGCCCTCAGTTTTTTTCCCAGCACGTAAGCATTTTCCGCAAAATGCATTTTTCTGCGGGATTGCCTACCTTAAGGCGTATATTTATGAATATGCCGAAAAAAGTTGTTTTTCCTATTCGGCTTCATAGTTTTATATTAGAAACTATGAAATATGATAAAAATTAGTATATTTAACAGTATTAGTCAGCGTATGAATCATGGAAACCCATTACCTTAATAGTATGCAATTAAGGTTTATCGCTTTTCTTCGGTGTTTTCAGATTCCAATGTTACTGTAATAAATGTTTTTGTTATTAATAGTTATTTAACCAACAAGTGTGTTAATGAAAGCGATTAATAATCGAAACTGTTTAAAGCACGAACGAGCGATAGCGAGTGAGTGCCTTTAATAGTTGAGATTATTAATCGCCCATTAACAAACGAGTTGATTACAAAATTTTTTCGTTGACCGCAAAATTTTTTGTGGCGAAAAATTTGATTAATACAACTAACCTCCATGCAAAATATCATCAAGACGTCAAAATCACAAAAACAGTTAATTAATGAAAAAGAGTGTATTAATCAAAAACGGTGTATTAATAGATGTATTAATGCATCCTTTTTTAAAAAACAGTTAATTAATGAAAAAGAGTGTATTAATCAAAAACAGTGTATTAATGACGTCTATTAATCCATCCTTTTTTAGGAAAAATAATTCATTAATATTGAAATTAACAAGCGGTCAACGAAAAAAGTACATAAATAAATAGGAGAAATTCTTTCTGGTAATTAGCGTAATTGTGGTGAACATTATTAACAAATGAAACCTGGATTTTCCCATTGCCCTATATATACCCCTCGTAGTCCTTCGATTTGTTCATTTCAATTTAAATATTCTTAAAGTGTCTTTCAAAATGTCTTCAAGAGCTTGTGTTAATAATCCTGATAGTTTCTGTTACATTTGCGGCGAACTTGTATTAAAAAAACAATCTCGAAGTATTACGGAGTTTATTAAAAAAGTGTACTTTGCCTATTTTGGTGTGAAGATCGGAGATCAAGAAAAATCTTGGGCCCCTCATGGAGTGTGTTCAGGCTGTGTTGAAGGACTTCGCATGTGGTCTAAAGGAAAGGTGAAATCTTTTCGTTTTGGGGTGCCTATGATTTGGAGAGAGCCGAGAAACCACGGCGATGACTGCTACTTTTGTTCTTGCAACATACAAGGGTACAATGCCAAAAATAAAAAAGATATATGTTACCCAAACATGCAATCTGCACTTCGGCCTGTGCCTCATGGACCCGGTATTCCAGTACCAGTGCCCCCACACAATTTTGACGATTTGCCAGAGTCATCAGAGAGCGAGTCAGAGCAGTTGGATGATGAGTTTCAAGTCGAAGACTGTGGACCCCAACAGTTTTCACAAGAAGAATTAAACGACCTCGTTCGTGATTTATGGCTTTCTATAGAGTCTGCTGAATTACTGGGCTCTAGACTTCAAGAAAAGAACTTGTTGAGATCTGGAACTTCATTCTCTTGGTACAGAAGCAGAGAAAAACAATTTGAGTCAAATTTTTCTCAAGATAGCGAACTTGTATATTGTTCTGATGTTCCCAAGTTGATGTCAATGTTTAACATTCAACATGGGTCAGATGAATGGAGGCTTTTTATTGACTCGTCAAAAAGAGGTTTAAAAGCAGTTTTGCTACACAACGGCAATAAATACGCTTCTGTACCCGTGGGGCACTCTGTGCATCTAAAAGAAAAGTATGACAACATGGCTTTTATCCTTGATAAATTGAAATATAAGGAGTTTGGATGGCCTATCTGTGGTGATCTCAAAGTCATCTCTATGGTGCTTGGACAACAAGGTGGATATACGAAATTCCCCTGTTTCCTATGTGAGTGAGATAGCCGGGCAAAAGCACAGCACTGGAGCCAAAAAGTGTGGCCAACGAGAACTTTGAAGGTTGGAGAAAAAAATGTTCACTTTGAGTCTTTGGTTGATCCCAAAAAAGTGCTTTTACCCCCACTTCACATCAAGCTTGGACTGATGAAGCAGTTTGTCAAGGCATTGCCAAAAGATGGCGAAACGTTCAAATACCTTGAAAAGAAATTCCCGGGACTGTCTGAGGCAAAGTTAAAGGAGGGTGTTTTTGTTGGCCCGGACATTCGGAAACTAATGAAAGACAATCAGTTTGAAAAGGTGATGAAAAAAGCTGAGAAAGAGGCGTGGATATCATTTAAAGAAGTTGTGACTAAGTTTTTGGGGAACAATAAGAGCCCGGATTATGAAGAAATTGTAAATAAAATGTTGAAATGTTTTAAAACCTTGGGGTGCTCCATGAGCTTGAAACTTCACTTGTTGAACTCCCATTTGAGTTATTTCCCAGAAAACCTTGGTGCCGTAAGTGAAGAGCAGGGCGAGAGGTTCCACCAAGACATCAAAGAAATGGAACGGAGGTACCAAGGACGATGGGATGTGAATATGGTGGGAGACTACTGTTGGATGCTTCATAGAGAACTTCCAGACATCGCACACAAACGGAAAAGCTCAAAACGGAGTTTTGGGGGAAAAGATGTAGATATTATAAAGAATTAATCCTTATTGTATATACTACATATTATTTTTATCAAATTGTATTTAAAAATGTAAATAAACCACTAGTAATATTTTTTTTTTATTTCAAAATGCATTTTTACCTATATGTACTGCGGGTTTTGCATAACTTTCTTTTTCATTTTGCGGAAAATCCCTACGTGCTGGAGAAAAACCAAAATACATACGATACACCCATTACGGTGAAAAAAAATCAAAAAATTTCAATTTGCAGGCCTGTGTAATAGGTTCAAAGCCGAATAGTCGTCAAGAAAGAAAAATGTTAGTTTTGTCATGTTTTGTCCAACCATCTACTTGAAAGGAAATACATTCATACGCAATGTCCGCGGCTAGAGCTGGAATTATTTCAGAGTAATCAACATTAAGATACCAATATATTGTTAAGACCCTGTATGGTATTATTTTAGATTCAAATTAAGATAAACTTATGTAAAATAAGCCCTCTTTTTCTTCTGCCAGGAGGCGCCCACTGATATAGTTTCTTGGGCCACCTTCCATCACCCATACGAAGTACATGACCGAACCATTTCAGACCCCTGATTTCAATTCTTGTAACTATATCGTCTTCTGCCTGCATACGTCTCCTAATTTCTTGATTTCTTATTCTTTCTAGTCTTGGTACTCCAGCGCTACACCTTAAATAGTCCATTTCCACAGAGTTCAGTTTTCTTTTGGTTTCAGCATTCAAAGTCCAAACTTCACAACCATATGATAGAACGGATTCAACAAAGACTCTACCGATTCGCTTTTTAGTATTTTTAGAAATGTGTTTGTCCCACCAAATCGGATTTAAAGCTCCTAAAATCTTTTTACTCTCCTCAATTCTGTGTTTAATTTCATACGTAATCTGTCCATCTTTGGATATTTTTGTACCTAAATAGTTAAAGTCATCAACCTGCGTAATGGTGTAGTTGTCGTCCATCAGGATCTGGTATCTAGCGTCTGAGTTGATTACTAAATACTCCGTTTTGTCGAAGTTGACGGACATTCCCCATTCGTTATAACTTTGATTAAGTCGTCGTAACATAAATTCCAGATCATATAAGTCCTGGGCAATGACCACCTGGTCATCCACGAAACTAATAGTAAATAAACAGCCTTCTCCGATAGTTATGCCCATTCCTCCCACTCTTCTTTTCCACTCCTTTAACACAGCTTCTAAATATAAATTAAATAGGAGTGGGGACAAACTGCATCCCTGTCTAAGACCTTTGGATGTATGAATTACTCTTGACAATTTACCTCCCGCTTTCACATATGCTTCGTTGTGTTGATACAGTTCTTTAATAATATTAATCCACACCCGGTTTATATCACAATCTTGGAGTACATCAAATAGTTTTTTTTCTGGGAATCGAATCGTACGCTTTTTCTAGGTCGATAAATGCTAGATGTGTTTCCTCTCCTCGACTTATCCGTTTTTCGATTAGCTGGCGTATTATAAACAGACTGTCTATACATGATCGGTCATGGATAAATCCACTTTGATCTTCACTTATGCTATGTCTAGTAATTTTTTCTAATTGTTCTTTTACAATTTTGCCAAAGAGTCTGCACATAGTACAATTAATACTAAGGCCTCTATAATTTTTTGGATCGTTTCTTTTACCTTTCTTATAAAGTGAGATGATGTGGGAGATCTTCCATTGTTTGGGGATTTGACATTTTTCTATGCACATATTTACAAGCCTTGTAATACGTAGTAGCAATTTGTTACCTCCATTTTTAATTAACTCTGATGTGATTCCTCCAGGACCAGATGATCGTTCATTTTTCATTGACTTAATTGCTTTGTTGATTTCTTTAATGGTTACTGTAACTGATAACTCATTAATTTGATTTTGGTTGCTTTCGATCATATACCCGTATTGTGGTCTCTTCTCTTGTAATAAGGCTTCATAATGTTGAATCCATTCTTGCATAGGAATTAGATTTAGTGTACTTTCCTTTCTATTAGATTTAAAGGATTTTAAACACCGCCATACTCCAGTAGATTGTGACCCTCCTAGTTAGCTCTCGATCTCCATACATTTTCGTTCCCACATGAGGTTCTTTTCTTTCCTAACTTTTCCTTTGACTTGTCTTTGTAGCTGTTTATAATTATCGAAGTTTTCTTGTGAACTATGTGCTAGCCAACAATTGTATGCGTGTTTCTTTTCCGCTATTAGCTCTTTTGTTTCTTCACTTATCCACCACTTACTTTTCGACTTAAGTTGTTCACCTAATGCTTCTTTCGCAGCTTGATGTAGAGCTTCAACTATAAGTTGGTATTAGTCTTCTACTTCGTCAACTTCTGTTTTATTATTTAGGTGTACATTTAACCGTCTTTCAAACAAATCCCTTATACTTTGTTGTTGTAGTAGACGTAGGTTATAATGTGTCTCTTATTTTATTTGTGTCTCGTCTTGCTCTGCCTGTTTCATTTTATGAATATAAGGAAATATAATCTGTGAGACTACTAGATGATGATGTGATTCACGTTTCACTTTAACGTCTGTAATTTTGCACAAAGGATTTACTTGGGGTATACATAAGTCAATTATGGATTTTTGATTAAGAGAAGGTCGTGTCCAGGTATACTGATGAATTTTTTTATGTGCGAAAAACGTATTCCACACCTTTAGCTGATATTGTTTACATATATTAATTAGTCTTTCACCATTATCATTGTCAGAGGAATCCTCATATGGTCCTACCACTTCATCATTAGCACGGACTCCGACTTTCGAATTCAAGTCACCTGCTAATAACAGTTGCTGTGATGTTTTTATATTGTCGAGTTGTTGGCTGAGAGTAGTAAAGAAATCTTCTTTGTCCACTGCTAAAGTATCGTACACTGATAGTACTACTATTTCTCTTCCATATACTTTAAGAACCACTTTGACAAGCCTATCATTAATATATTGAATGTCTTTTATGTTTTTGGCAATTTTGTTTTTAACAAGTATGGCAACACCGGCACTTGCTCTTTGTGATTTTGCAACACCTGACCATATGTATACATAACCGGGAATTTTCTTACTCCCATGAACTTTTTGTTTAGTTTCGCTGAGGCATATGATATCCAAATTAAATCGCGTTAGTTCGGTAACTACCTCTTAATATTTGTTTGTTAAACTCTGCACATTCCAGAAACCCAATCTCATTTTCCTTTTTCTTTGCTGAATTTGTCTTCGTTTATTTCCATCCGAAGGCATCCGAGGTTTTTTAGCAGTAAAATTTGTTACGAGTCTTAGAGAGCTAGTCTAACGCCTCAACCCGCAACCTGAAGGACCAGGGCATCTCTCTTAGTCTGGCCCCTCACCTTTGACCTGTCCGGCTTGGGTGACTCTGCTGATAGTTAGACTATCGCCGGCATAGTTCACAGGTTTCTCGAGGCACGCAAGCCACACCACCACGACAAGGTGGAGATACCATAGGGTGCTCAATCAAAATCATTTTAATAGCTAAGAGAGTAAACTAGCTCGAAAATGATGTTATTAGAGTTAAATAATTCTTATTTGCTTTGGGCCGCAGTGTAAAAGTTAGTTTTAGTCAACCAGCCACTCAATTTTGGATACAATTGCTGTTTCTAATTAGGATTAAATTTGTATCTCAGCATTGAAATTACTCCTTGATGACTTATTTAGTTTAATGAGTGAAGCCCAGGTATATACAACATTAGGGTGGTTCTACGTTATATATATATATATATATATATACGGAATTTTTTACAGCTGTCGTCGTTTCTCCGTCCCCAGTTTCCAGGTTCTTCTATTATAGCAATCCTCGTTCTACGTTATACTTAGTGGAAAACACTTTTTTGAATTTTTTTTGTCGCACGCCCTAAAGTCGTTCTAATGCCGAAAAAACAAATCTATAAAAAATTTTAGCCCAATCGAATAATATTAACAAGTGCCACCGAACCCCGGAAGTTTCCAAATTGCAGATTTTAACTTAATTCACTTATTATCAATTAATATCTCGCGAACAGTAAAACGTGTGGAAATTTTGATAATGACAAATAAAAGAAAATTTAATTTCCTACAAATTTAGTTATATGCAATTTCTTCGTAAACTTTTTGGAATTTCAAAAAATATGAGTTAAGTATTAGAAAGAGGTAAAAATTCTTGAAAAATTGCTTTTTTGTATTAATAATTAAATATATAATAGAATTGAGCAAATATATTTATTTACGAATTAAATAAAACGAACAATATTAAATAATTACTGAAGTTACAAAAATTTTAAGAAATATATGTACAAACTTAAGAATAAAATAAATATTGCAAGTTACCTATATGTAAAATCATGAAATACATATCACAATAGTTATTTTTGTGTTGCTAAAGAAGCTTTACTGGAATCCGGATATTGACGTCGATGATCACTAACAACTTGTAGCAAGCAATGCTTTTGGTCTTTTTTTTTTTGGTAATTAAGCTATTATATTCTTCGATCAGTTTCATAATTCTTTCCGCAATCGCATTTGTAACCTGAAGTAAACAATTACATATATACTTTTCCATCTCTTCGTAAGTTCGTTTTCTTCTTTTATTTTTTCTTTCCAGTCGTTATTCAGTTCTCTTCTCTTGTTGATGTAACCTGATATCAACACCAAGCATACTACCTGGTCACGCTTTTTGCCTTTGAAGAATCAAAAACTGTTTATCTTCTACATCTATTAATTCTAGAGCGTTCGCATGTGCGATATCGAACAAGTCGTAAAATTTTTCAAGAAATTGTTGTTCCTTGTTTTTTTGAGTCCGTTCTTTTATTTCCTCGTTTTTGCAGACTACTTCATTCAGAGTATTATAATGATTCCAGCTTTTGTACGGAATGACGTTTTTCCTTAGTAGTAATCCGCGCTTTTTATAAAATCACTACTTCTTGAATAATTAATTTTGCACTTTCACGTAAATTCAATTTAACTATAGGCATATTAAAGAAAAGTACTTTTAAAACATGTTTGTTTGAGAGCAACTTACTACCAATAATTTAGTGTGCATCATTTCCTATTAAAAATATTTAGTCTTTTTCACGAAGAATCTTTGACGTTGAGGCCACTTTATGCTTTAAAATTTTAAAATACGCACGACACTAGTTCAAAGTATTTAAGCAGGCAACACAAGAAATAGCGTTCACCTTTCGCAATGCTTTCAACTAGAGTAACTGAAGAAGGGTTCCAGATTTCAGTAAACGAGTGGCGTCGCTAGCATGCCATTTGTTTTTCAAATCTCTTTTTCTGGTTGAATGGTCCGAAAACAAATGGCAGGCTAGCGAGGCCACTACAGTAAACCACCTCTGATGGTATACTCTCCATCTAAACATCTGGTTTGTATTGACAAACAAAGAAACTGTGTTCGACAGTTCGACTCTGTTTTTTTTAAATAACTGATTCTAAAAATATTTCGATATGCGTAAAATAAATAGTAAAAGTTGTTGTTGAATTTCAAAAATTTATATATCATAAGATCTATTTACTTGTGCTATCAAAATTAGACTAAAATTGAATAATGGATTGCAATTGACTTCAAAATTTTCGTTTTTAGATTGAAAATAAAAAGAAAAAAAATGAATTATTACGTTTTTCTAATACTTTACGCATTTTTTTACATTCAGTAGGTTTACGGAGAAATTGCATATAACTAAAATTGTAGAAAATAAAATTTCCTTTTATTTATGTTTTTATCAAAATTTCTATAGCACTTCCGGTTCGTCAGATATTAATTGATAACGAGTGAATTCAATTAAAATCTGTAATTCAGAAACTTCCGAGGCTCGGTGGCACGTGTTAATATTGTTCGATTGGGCTAAACAATTTTATGGGTTAGTTTTTTTTTTGGCATTGGAACGACTTTAGGGGGTGCGACTAAAAAATTCCGAGGTTGCAATATTAAAACCACCTTCATACAACATATACAGCAATAATTTGAATTATTAAACTTGAACGATAATTAGTGACGGTTCTTTACAATATAAAGTGAAGCTTCGATTTACACACAGATGACACAGACAAGTGCACGATTGTACTGCATTTACATCAAAGTACATAGCATGTTAATCTTCGTTGTACACATATGGAACAGGATGATAAATAAAGTTACCACAGATTTCTAGAGTCAACATAAAACGATTAAAATTGAGTTACCTCTTTGCTAAAGTGTGCTATTTAGGGGTTATGGCTCCATAAACGAAAGCAAAATGTTCCTCAATTTTTAATTAAATTAAAACTTTTTATGATAAAAGGTATAAAAGAATAAAAGGATGTAGGCGTTATTTAAAGATGATTTTACAAAAATACTAAAGTTGCTGTAATGGAATCACAAGGTGGAATTTGGGCGGTGATGAAGAGGGTAAAATTTGTTCACAACTTTTACTAGCTTGCGCAAAGCTGAAATCAAAGAACATCATTTTGAAACACTAATAAAACTTGAAACTATAAAAAATATTAATATATCTGCATTTGATGCAGCGCCGACTCGAATTAACCTTAGTGTTTGGTTATTTCTATTCTAACCACTTGTTCTGCATGGGTGTATGGTCGGCGTACGAGCTACATGACGCAGCGTGTGTTTTGCCCGCTTTAAATACATAGAATCATGGGCAGAGTCGGCTGCCGCCTCGGCGTGAACCGCTTCGTGTGTTTTCAGCCTTAATTCCCCAAGTGTAGATAAAATTTTCACTTTTTCGATCATTTTCACCAATAATTCGAATTATACTGACAAAGAACTGACGGGCATGATATTTATGGATTTTGTAAGAAGATTGCTCTGCTTTCTGTAGAGGCCTATGCTGAAATATTGCTACATCGACAAGTGCCTGACCTTTTTAACGGCACTCGTTAATCGAGGACACACCGGTATTGTTCGTTACCACAAGTTAAAAAGATGTCTTGGATATAGTGCAGGATAATCTAAACAATTAGTACATATAATACTTTTATAAGTGTAACTATATCACTTGACTGCTGTTCAATAAATCTTGCCTGCTGATTTGGAATTACGGAAGAGTTAATTTTCTACTATACTTGCTCAGCGAACAAATAAAGTAGAGTATGGAACCCAAATGACATATTACAAAGCTGGATGGATCAGCATGTTAATAATAATCAGTAAAACATCAGAGATGGCTGTTCTTATAATTAGACATAACTTTAACTGGCATTAAATGATTTGTTAAGGTTGTAATACAAACAGAAACTTTGACAAACTCAAAAAAAACACACTCAAAAACTTTCACCAACAGGTACAACAATGTAAAAAGAAAGAAGTAATAAAGGTAACAGCGAACTACCAAACAAATAAAGTAAAAAATCACAAACTATCCAGCATTGGGTCTAGGACAACTCGGCGCCACCATCTCGGCGCCGCCACTTCGGCCCCACCATCTCGGCGCGGGGCCAGCTCGGCGCCGGGACAACTCGGCGCGGAGCCAACTCGGCGCCAGCCAACTCGGCGCGAGGCCATCTCGGCGCCGAATTTAAATTCGCAAACTACAGTGTGCACTACGTAAGAAAATTATTATAAACAAATAATAAATAAAGTGGTCGCCAAAAATCTGGCATCAAATGAAAAAAAAAGTTATTTAGAATTTCTTGGAAAATCAAACACTAACGACCAGAGGTAATTGCAAAGTGATTACAAATGGGCCAAACAAAAGTTGTCACATGACTTCCGTTATCAGTAAAATATTACATTTTTTAAAAATAATTACGAAACATGCATTGCAATTTATTATGAAATAAAAAAACTTTGTTAAAAATATTTGTTTTTCCAAAGCAGTTTTTGTTAAAAGTAAAATTCTTTGATATGGGACCTAAACATAAAAGAAAATGTGAGAGGTCAAAGTTGGCAGAGGATTTTGAAATTTTGGTATAGGAGCCTAGACGTTCATTCTAAACAATTTTTCTTAATAACTTTTTGTCGTATTTTCTACATGAAAGGCACGCTACTCTACAGTAAAATAGCTTTTTGACAACTTCAAAGGCATACTTGATTTTTCAAAACTGAAATGCTGTTTGAAATTCGCCTTTAACCAAGCAGGGCTGAACCCCAAAAATCGAACATTTAAATCGAGAATTTTTTACCTTTTACAAGAGTCGTTTCACCTATCCGGGGACAGACTGTATACAGGGTGTCCGGACAATACGTGTACAACGAAAGACCACAAGTTCCTTGGCCCAAAGTATGATGATTTAACTCAACTTACCTATACAGCGTGTCAAGAAAGTCAACCGTGTCACTTCTGGAGATACTAGGGGGCGCTATATGGAGTCGAAAAGTTCTAATCCATTTTTGGCTTAGAAGCATAGTTTTCGTAAAAACAAATGTTGAAAATGAAAAAGACAAAGTTGAGAACTGCTGTACTTTGCCTTAAATTGGAGGCTTGACGCAGTGTCTTGAGATAGGCTGGGAAAACGATTGTCACATATACCGTCTACAATGTGTACATTAGGGTGGTTCTAATTTTGCAACCACGGAATTTTGTTAGTCGCACCCCCTACATTCGTTCCAATGCCAAAAAAACTAACTCTTAAAAATTTTTAGCCCAATCGAACAATATTAACACGTGCCACCGCGCGTTGGAAGTTTCCGAATTGCAGATTTTAATTGAATTCGCTTGTTATCAATTAATATCTGACGAACCGGCAGTGCTATCGAAATTTTGATAATAACATAAATAAAAGGAAATTGTATTTTCTACAATTGTAGTTATATGCAATTTGTCCGCAAATCTACCAGATGTTAAAAAATGCGTCAAGTGTTAGAAAAACGTAATAATTCGATTTTTTTTCTTTCTATTTTTAATTTGAAAACGTAGAAGTATTACAATTTTGAAGTAAATTGCAATCCATTATTCAATTTTAGGCGATTTTTGATAATACAAGTAAATAGATCTTATGATATATAAATGTTTGAAGTTCAATTATAATTTTTTTTACCTATTTTAAGTATATTGAAATATTTTTAGAATCACTTATTAAAAAAAAACGAGTCAAACTGTCCAACACAGTTTCTTTGTTTGTCAATACAAACCAGATGTTTAGAGGGAGGATATACCATTTTAAAATTTTAAAGCATAAAATGGCCTCAACGTCAAAGGTTCTTCGTGAAAAAGACTAAGCGCTTTTAATAGGAAATGATGCACATTAAATTATTGGTAGTCAAACGAACAAGTTTTACAAGTACTTTTTTTAATATGCGTATAGTTAAATTGAATTTACATAAAAGTGCAAAATTAATTATTCAAGGAATAGTGTTTTGGTAAAAAGCACGGATTCCAGCTAAGGGAAAACATCATTCTGTACAAAAGCTGGAATTATTATACTCTGAATGAAGGAGTCTGCTAAAACAAGGAAATAAAAGAACGGATTAATAAAAGGAAGGAATAACAATTTTATGAAAAATTTTACGACCTGTTCGATATCGCACATGCGAACGCTCTAGAATTAATAGATGTAGAAGATAAACAGTTTTTGCCTCTTCAAAGGCAAAAAGGGTAGTATGCTTGGTATTGATATCAGGTTACATCAACAAGAGAAGAGAACTGAATAACGACTGGAAAGAGAAGATGCAAGAAGAAAATGAACTTACGAAGAAATGGAAAATTTAAGTAAGTATATGTAATTGTTTACTTCACGTCACAACTGATATTGCGGAAAGAAGTATTAAACTGGTCGAAAAATATAATAGCTTAATTACCAAGAAAGAGGACCAAAAACAATACTTGCTACAAGTTGTTAGTGATTATCGGCGTCAATAACCGGATTCCAGTAAAGTTTCCTTAGAAAAAAAAAGTAATTATTGTGATACGCATTTAATTATTTTACATATAGGTAACTTGGTATATTTATTTTATTCTTAAGTTTGTAAATATAATTCTTTCAATTTATGTAACTTCAGTAATTATTTCATATTGTTCGTTTTATTTAATTTGTAAATAAATATATTTGCTTAATTATATTATATTTTTAGTTATTAATATAAAAAAGTAATTTTTCAAGAATTTTTACCTTTTTTAATACTTAATGCATATTTTTTAAATTCCAACAAGTTTACAAAAAAATTGCATATAACTAAATTAGTAGCAAATTAAATTTCCTTTTATTTATGTCATCAAAATTTCGATACGACTTAATGTTCGCGAGATATTAATTGATAATAAGTGAATTAAGTTAAAATCTGCAATTTGGAAACTTCCGGGGCTCGGTGGCACGTGTTAATATTATTCGATTGGGTTCAAATTTTGTATACGTTTGTTTTTTCGGCATTAGAACGACTTTAGGAGGTGCGACCAAAAAAATTCGAAAAAGTTTTTTCCACTAAGTATAACGTAGAACCACCCTAGTGTACATACATAATTTATTAGCTTTTAGAACACTTTTAAAAGGGAGTTTGATAATTTTAAATCCAACAATGAAGACAAAATATCGACGTACTCACAGACCCAACAGCACCAGAACACCATACACAAAAAACATATCAGCATACTCCTGCACGGTGTATATTTTTACTACAAAAGTCAAACACGCAATTATTTATTACATTGACATTAATTGACAAAAAAGCATCAAAAACACAAAAATGCAGTAGGTACCATACAGCGGTTCACAAAATTTGCGGTGCCAATTTCAACAGTGAATTCTGAAGAAATTATGCTTCTAAGCCAAAAATGGATTAGAACTTTTCTACTCCATATAGCGTCCCCTAGTATCTCCAGAAGTGCCACGGTTGACTTTCCTGACACCCTTTATACAAAGTTGCTTAGTTTAGCCGCTAGTTCTTCAAAGATGATTACCTTTTTTAAATTTTTTCAAGAAAGTCGAAAAATCTTTGATAGATTTTATTCACGTTTTGGCCATGCGTTTGTACCAGTAAACTACAGCATTTTGTGGAATAAACCTTAATTTCGAAAATTACAGGGTGTTTAAAAACGTCACAATAAATTATCCATCCATATTTTTTTAACCACCTGTATAATCACTACCAATGTTTTTTTGTGAATAGCTACTTTAATTTAGAAGCTATTTCCGCTCTTACAAAATTTTAGTTGGGTAAACGGTTTAGCCATAAAAATAGTTTCTAAATTTCTACAAGCCTGAATCAGTAACTGTTACTTAACACTAGGCTTTTAGGAATTTAGAAAATATTTTTTGTGGCTAAACCGTTCACCTAACTAAAATATTGTAAGAGAGGAAATAGCTTCTAAATTAAAGTACCTATTTAAAAAAAATTGTAGTGACTATTCAACTCAAGGGGCCTCTGGGGCTCCGCCCCTTACCAAGGTGGACCTCGGGGCTCCGCCCATCTCCAAGGGGGCCCTTAGGGCTTTGCCCCTCTCCAAGCGGCCCTCGGGCCTCCGCCCCTCTCCAAGGGGCCCTCGGGGCTCCGCTCATTTCCAAGCGGGCGCTCGAAGCTCCGCCCCTCTCCAAAGGGTTTTTCAGGGTTTCGCTCTTCTCTAAGGGAGCCCTCGGAAATCCGCGCCTCTTCAAGGGAGCCCTAGGGGCTTCGCCCTTGACCCAAAGCGGCCTTCGGGGCTTCGTCCCTCTCCAAGGGGTCCTTAAGGGCCCGCCCCTCTCCAAGGGGGCCCTCGGGGCTCCGCCCATCTCTAAGGTGGCCCTCTGGGTTTTGCCCCTCTCCAAGGAGGCCCTCGGGACACACACGTCTGGATCGTTCTCCTTTATTATATAGAGGATTGTCCCTCGTTGGTTTAAATGCTCCTGCAAACGCCAGAGGAGCTGTAAACGTCGACAAAAACTAACAGGTGCGTAGGATAGGTATAAAAGTTTAGTGATTTGTGCTGTCAACTCAGTAAATTAGTAAAACACTAAATAATAATTTTTTAATTTTTTAAAATATTTTCAGTTATTCGTTACAAAAAACATTGTACCTAACTCCTTCGGGAAGAATTTTTCCGAATTGGCACTACATGCAGTGTTCATTTGGGAAAATTACGAACTTGTTAGCTAAATAACTATTACTGTAGACTATCGTGTATTTTATGTAGCAAATACGACAAAAAGTTATTAAGAGAAGTTGTTTAGAATCAACATCTAGGTTCCTATACCAAATTTCAAAATCCTCTGCCAACTTTGATCTCTCACATTATCTTTTATGTTTAGGTCCCATATCAAAGAATTTTAGTTTTAACAAAGACGGCTATGGAAAAACAAACATTTTTCAAAAAGTTTTTTATTTCATAATAAAAAAAATTGTTAAAAATAAAATTCTTTGATTTGGAAAATAAACATTAAAGAAATATTTGTCAGTAATAATGTATTAAGGGCAAATGCTTTTGCCGGTAAAAATGTTTTACGAAAGTATTTTGTTTTGGCTATGTCACAAGACAAACTAACTTGATCAAATTCTCGAGCCGAAGGCGAGGGAATTTGTCAAAGTTAGTTTGTCGAGGGGCATTGCCAAAAAAACAACAAATCGTGAGTAAAACATTTGCCGAGCAAAATCATGAGCCCAAAATACATTTTGTAGACTATTTCCCAAATATCGGTTCATTTTGACATTTATACTGATGCGCAATGACAGTTTAAATGACGTTTCTTAAATACCACCTTGATTAAAGCAACATATTTGGTGGTTGCCGTGGATGCAAGTGGCAAAAGAAACTGACAAAATCCCAAGGGAAAATTTCGATTTTTTGCCACTACAAAAACACACGATTGGTTGAATTTTGAAAAAGCATGGCTTTTCATTGGATAATAAGAGATGTGGGAAATAGTCAAAAATAACACCATCACTGATTTTGTTGTAATTATTATCAAAATTTCGATCTAGCCAGCTTTGCAATACGTCATTTGGGTTGCATACTCTACTCTATTTGTTCGCTGCGCCGAGTATAAGGAGAGATATGTAGTAGGTGCCTTCAATGTTTTCAATAGTTGTAGAACTTACTTGGTACAAATTAAGCGTTTCTTTTCAAAATATATATTGCTTTTAGGTATATGCACTTCTACCAAAATGTGTCAAGTTTTCTAACAGCTCCTGCATTAAATTAATGTATGTTTTGGGAAAGTTTAAAAATCATCTTTTCTAGTTCTTCAAACCAACTTGAAGAAGTCGATGATGGTCAACCTGATATACCCTCTCCAATAGTATACTTTATAGCACACACGCCAATCCAAAGTTGTTGTAATGCTTTGGCTTGAAGAAAGCTGATGTCAAAACTTTTGTAAGCTGCTACTGTGATCAGTTCTAATGCAACGTTTTAATGCTCGAGAGAGGTGCGGATGTAATAGTGATAAATGATCAGCAACCAGTAGGTTTGTTGATTTTATCAAGAAAATGAACACATATGTTCAATTCATTAGCGAATACTTCTTTATTAAACCTGCACAGCATTATAATTGTGCTGATTTTATAATTACACGAATCAAAAATTGAAAACTGTTATAGTAAAATAATGATAGTTCTTTGTAAAATGGGGTATGTCAAACCAATAACTTATAAAACTCATAAAAATATTTTATTAAATTATAAGATTGTTAAAAAAGCTTTGAAATATTATTTATACAATATTTCAAATATATCAATAATTTCTTACGAAGTAGCTACACACATACCAATGCGTTCACTGTTCTACTTAAATATAAAACCAGTCAAAACTAATACTTATATGGAACTATCACTGAGGCTGTACAGGATCAACAATTGTTCCCCAAAACAATACAGCGGAAGTGAGTTCATGGCGGATGAAAAACACAAACGGCCTATTTAACTTAAAATTTTTGCTGCCTCCTATATAATCTACGATACCCGCAGTAACGGCAGCAGCTTCTGTTCCTTTTTCGTCCACCGACAGGGTCATCTGCTGCAAAATGTTGTTTATTCTTAAATTTTCATTTTCGGCTGCCTTGGTTAACCATATGTCAACAGTTTCATTCGGCTTAAACAAAGCGAATTTATCAACTCTGTTCTCCAAAACATCCACAGGATCTCCAGATTCGGACCTTGAGTTTCCGCGTCTCTTAACTTCCTGTTCATAAATACGATACCTTTGCAAAGGTTCTAAAATGCTTATGCTATTAGATAGTTTCATTTTTGGCATTTGAACCGAAACCGATTGCTTCTTCATCTGGGAAATTAACTTCAAAACGTCCTTGGATTTCAAATTGTCGCTGAACTTCCTAATGTTGTATTCCTCTCCATCATTTTGCTGAGGAAGCATGAAGTACATCGCTAGCTCCTCGTTCTTGTAAGGGAAAGCCATCATCGTATAACCCAACTTGGCGCTTTCTGCATAACGTATGTTTTCAAAATATCCGTTCATATATTCGACATCTACGCTCCTGTCGTTGGTCGAATAAAAAGCAGCAATGCTGTTTGTTTCATAGCTGAAAGGAGTCTCCCAGTCGCCCAAGAAATAAATTGCGTTGGTAAAAACAGCAGACGCGGTTCGTGGAAGGGGCGACGGCAAAATATTTTTGATCACACCATTGGTTTTCTCCGAAGCCCAATTGTTGATGGTTCTTTGACAGCCCACCGGATCGGTGCTGAAGTTCAAACTTTGAACTTGCGTGTCGTACATTTCCAAAAAGGTGTGGAAATCGTCCCTCAGCCTTGAACTCGACTTCACGAACAAGCCGTTGGTGCAGTTCAAAGTGAAGGACCTTGAAATTTCGTTTCCCTCCAAGGCCCTCACCAAGCTGCTCATCTGCAGGTGCAGCTTGGCATACGCCAGCGGGTAGGAAGAGTGATTGCGCTTTCCATGGTAGGAGATCGTGTATTTGTCGTCATTTTCTGGCAGAGACAGTAAATTGTAGAGTTCTTCCCTGAATTCCCCCTCGGCACCAAGCATCATCTGGGCTACAACTAAGGCCACACTCAAGGGCGATACCAAGAAGTTGCTGCCGGCGCTGGACACGCTCGGATCGCCTAACAAAGCCTGAAGGCGTATGCCAATCCCGAAGATGGCCTCCAAGGCATCTCCATAGCGCCTCTGCAGGTCCTCAGAGGTTGGTGGAATAGGAGTTTGGTACGATTTAGACAAGTATAGGATTAGCACAGCTAGTATCACGTGTCCTCTTTTATGGAACATGTTAAACCTGAAACAAAGAAAAATTATGTTGTTATATTCAAATCCTGTAAAATATCTATTAATATTCTCTTAAAATTACAAGTGGAAAAACAAGTTAATACTAATCAGGTTTACCACTGACATTAACCGTCAGGCTTATAACCTTAAGACAACGTTAAATGGTTGGCCCAAAACATGAGTCATTTACAAGTGTGTATATTTGAAATCATCTACAGCAGAATTATTAATTATTGCAATTGTTTGTACGTACTATAAGTGATCACCACAAAGAAACTGCAAACTTCTCGACCTGTGTGGCATATTTAAACAAGCTGAGACGTCGAAGGAAGGTTATTCGGAATAACTTTTACTTACAACACTCAAAAATCATTTCTTGATTTCTGGAATTCATTACAAGTTTCGTCTTATATATAAACTACTAGAACAAAGTATTTTGCCTTTTGTTTGTACGTTCAAATTCATAGTGCCTTAAATCATCTTATAGTTATAGGCACAGCTCGTATTTTTATTATTCAAAACTGTAAGCAAAACAAATATAACAACTGAGAAACTCTTCCTGCGGACCAAGAGCAATTTTGGTAATTTGAATAATTGTAAATATTCTTATCATATTGTAGCTATCCGTAAGCAGATAATCACGGCTTCAACTTATAGCCAATAAATTACGGACATTTAAAAAAACAATCGGCGAAACAAACAACGAACAAATTAGTTCAAAGACTTGTGTACCGTTTTAACCACCAGGATTTCTTTTATGTGTTTGTCTGCAAACATCCAAACAAACCAAGCTATTTAATAGCTTAGTTTAGTCTTTATTTTTGGAGCTTCGGTTAATAATAAAAATTGTTAGTATGTAGGTATATTATGATATGTTTTTCGGACTTTTTCCACTTTCTAGGGTGTAACTCACACAACGTTTCGAGAGTTTTGATCTACTCCCGTCTTCAGGTGTTCCTGGTTAGTCCTGAGAAGGACTAAGATACTGTCATGACTGACGACTTCCTACTATATTGTATTATCTAGTATGAAACTGCAAGTTTAAATTTAAGAGAACCTTATTGCTCAAGTCCGTTTTCACAAAACTAAATATTTAAATAAATTAGCTACTAATTATAAACGTGCTCTTCTAGTTAATTTCACTTTCAATTGAATTTGTTCGAAATTTTCAGACATACAAATGGTTTTATATGTTTGTAAATATGAAGATTTTATTCTAATAAACTGCTCAAGTACAGGTCTAAAGAGTAGCTTCAGCACTGCGAAAACATTAAAAATTTCGACTTTACCTTTCGCCAAAACCAAATAGCGCATGAAGGTGCTCGGGACCTTAGCAACAACTTTGCCCCCTTTCAAAATTTCGATATCTGTAGCCGTTCGAAAGTTACAGGCGATCCAGACAGACAGACGGACAAAACGTTCGCATAAGTACGCTGAAGCTACTAATAACTAAGATGGTAAGTAAGTCATTATAGATCTACTTAAAAACGTCGCTATAGGATTCATTCTTAATAATTCACAACGAAAGTGAGTTTATTATATTACACATTTCTTTTATAGACCAAAAACCTGTTTTTTGTTATAACATCTTGCCAATAAATGTAATTGCTGTATAACTAGCATAGAAAATATACTAGAGCAATTCCTGGTGTAAAAGTGAAATGACTCAAAAAAATATATATAACCGTTTTGAACGGAAGAACTCAATAACAGACACAATCACTGAATTTTGATATGACACGAATAGCTTAGCTTATTGATATTACTTTCACACCAAGCAAACATTCTGTTAAAAATTTTAGGCTATGTTGAGTAAGTTTTGGTCAGGTTAAATTATCGCAGACTAGTTCAGATTTTTGCTGAATTAAGTTTGGTTAGAATAGGTTACGTTGGAAAGTATTAAATAGCACAAAAACTGCACCAGTAAAGTGGAAGTGGAAAATGGAAAAAGACAAACTAGAAGTTCTAAAGGAGGAGATTGCAATAGAACTAGAAAATATATAGCGGAAAATAATATCAACAGGATTGAATTGATACAAAGAAACTGTAATAAACACCTGAAAAATACATATACTAACAGAACAGAAAGCCAGTCTATTTATGCAACGCAGAGATATCAGAGAAAAGGAAACAATGCATGAAAAAGAAAAGAGAACTAACAAGGAAGAATAAAAACTCCCAAATTACAGTAGAAGGAAACCTCTGACTAGAAAAACATTACTCCGATGCAAAGGAAAACTACAAACGGGCAATAAACAGGTCTAAAGGAGATAAATGGAAAAGCTAATGAAAGATATTTATGAAGACCCATGGGCTACAAAATCGTAGCAAAGAAGCTGAAATTAAAAAATAACATTACGTAAACAAGACATGGACAATGAACTATTCCCTAAATGCGAAGAGACTGCAAGCCAGGAAGTAGATGTAAACGATCTTAGAAACTTTGAAATTGAGGAGCTAAAAGAAGTAATCAAAAACTTAAAAAACAAGAAAGCTCTAGGCCCTGGCAGACTAACAAATGAAATGAGGAAAATAATCATCACTGCAAATAAACACAAGGCGCTTGCGATACTGAACAAACCGTTCTTGAGAAATAGAAAAAGACAAAGTTGTGTTTAATAAAAAAAATAAAGGGAAGTAGGCTGAAAACCTAAGTACAGGCCAACATGCCTAATCGATGCAAAGGGAAACATCTTCGACTAATAATAAACAGAAGATTAAATGAAAAAATAACGTCATTTACCAGTTCCGATTCATTAAGGGTAAATCAACCATAGACTCGGTGAAAATAACAATGGACAGAGTGGAGGAGCTAAAAACAAAAGTCAGTCAACATCAGAAATGATTATTATTAATAAAAATATAAAAAACGCGTTAAATTCGGCAAGATGGCAAGCGATTGTGGAAAACCTCGCTAAAAGAAACAAATATCTGATTCGAATTATTAGCAGTTACCTAAATAAAGGGAGGAATAGGAAATACCCGGTAAGCTGCAGAGTTCCGCAAGGATCTATACTAACTTTGCTACGCAGATGACACTACAATAATAATAGTTGCTGCAAAATTAGAGAAGCTACTCAAAATAAATGCGGACCTGGCAGCAATAAAAATCAAAAATAAAATAGAAGGAACATAGTTAAAAATAGCGACTCAAAAACCCAATGTGATAATTCTATATGGAAAAATCTGGTGTGATACAAGCACACAAATTCCTTTTACACTGATCTTATAATTAGCCAAAAATTTGATTTAAGCATATGTAAAAAAAAATTAAAAAATTACAAATTCTACAAAAACGGTACAAAATAGAGCGTTAGTTCAATATACAAATTTTCTCTAAAATTTAATAATGTAATAACATACCGGGTGTTCTATGTAGAATAGGAGTTAATAAACAAAATAGAAAAAGAAAACAAGAGAAACCGATTTTAGAGGTATTCAACTTAAAAATCACCTATCTCACATCAATACACCTTAAAAATGTAATAAAAACCTAAAGTTTTAAAAAAATCGTTAGTCATTTTTGAAAAAATCGAAAAAACTGATAAATCACAAGTGTAAACACCATACTTCCGGTTATGCGATTTTCTTGAAAAGCTTGCTGTCACATCTAGATAGTACACAAAACTTATATATGAAGTTTCAACGCCATGCCTTTTTTAGTTTTTGAGATATTCTGTTCACGGGCAGACAGTCAGACACACAGACACACGCACAGACAGACCAAACAACAAAAACATGCTTTTACTTCCTTTTACAATTAAGGAAGTATTGGATTCACCCCAAAAATTCGAAATTGAGCTTTCAACAGATCTTCACGTTTTAGAGTCCCCTGGGCCCAAAAAACATGTTTTTGTTCATTGGTCTGTGTCTGTCGTCTGTCTGTGAACAGAATATCTCAAAAACGAAAAGAGATATGGCGTTGAAACTTCATATATAAGTTTTATGTACTATCTAGATGCGACAGCAAGCTTTTGAAGAAAATAGCATAAGCGGAAGTATGGTGATTACTCTTATAATTTAACAGTTTTTTCGAAAACAGCTCTAACGACTTTTTCAAACTTTACATTTTTTATTAACATTTTTAATGTGTATGGATGTGAGCTAAAAGATTTTCAAGTTGAATAACTCTAAATTGGGTTTCTTCTGTTTTTTCTTTTTTTATTTACTCCTATTTTAAATAGAACACCCGGTATATTATTACATTTTTTAATTCAGCTTAAAATTTTAGAGAAAATTTGTCTCTTCAACTAACGCTCTATTTTGTACCGTTTTTGTAGAATTTGTAATTTTGAAAATTTTGACAAAGGCTTAAAAATTAAAAAATTTTGAGTAATTATAAGGTCATCTCTGAAACTTCTTTGTGGCGTGAATTCATAATTCATTTTCTTATATGGGTATAACGGCATACATTTTACTTAACGAAGAAAAATGCGTGTCGTCTTTCTCAATATTTTTAGACAATAGTTGGCTATCGATTCTTAAAGATGAGATCAAGTAGGTACAGATATCAACAAACGTCAATGTCAGAAAATTCATTGGAGGTTGGTCGTTTTTTCTTCCAGTGAAAAAAAGATAAGTTCTTGTTAGTTTTAATTGTTATTCGTTGATAACGAGGGCAGATTGTCCCTCAAAACGTTCGTTGTTAATATTTTCGTTATTTAATATTTTAATTTGCAGAGTGGCGAAATACCCATATAAGAAAATGAATTATAATTATAAGGTCACTGTAAAAGAAAGTTGTGTGCGTGTCACACCAGATTTTTTGGGTTCAGGGGACTCTAAAAAGTGAAGATCTGTTGAAAACTCAATATCGAATTTTTGGAATGAATCCAATAGATACTTTCCTTATAGTAAAAGGAAGCAAAAAACACACCAAGAAGAGCGAAAGCAAGTTACACCATAAAATTTTCAAAATCTAGGAACTCCTTAAGTACCCCGGAGTTACATTCCAAAGAAACTGCAAAATGGATATGCGTATAAGAAGAGTAGCACGGCAGACTGAAAAAACTACTCAAGATCTGGTGGAAAGACGCAAGAGAAAATCTCCAAACCCTGACAAGGCAGCAACGAACACGTACCATAATGGCAACGGTAATGGGAGCGTTCAGAACTGTATCATTAGAGGCTCTACAAGTCTTGGAACTGATGCTACTAATAGACCTAATGGTTAAAAAAAGAAGAGATAGATACAGGGTAAGAAAAACAAAGGAAAAAACTAATCAAACAATCAAAACAAATCGCGTGGGAGATAGAGACAGGACACTGGCAAATCCAGATGGTCCAAGAGACTAATACAAGACCTAGATAGCTTGTAGGCTCCGGTACCAGCAGTTTGCTGTTTTGGAGTCAAAATAAGCAGTTTAAAAAAAAGATAGCTGGACAAACATAGAGTAGGGGGAAGTCAGTCACTACCTAGACCAAGTGCTAAAAGGTCATGTCAGCTAAATCTAATTTAAAAACAGAATATGAAAAAGAGACGGAAGAATGCATATATTATGAAAAAAGAAGTAAATGATATTGAACATGCCTTTTTTCGTGTGAAAAGTGGGAGGAATGGAAAAACGAAGGAAATACAAGAACATGAACAATAATCACTTCGGAAGACAACTGGAAGACAATAAAGAAAATGGCGGGAACGACATTAAAAGAAGAGCAGAAACAAAGAATCTAATTAGAAGATAAACGATAGAGAAATCATCATCACCAATCAACCAAGAGGTGATGGGAAACTAATTTCGTGATAGCTGGCATGAAGACCAAAAAGAAAAGAGGAGTTTCCCTTCTAAAGAGATGGGAATTCAACACTTTTCGAACCAGTTACCGGGAACCTATAAAAATTTCCCTCTTCCCGAGCAAAGCAAAAAAAAAGTTAAGTTAGCTCAATTTATATTGAAGACATAATGGGAACCAAAATAGAGATGCAACAATCATAGAACAGATATAGATAAGACCACATTCAAAGGGATAGTGAAGAAGAAGAGTAAAGAAGTAAAATCAACAATATATGGTTAAAATGTCAACTAAACAAACTGAAAAATGGTGCACTATGCTGTAGTGACACCACTGCAAATTTCCTTGGTTAATCAAATATTACAAAATAACAACATTTTCATAAGATGAAGAAGGGTCCAGAAATTCTTCACACCAAAGAGATTCTTTAAATGTACAGAGCTTGGCCATTCTATAGATCTATCGACAAGCGAACCAAATGAAAAGTTCGTTAGCAAACAAGATCTATAAGCGATGAGAGATAAAATGCAGGGATAAAGATCTTAAACCCAAAAATTAAGATATTCAAAGCAGTAAAACAAAATGGGTTTGTCTGAATGGAAACACAGCGAGCCAATATTGGGGTGCTAATAGTCTACTCAACAAGTTCCATAAACATAGGTCCGGATATGCATATTAAGTGAGCTACAACTCCGAGAAGGGTAAAGTGAAAAATATATTGATATGAGTAGTTTGCGCTCCTGAACTAGCGAATTCCAATCTTTGGGTTAGGTTTTCTCTAAAAATTACAGTTCTCAGGTATTCTAAACACATAAAAAGTTTTACCTTTTCGAATATATAACTGACTAAAATGTTGCTTGATGAAAACGATCCCTTACCATTGCATAAAATACCTCTTCTGAACCTTATACCAACTTTTTCCATCTAATTCAGAATAAAAAGTAGCGCAGATGTCCCAAATTACATCAAATTAGCTTCACCGTTACTCTTCGAATTAAATTAAATCCGTGGTTTTTATTATCATTCTCAGGACTGCAGCTCCCTTAAAACGCATACAATAGATCCAGACAACTCACAAGTACGAAATTTCTATCAGTGCGTCTTCTATCGGACGTTGCGTTTTGGTTCCACTCATAGTTGCGAATTCGTATTACATATGTGAAATACGCATCCCGGATTGACATCGCAGTTAAGTAAAACCGGAAAAACTTTGTGGTTATGAACGAAGCACAAAAATTTCTAGAGATTTGTAAAAGAGCTGAACAAGTAGTTCTTATCGAAAAAAATATGGTAATAAAACTAGACTCAGCTGGGAAAATACTAGAAAAACTTATACAAAGTACGTTGCTTAGAGAAAGGAAGAAGGAGGAGGACTATGCAAACACCAAAACTACTTTATAGTACCTAGGCAGGACAATGCGTTCGAAGTTGAAGAAGAACTTTTTCAGAGAGTGGCAACTTTTACATAGATATATGGGATCCATATCATTCTAAAGATTAGACTCCGAGTTCTGTCATTCTCAAGGGAATATTAGAGGAATTAAAAGCGTAGGTTAAAGAAGAATTTCCTGATTACGCAATCTAAGAGTGTGGTACGGCTGTACTTCAAACGAGTTGTTTAGAGCTCCTGCAAGAGACTGAAAGCCTTCAAAATGTGGTGTTATCACGTATGATCAAACTATCCTGGATCCTCTATATTACCAGTGAGACCATAATACAGCGAATCAATAAACCCAAAGATGTACTGATGACCGTAAAAGAAAGAAAAATGAACTATTATGGCCACATAGTGAAAAACGATTAATACCACCGCATCCTCTAGCTAATAATCCAAGGATAGTTTGAGGGTAAGAGGGGTCGGAAGATGCAGAACCTTACGGCTGCGACAGCTTGAAACAGTGGACAGGAAATAACTATTTCCATGATTTCGGGACAAGTAAGACAGATCGCCGGACGACGCGCAGCGGAGTCCGACGAGTCTTACGCGTTCCGAAAACGCATTTTTTGTACGAATGAAACATACTATTTTTTCTCCAACTACTCATAAATTCGGTAATATGACTTATTATTTAGAATCAAACATCAAACATCAAACGACGGCGACTGCCGAATATTGACGAAGCGTTTGTTTTTTATTTAAAATTTACCATGTAAAACCCTATCTTGCTATCATTTTTGTACTAGTGCAAATATGAATCGAAAAGTGTACAGTTGCCAAGGTAATTTGTCAACATCCCGAAATGACTTACTTTTTATACAAAATTATTCGACAATATGGCGTCTTATTCGTGTGGTTGGAGAAAAAGTATCTACCGCGTTACTTCAAGCTGCGGCCAACAAAATTCTATTCCCTAGAATGGAAGGACATAGTACTTATAGAAGAAGAAGAACACAAAGATGACCTCCATGCAAACAAGAAAGGACAAAATTGCAGAAATTCGAAATGTGCGTGTCAACACAGGAAGTGTTGCGTCTTAATCGCCATAGACATGAAGAATACCTCCAAATTTAATCGATTATTAAAGACCTAGAGAGGAGAAAAATAAATAAGTACTTCATTCAAATAATTTCAAGTTAAAACACAAGGATAGGTTTCGAAGATCATAGTACTGACGTGCGGAGTACCGCAGGGGTCCATACGTGGCCCCTGGTTCTGGAACGTGCACTATGATACTTTTATCTGGAAATAAATGCCTGAAGGTGCAAAACTGCTATGCTATGCGGATGACGCAGCGATCGTCATGGCAGCCAAATTTGTAGAGCTGCTAAAGAGAAACGCTGCAATGGCCTTACAAAAAGTGATTAAAGTAATTGAAAAGATAAAAATTACAGGAGCCATTACAATACTTAGGTAAAAGAAATTTAAAAAACTAGAAAAATATGGTAAAAAGGTAAAAGAAAAATACGTAGTAAAGACTTGATACAATACTTGGGGGTCACTTTTCATCGAAATCTGACAATGAAGGCACACGTAAATTTCGCCATCCAGAAAGCAGAAAAAAGCGATAGCTGCACTCAGCAGACTTATACCAATGCTAAAATGACCGAAAGCATCGAAAAGAAAGGTAATGTGCTCGGTGGAGCACTCCATATTGCCAGATCAGGCTTCCAGCTAGAGAAACATAATGAATGTGGAGATTTACAGACACAAAATGTTAAATGCACAAAGAGAAATGGCAATCGACCAAGCCCGTACATGCTTTTGCTGGCATCACGCTAAGTGACATAATGATAGACAAAAAAATCAAAACCTACAAGGAAGGAAAAGAACAAAAAAACCTGCTGAGAAAGAAATGCAAAACGTATTGTGCATGGAATGGAATCAAGAAACTGCAAAGGCACAATAGACAAAAATAATAATTCACGACTTGTGTTACTTCACGACACAATTATTAAGCGGATATACCTGCTCTAAAGATTAGGTACTTAAAGTGAGTCAACAAAAGAAACAATAATGAATGTGGCTACTGCAATGACACCGATACCTATGTCTGCGATGGAAAATATCAGAAGAAAGGCGGAAGCAGAAATGGGGGAAAAATTGGATAGAGACAATGTTGTGGTGTCTAGCGAAACAGGATGGGAAGTAATCAGCAAAACGATAAAAATAACATTATCTACAAAAGAGAAAAAACAACATACCATTTGACGATTTGATGATAAATACGTAAAAATAATATCATTGTTGTCGGTCTTTCTGTTAACATCATCACTGCTGGGACATCGGCCTTTCCACTTTGAGAAGACATTAAGACCTCGCGTTTGCCAAAGCTCAATTGGGGAATCGCAGTGAAGTCGACACATGATTGATATGGTCATTGGAGTTACTGGGATTTCAACCCAGACTTTCTAGCTCAGAACCAGAGGCTCATACTTCTGAGCAACCTCACTACATAATAATATGGCAAGGAAAAAAGGTTATGTTATATCAGGTCAGGTCAAGTCTAAGCAGATTAGGTTAGGTTAGTGGGGACCTCGGTAGGCGAGTGGCAATCGCCGCTGCAGCCGGAATCACAGTGAAGAGACGGAGCCGGAGCGGAGCGGGCGAGAGTTTGACTCCCTGCACTGGTGGTCTGGATTTTCACTTATTTGAGGTTTAGGTCGAAGTGACGCCCACTCCCCCTGATCTAATGCGTAAGCGGTTCCGGTGGGCAACGGTAGTGGTTAGGATGAATAAAAAACGGTCAAGTTTAAGCAGATTAGGTTAGATTAAGTCAGAATATGCTAAATGTCAAATTGTGTTAGGGTAGGTTATGTTAAGCTAGGTCAAGCCACAAAAGGACATTTCACAGTTCACCTAGAATAACTAAATAAGGCTTCAGAAAAGGCCAAGGGAAAAAGTATCTAGTCCCAGGCATACCCTCAAAATTCATTAAAGCATTATGAAAGATTATATAAAGAAAGGAGAATTTCCGAAACAATGGAAAGTTGCAAAACTGACCCTCATCGAAAAGAAGAGAAGACCGGAGGAAATGGAAATGAAATACAAACCGATTTTCCTAATCAACAATGGAGAAACTACCGGAGTACCTAACGACAAACAGGCTCACTTAAATGGTGGGAAATAAGTTATCTAACAAGCAGTATGGTTTCAGGTAGAAACGCGATGAACAAGCTCAACAAAGTCGAGAAGAGAAAACAGGTTGCCTATCAGCATCAAAAATATGTTCCATTGATGACGTTTGACATGAACGCATTCAGTGGCGCATCCTCGAGAAGAATCTTGAATGAGGTCAGCCAGATGGAATTGCAGCCGTATCTAAGAAAAATACTGACCACTTACTTCAAGGACAGGTATATGGTAATTGGCGAGAAGAGAAGGCTAGAAACGTCATGTGGTGTTCCACAGGGATCTGTCCTAGGTCCACTGCTGTGAAGGTTTATTACAACGAGGTCATCAATACAAAAATGCCTGACTGAGTACAAACTGCATGTTTTGCAGAAGATACGGCGGTAAGATAAAAGGACTGACAAAACAAATAAATCAATAAAAATTCTGAAGGAAGCCGTAAATATAAAATGGTTACTACTGGCTCCACAATAAACGGAAGCCATAATACTTTATGGAGGCACAAAACTAAAGCATGACGACCAGAGTTGGCGGCACGTAGATAGTAAAGATAAAATAAAATACCTCCGGGTAACATTCGGAAGAATCTGTGGAATTTGGAGAGGTTAGATAGATGCATTTCCATATTTGATAGCGAAAATAAAGTTGAATGTTGAAAACCAACTTGTCAGAGTCAACAAGTGTAATTTTTCTCATAAACGTTGCAAGTGGGAATAATGACTGTAACATGCAATGTTAGGTTTTAATTGACACGCTACACAAATACTGGGAGAACATGGGAATACCTAAACGCTTTAAAATAAGAGATAGCGACTAATATTCGCATTGTAACAATCAAGATATCGTTGAGAATACGGTCTTTCGGTATGAAACATGGAATGAAGGACGAGCGTAGGCAGAAAGGAGAGTAAGAAAAATGTTAAACGTTGATAACAGTGATAATATTGAGACGATGCTGAAAACAAGACCATAAAGCACATGCTAGACACAATAATGAAGATGAGGAACAAGATGAGAGAAATGCAGAAACAACACGTAAAGAACTGATGCAATGAGACCAATTAAAACCCATCAATTTGAAGAAATGTGTATGATGGTGTTACATTGACTCATTAGAGCTGTGTTTCTCAACCTTGTAAGGGCGACCCATATTTCATTAGCTGTAACTTGGTGACCCCTACGTAAAACATAGTTTAAAAACGGACATTTTCTGGTTAAAATGTTGGAATCCCTTTGCATTTTCAAGTTTCACACTAATTGTTTTGTTATTGTTTCTCACCTAAATATGTTGCTTGTATTTAGTTTTTCTCTGATGCATAGTTAATAATTTTTATAGTTTCAGTGCCATGTATTTTATGTATTTAAATAAAGTGTTCACCAATGTAGTAAAAATGTTTCTATTAGAACATTCACGAAGCTCTTTGCGATCCGTTGACACATTCCCCACAATCCCCTGGTTGGGAAACCCTACACTAGGCAAACAAGAGAAGTTTTTTGTCAGTAAAATCTGACAGTACCCAGAAACACGGATTTCTTTCGAAGATCTTTCTCCTACTGCGCAAAAAAAAGCCATAGGAGATTAGGTTCTGTTAGCTATAGTTATGTTAGGTCAGTGCAGAATAGATTATGTGGTTAGATTATGTTAAGGTAGTTTAAGCTAAAGTGGATTATAGTAAGTTAGGTTAAGTTAGATTAGACTAGAATACTATTAAAATCAAATTAACAATCGGGTAAAAGTGAAAAGCCATACAAAAATAAATATCTTCAACAACCGCAAATATTTTAAAATGACCAGTATATATCTTGAGAAAATTCTAGTTTGCTTTCGAGGAATTATGAACTGAGTTTAGCGAACCTATTTTGTTAGTAATTTCCTTATTCTTGGTTTGCTGAATTTCCATTTGTAATTCTATATCTTACTAAAAAAATATTGTTATTTTCTATAAATTTTCTGTTTTATTTTACTTGCAGTATTCCAATTTGTTTATAATAACTGCTAAATTTATATTTGTTATTATTAGAAACTTAGCATAATATCGAAATATTAAACTTTGAAAATATTTTAAACAGGTTTATTGTAAACTGTAAACGTTAAATGAGTCTTATTGACATGCCCATAATTTCAGTATTGTATCATTAAACGAGTCCAGAAAATGTAAACATTATGCAATTAGTATGCCCATAACAGTCAAAACAATAGGGATATGTATCATGTAAACTTCTAATTCATATCTGTTATTGTTAGTGTATTTAGAAGCTTCCACGTAGTATTAACAGTCTCAAGCATAACAAGGTCTGAACTCAAAGGTCAATGTCGTTATTCAGAACTATGTCATAGCTTGTCCCGATTATTTTTATCAATATTTTGAAACAAATCTACTATAAACAGTTTCTGGTACAAATGTCACTAACAGCGTATTGATAATAATCATCCCTTCAATATGCAAAGTCACAAAGAAAAATAAAAAGAGAACCCTTTATAGATAGTCAGTCTACTTTGCTTTTTTCTGTAGAACAATAACTAAGTACTTTTTTAAATTCGGTTCTGTGTTATACAAGTATACAATGAAAACTGTTGATATCAAATTCAATAACAGATCAACCAAAGCACAATCATGTCAACAACATTGCTACGACTACTGACGCGTTTTTCGTCTTACCTTGTTTAATTAGTTCCAGTTTGTCAAGCACGATAATTAGCTACTAAACATCACACAGCACAACAGCAAACCTCACTGACATGGATTGAACAAGCAAACTGCAACACACAGAGGCTTCTTCGCCAACAAGACCACTACGTCCTGCAACTTAGCGTGTTGTGGATAATCAAGAAGAACCACTCTTGACCTCAGTTGCCCACTTGCGGAGTGAATCGCGAACAGTTATTCCATTCAAATATAATGTATGTCCTGGAAAATCCGGACACTTAGCGATTGACTAAACGTTTTAATGAGATTGCAGCGGCATGGTGTCGTGTGGCCTTTACACAGTTCTAAGTAAACGGGATTAACCGAATGATCGCAACACTAATCAGAAGAAAAATTAGATATCGAGTAATCAATTTAGTCCAGTTACTTATCCGCTGAAATACCAATATTTTCGCGCACAACGAGACGGCTAGCACGTTTCATGCTGCGAGCAGTTTTAAAACCAAGAAAGTGGCTAATTATGTAATTTAAACGTTTCTAACAGGTTATTTTAAATGGGCCTTACTATCTGGCATTTATCATTGGCCAGCGTCTAATCATCATTAGTACAAATAAGTAAATGACAAATTGTTACTGGAATAAGGTAGCCTTGCAATTGTACTATTTGTATTTAAAATATTTTTGCTATCAAAAAATCTTACAGATGTAATTTGTAATTACAGCTTTGCTGAAGATTTAGCTAGGGTTGTTTTTCTAAATAGTTTATTTTTTGTGCCATTGTCATAAAACCTCGTTGCTAATGCCAAACAATTCTTTTAATATGAAGAATTCTGATGATATTACATGTAGATGTTTTGGAGCTAGGCGGGGCAATGACAAAAAGGCCTTTGTGGCAAATCTTTACAAAACATCAATATTGTACCAGGAAGAACTTAATAAATTAATGCGAAACCATCGACAAACTGGGAATTTGGCTATTTTTGTTGGATCTTTTGTTAAGTGTGTTTATTAAAGCTGAAGGGGCCAATTTGATAATTCCAAATCCGAATATTCATCAGAATCGGACAACTCTTTTAACGAAATTACCACAGGAGGAACGTCAACCACACAATGTTCTCTCATCAATCACTCCTGATCAGAGATTCACAGTGCTTAATACAGTTTCTCTACTTATCAGCATCGCATTTTCTCTAAACTTTCTGACATTTTCTGTTGAATTTGGAGCTGACATTATTATTATACAGGGTGTTTCATTAATAATTGGAAATATTTTAACTGTAGAATTCTGGGCTTAAAATATTAATATTTAACCCAAATCACTTAGATAAAATGTGGTTTGTTACTGAGATATAGGGTGTTTTATTTAAAAATTTAAAAATGATTTTTCCCCATTACTTTAAAACTATTTGACGTATCCGTATCATATTTGGCATGAAGTTTAGACACTGTAAACCATGCTAAATTATGTTAAATAAACGTTTCTGGCTACTACCAGAGGCGTACCACAGGGGCAAGTGGGTGGTTGACCCTTCCCAAATTCTACGCCACTGGCGGAATTGCCATTTTAACACAATTTTTCGATTCTACAATACTTTCTATGTAAATAACATACTCTTCCTTCGTCACGATAACGTCATTATTTTTCGAGATATTTAAAGTTAAACATAAAGCTGAACAGTTATTTTGATTTTAATGTGTATTAATTATGTCGGTGTTTTTTGTCATAAGATTGCATTTATTACGCAAATGAAACTTTAATCCGTATTAACAAAAATAGATAATGTTATTTATTGAAATTTCTTGAAACTAATACATAGATGCATTCAACATAAAAAAAATGTACCTATCCATGTATTCGTTTCAATAAATTTCAATAAATAACATTATATTTTTTTGTTAATACGGATTAAAGTTTCATTTGCGTAATAAATGCAATCTTATGACATAAAACACCAACATAATTAATACACATTAAAATCAAAATAACTGTTCCGCTTTGTTTAAATTTAAATATCTCGAAAAATAATGACGTTATCGTGACGAAGAAAGAGTATGTTATTTACATATAAAATATTGGAGAGTCGAAAAATTGTGCTAAAATGGCAATTCCGCCAGTGGCGTAGAATTTGGGAAGGGTCAACCACTCACTTGCCCCTGTGGTACGCCTCTGGTAGTAGCCAGAAACGTTTATTTAACACAATTTAGCATGGTTTACAGTGTCTAAACTTCCTGCCAAATATGATACGGATACGTCAAATAGTTTTAAAGTAATGGGGAAAAATCATTTTTAAATTTTTAAATGGAACAAAGTGCGGATAAAGTGGCTGTTAGCTATCTGTTGGAATAGGTTACCCGAAAGATAAACCTTTCAGATAATTTTTATGCGTCTTTCAATGATAGTTATTCCTCTGGTTTAGTATCTGGCACTTTGTCACATTTTGGCTACCACTGCATTGCAGAAATAAGTTGGTATCCCCAGTAGAACTTCACCGAATAAAGATGAAGCTAATTGAAAAGTAGAAGTAGGAGAGAGATACAACTATTTTGCGTATGCGAAGTCACAGAGAACCGCGCGCAGTGAAGAATAATTTGACCGCGCGTACATTTTTTGAGGTTAGAATTGTGTTGCCGGTTGTTCAATTTGCTTTTACCTCGTTTTTACTGTTCTAACTTCTAAAGTTTCTGTTGTGTGATTATGGCATCCAACACAGTAGCATGCCGAAAAGAGAAACGCGAACGTTCTGCAAATTACAGCGATCAGGAAACGAGATTGTTGGTCGATCTAGTTTTGGAATTGCAAAATATAATTGAGAACAAAGTCTCCGATGCTGTTTCGTGGAAGCAGAAACAAGCCGCCTGGGAAAAATTATCCATTTTATTTAATTCCCGTAGTGAAGGCAACATATACCGTACTGCTAATACCCTCAAAGCTAAGTATGAGTCATTAAAAAAGGCTCTGAAAAAAAAGGTAGCCAAAGACCGAGTAGAGATTTTTAAAACTGGAGGTGGCTCCAAAGTTACCGTAGTTTATAAAGATTGGGAGGAGAAGCTGATAGCTGTTCTGAAGCTAATGATTGTAGGGTTGGAAACGGATTTTGATTGCGACATTCATCAGAATGTTCCGAAAAGTAATGCCTAACATTATAATTACTATATTCTATTATGTATTAAAAAATTATATTGCAGCTTCTCCGAAAGAAAGCGAGAATGAGCCCTTGATTCTCGCAGAAGTGATTGCGAAAGCTAATGGTGACAGCACCACGTGTATTTCACCAGACACAGAGGTTGTGTATGCTAATACAGCTTCACATGGTATGTACTACTATTGAATTTTAATTGAATATTATAGTGTAGAAAATTATTGCTTATTAGGTGATGGAAATGCAGTTGGCAATTCAACCGCAATCTGGGATAGTTGGTCTCCTGGATTACTGCGAACCACAAAAAGCTTTGCCCTGCAAACGCAAAACAACCAACTGCATGCGCTGTCAGTGCAAATAAGTGATGTACCTGTTGCGGCCACAAGTCCTAACGAAGCGTTACCTGGTGCTGGTATGTACCTCCTATTGAATTTTTATTATCCTGATTAATTTTTTTTTATTTATTTAGATGCAATTGAAGGCCTCCAACCCCAAGCTAGCAAAAGTACCTCAAGTAAAGACCTTCGGTGCGCCGGTTTGAGGCTACAAAAAGGCTTGGGCATTCAGAAGCGACAAGGCACTCCAAAAAAAAATGTCATCAGCAAATATGACACATTAGCTGATGACAGGCGAAATTTGGTAAAATTACAGCCGAAGTGGCAAAACAAGAACTGGAGCTGCTGAATGCCCGAGCAATTCATGAGGCTGAAATGAGAGCCATGGAGAAAGAAAGGCTTTCAAAAACCATGGAGTATGAGGAGCAGGCACATAAATTAAAAATACAGCTTCTTGAAAAACAATTAGGACTGGGGCAATAACGTTAATTTTTTTTTATATCTAATTAATTATTTGGTGTAGTATTTTGTTTTTTTTTGTTTGTTAATAGTAATAATCAACGTAAGCTAGTTTAGTTTTTATAATACATAGGCACTTTTATATTTATAATAAATAACGATAACAAAAATACAATATTTTTATTACTTATTATTACAAAGTTACATGTAAGTAGTTGTTTGTCTTTTCAGAGCAGCAATGATAACAAGATTCTGATACTACTTTGTTTATGTATTAGAAATTTATTTTAGAAACAATTTACAACAAATTAAAGTTAAAGTAAGTATTAATTAATATATAAATTGTGCAGCAATCTTACATTTTAATTAACAATAAATTATAATAAATTCTCAAAAATTTTAAGATTGCATACGTTATGTACTTTCTTTACTTTTCACAATAACGTAGCAAAATACTGCACTAGCTGTCTTTGGATGCTGTCATCATGGGGATGGACAGGGGCATGTGGATTATCAAAGTTTTCAATGTTGTGAGGCTCTTCATCTGGAGGCAGTTCTTCATTTTCCTCTCTCGCTAAATTATGTAATATTGCAGTTGCTACAATAATAGCTTGTACAAGGGGAATACGACAACGCATTCCCACAGATAAAATTGGAAATCTTCTCTTCCATACACCAAACGTTCTTTCAATTACGTTGCGTGTTCGGATTTGAGATTCATTAAATAGGTTTTCAGCAGGTGTGCGCGGATTTGCTAGTGGTATTATTAGATACGTTCGTACTGCGTAACCACTATCGCCTACTAATAAACAATTTTCCATTTCTCTATTTTCAAAACGAGCTCTAAGAATTGAATTGTCGAAAATGTTGCTATCATGAGAAGCTCCAGGCCAACGGGCAACAATGTCGACAAATTTTAGCTGCGAATCACACACAGCTTGTACATTTATAGAAAAATAACCTTTTCGGTTGCGAAAATTTTCTGCAACATTACCCCCTATAATGAAAAATATGATGGGTAATAGTACATATTCATATAAGTAATTACACTGTACTTACCTGGTGATTGGATTCGAATATGAGTACAATCTAGTGCACCAACAACTCTAGGAAAACGAGCTATTGTGTAAAACCCTTCCATTATTGTGTTGCGTTCAGCTTCTGTGGTCGGCAATGCAATATAAAGAGGCCGCAAACTTGCAATTGCATATGCTACTCTTTTAATTATTATTGCTGCTGTGGATTTACTTATACCTCCAAAATCTCCTGCGACGATATACAAAGAGCCACTTGCAAAAAAACGTAAAGTTACGAGGAGCTGAGCCATGGGTGTAACGCAATGATTTCTAAAAAAGGCCCCATACTAACTTTAAAACAAACTACCTATTTCAAAGATGTATCTATCATAACGTTTGATTATTAACTTTACCTATCTGTAGGATGCATTAAATACCCCTCAATTTGTTGCAAAAGTCTTTGCACGGTAGGCTTTTTTAAACGAAATCTACGAAAGAAGTCCGTGTCATCCCATAATTCAAAATGGTTCGGACGTACACCAACTGTATATGGACGACGGTCTGGATTTAAATCTTCCACTATTTCTACTTCCTCCAACATCAAAATGTCGTCAATAAAATCAGCCATACTCTATATTTAAAAAAAACTTCAGAAATTTCCATAAAACTGTAAGGTTGAGGTTATGTTGAGAACAGCTGATCAGTCATCAAAGCACGCGTCCTACTTCGCCGCTATTCGGAACCTGTCGGCTCCAGCTATCTTGAAGTTAAACATTTAACGGGTACTTCATCCTGCTGTTAATTTAACCCGAAAGATAAGCCCAGTAACTCCTAGATTAATTTTATCTGAAAGTTGAAAGACAGAAAAACTCCCTATCTGAAGGATACATCCGATAGTTAGTTAACTGCTACTTTATCTGCACATTGAAAAACCGGCCCTAAATGGAACACCCTATATCTCAGTAACGAGCCACATTTTATCTAAGTGATTTGGGTTAAATATTTATATTTTGAGCCCAGGATTCTACAGTTAAAATATTTCCAATTATTAATGAAACACCCTGTATAATCACAGTGTGGCCATACGGTGGTCATGTTTTCTATTGGCTGAAGGCAAAAACTGTCATTTTTAACAGTGTACAGAATGTTTAGTTACAAAAAGTTACTAATGTCAAAATAAGACATTGGCATTTTATAACTTATCAAAAGTTTGAGTGGACGTATCACGTGATGAAATCCGCTTAGTTTTCCCGTGGCCGTGAGTCTTCCAAATTATAGTTTGTTTCTACGGAAAAGAACCATATTTTGACGTTTTTCGCAAATTATTTTTTTTACGATATTCAGAACAGGATTAACATCAAACAAATGCGAACATTTAACAGAGAAATAAATATTTTCCTGTAAGGTTTATATTGCTTAAATATTTGTAAGTCACAGCTCAATAGATTATTGCGGTGTACAGTTGCAATTCCAGGTTGAACATGTATAGCAAGTAGTTAATGTCGGGAAAACTCCAGTATAGCCCACTGGTACATTTTGACATTTACGGAATATGAACTTAAGGAACTGTTATGCCAATGGTGAAACTGGATCTTAAGCCATAAATAAGAGAAATACTCATTGGGAAATTCAAATTCAATATTATTGTCGACGATTGGACTAACTGCTTGTTTCACGGTGATACACAGGCATTTTTGTACTAAGTACACACAAATCTTAAACTGCAGCTAACTTAAATTCGCACCTTGACGGTAGTCAAGATTGGATCTGGCATGACACTCCCGCGTTTTGCCTCCATTGTCTGAACATTTGTAGAACCTCCGACAAACTGAGAATCACATTCACGCGCATGCGCCTCAGCACCAGTGGGCTATATTGGGGTTTAGCCCATGTACCTATCTAATATAATTTTTGCACTTCCGGGACTAAAGTAGATCATTTAATCCCTAGGGACTAAAGTAACTCATTTAATCCCTAGGGACTAAAGTAAAAATGATACCGTAACTATGGTAAATTTATGTACACACGAGGTTAGTAGGTTAGGTTTTGTTTGTCATCTGACACACACTGACGTAAAACTTAACCTGCAAATCTCGAATTTGACATATACTGACAATACACTTCAGTACTGCCAACTGATTCAGGCTATCCAGGACCTGCTGCAATTCAGTTTGTAATAAATTATAATTGTCAGTTTCCAAATTGACAGATTCCAAATTTTGGAAATGTTTGATGATAATGTTCCCAAAAGTGCAATAAATAGCGTATATACCTCGGGACTAAAATGCCTAAATCCCTTGAGTGGTTATTGCCCTCGGGCGTCGCCCTCAAGGCAACAAACTCCACTCGCGGGATTAAATGGTGCACTTTAGTCCCTCATGATATAATATACTATTAGATGTTAATAAATCATATTAAATTACCGAGAAGATTTCTACAAATGATGCTATATCATTTATGTTTTGGATTTGAACTTTCCAATTTCCATTAATTGTAATAAATTGAAGACACCGTATGACTCATATTTCTTCAACATTTAAACCCCTTTGTGGTATTTTATTGAATTTGAGAGATCAGTTATTTTGAATAACAATCTTTCACTTTAGCAAATGAATAATTGTCAAATTTTATTTTGACTTTATTAATTTTTTCTTACCAAATGTCGCTTACACCGTTAAAAAATTCTATTTTTTTATTATATCACCATGGTTTTTCGCAAAATCTGATTTTGACATTGGATTCAAAAGTACCAGCCAACAATTGTCTGGCCACACTGTGATTATATAGTCACTGTAAACGTTATGTGAAAAATGCCAAACCTGGGGATTCGTTCACAACTTGTTTTAGGGCCGGTCTTTCAATGTCCAGATAAAGTCTCAGTTAGTCAACGTTCAGATATATCTTACAAATAATGATAGTTGTAGTCTTTCCATCGCCAGTTATCTATTATCCAACAGTTAACCCTCTTATCTGCAAGATAAACTTAGTAGCTACTTGAAGTACAGTGGCTTTATACAAGACAGTGTGGCCATAGGGATGTCTTCGCCGCTATTGGTCGACGCGAATATCCGCCATTAACAGGCAAAATATTTAGTTACTTCTAAGTTGGTCTCAAAGAGGTTGGTAGAACCTGTTCATTTGGTTATGGCAGAAAATAAAACCTTTCAAATATGACAATTGTAAATTGTCAGTGTCAAATAATTCATTAGCGTCGCAAGCGGGTGAAATTTTATCATTTATTGCCCTGAAAAACTAATATTCCGCACAGTATTTAAATGTGACAATCTAGAATTGTGCTATTGTTGTACCTAATAGCACAAGATGCGTTCGACTTGGAATGTATGATAAAGAGATTACGTCGGTGCTACGATGAATGGGGCTTTAGCATAAGTTTAGAGAAAACGGAGTATCTATTTAGTAATCAACTCGGAAGCACAATATGAAGTCTTAATAAATGAAGATGTCGCAGTAAGACAAGTAGAAAGGTTTAAATACCTCGGTGCTACAATACAATCGATGAAAAAGGTTTGGGAATAGAAGAGATCAAAACTCGAATAGTACAAAGTAAGAAGATAACGGGATGCTTAAAATCAATTTGATGGGACAATGCTATCTCTAACAAAAACAAAAAAAAGTATAGGTGAAGTAATGGTAGAGTCGATGTTATGTTATGGCAGTGAGGTATGGACTGTAACACCGGAAATGAAACGAAGACTAGACACAGTTCAAATGGACGAAAAAGCGGAAAGGTATCGAGACGAGATAGAGTCACGAACGAGGAAATAAGACGCAGAATGGAGGCACCAGAATGAGTTGTGGACAGAACTGAACGGAAGGCGTTAAACTGGTTTGGTCATCTGATGAGAATGGAAGAGACGACGTGGCCTATGAAGATCTTTAAATGGTCGCCGCCGGGTAAGAAAAAAAGAGGTAGACCACACAAACCGTGGAGAGAGGGTATTCGGAGAGCCATGGAGGAGAGGAACCTGGAAGAACACCAAGCACAGGACAGGGAGGTTTGGAGACAGGGAACAGGAAGACAGCATTTAGCTGTATTGTAAACTACCATAACTGAAACCAGTTGTAAACTTCATGCAACACCTTAAAGCACCACGAACGAACGCCAATGAAAAATGTCAAACGTTTAAACATAACACTGCACGTGTAGCTAACATCAACTAGTTAAAATAACTAGCTCCAAAATAATGACCACTCGAAAACGTTCGATTATTTCTAAAGGCACTGTATATCTCTACGCTCAAATTTGCCTGAAAATGGCCGCCAACAATCGTATGGCCACACTGTCTTGTATACAGTCACTGTACTTGAAGCAGCTGATAGCGTCGTATCCGTTGGTTATGGTGCTGCCGAAAATTTACGAATTGTCACGATCGTCAAAAAATACTGTATCGAAATCATATAAACCGTTCAATAGTTATTTGCCAGATAGGGGGCCATGTTAGGGTGATGAATTTCACCCTGTAAATATGCTGTCAGTCATTAAGAAAAGTTAGGTTATGCCCATTTTATACAAAATGATAATTTTATGTTAATGTACAAAACGTGGTTGCCAGATTTGGTTTTGGATTTTGTGCCACTTTTATTATTGGTTAAGATAAATTACATGAAAGACAACTTGCTGATTCTGAATACGTGTCATACTTTGTTGAGTAGGAATAATGGTATAATGAAAGTCGTTTTTTTATTGTAATTATAAATTGTATACAAAAATATTTAAATATTACAATTTATGTATTTTTTTCAGTATAAATAAATAAAGCTTTTACAAGCCACTTTAGGCCCATTGCATAACAATCTCCATTGTCCTTTATTCATGATTTTATTTCTCCAGTCTTCTATTCCTTTCCTCGCTATGTCTTCCATTACTGCCTTCTCCCACCTATTCCTTGGTCGCCCCCTTCATCTAGTTTCTTGCGCTCTGCCTTCCAATACTATCTTAGTAGCTCTTCCATCTGGCATTCTCCATATATGCCTAAACCTTCTTAACCTCTGAGCTTTAATGAAGTCTACTATACTTGGCTCTCCATACTTCTCCTGTACGTCTTCGTTTGTAAGTCTTCTCCAATCATCCTCCGTTCGAGTCCCTCCAAATATTTTTCGGAGCATTTTTCTCTTCCACCTACTTATCATGTCTTGATCTGTCACATTCATCGTCCATGTTTCACATGCATACGTAGCTGTGGGTCGAATTACAGTCTTATGAGTCGTAGGTCTGCATTTAGCGAGATTTGTTTTGAGGACATTATACTAGTTAACGCGCCCGCACATCTCGATGCTATTAACCTTGATTTAATTTCTTGTGTGTAAGTTAAGTTTTCAGATATTAATGTTCCTAAGGAAGTAAACTCCTTAACTCGTTCTATTTTCAACTCTTAATATTACGGCATTATTATTGATTTCTTTATTTTTTCCACTACTTCTTTGTTAAAGTTGCTGAATATTGTCCAGTGGAAGTTGAAAAATGGATATTTTTTTTAATATGGCCACAGAAGAAAATCGCAGGGAGTTAAGTCATAAGACCTCGGAGGCCGCACTGTAGACATGTTTTGACTAATAACTCTGTTTTCGTAAAACTCTCCAAGTAAATTTAAATTTTCTTGTGTTGTGTGAAGTCTTGCCCCATCTTATTGAAAGTAACCCTTTTGTAGTTCATCGTCACGTAACTCTTCAAAAAACGGCGACAAAATGTCAATACGATATTGTTGTGCATATAGCAAACATAAAATTTGAATTATTAAAATAAAATTTAATCGTTTTGCTGCACTTACCTTCAGAAAATACAGGACCTATAACTCTTCTTTTACTAATTGCAGCCCAAACCCCGTTTTTTGGGGGGTGAAGCGGTTCTTCAACATAAAAATTGGGATTCTCAGAGCTTCACATACTCATATTTTGTGAATTAGTATAGCCTGATAAATAGAAGTATGCCTCATCGGTAAAGACAGTTTTCTCAAACGCATTATCCTTATTTCCTAAATTATTGATAAACCAGTTACAGAATTCCAATCTAACCGGAGGATCGTTTGGCAGCAACCGGTAAGGAAAATAATGCAAATTGCTTCTTAATATCCTATGAGATGTTGTATACGAAACATTTAATTGCTCTCCTAAATGGCGAACAGATACGTGTGGTTGTTCTTGCACAATTGGTCTCGCATTGTTAACTACTTCTTCAGTGCTTATGTTTGGTCGACCACTGCCTTGCTTCCGGTGTACATTTCCAGTTTCGCGGAAGTTATGGACCATTCTTGATAAAGCATCACTAAATACCTTATATTGTATAGCTGTCGCGGGAAACTCCTCATAAATTTCCTAAAGGAGCCTTCAATAGAATAAAACCAATTTTCATCGACTTTACAAATTAATGCTTCCACATTTAAATAAATGCAAATGTAAAGAATATGAGACTGCGAATGAGATTCCTTGTTGGCATGGATGTCGGTGTGCTGGTCTAAAGTCTAAACTTCGAGCGGCTTTAAATTTTCATACGAGAAATGTCTTGAGCTTGGTTTACACTGGGGCCGGATCAGCGTTGGGAGTTGCGTGGTGTGGATTATCAGAAGATAGCCACTCATTTTCCATGTCATAAACAAGAATTTTGATGCCAAAAACCCCCTATTCCACTTCCATTGTTTCATTGCTAGTATCTGAATCATTATCAATACTTGATTCTGACTCAGATTCCTCCAATGAAATAATGAAAGGTGGAATGTTTTCAAACGAAATATTTCCCATATGTTTCGCCCAGTCTTCCGAAATAGTTTTTTCACAATGATCACAATAATTTTGCCACATGTCGGACGTACACTTTGAAAGAGCTTCAAGCCATAAATTCTTAACCTTATCCTTGGATGAAAGCTGAAAATTTATATGCTTGTTGTAGTAAGTTTTACAGAACCCCCATGCCATTTCAATAGGATTGTATTGGCAATGGTACGGAGGTAATCTAAGAACCTCATGACCATTCTCTTTCAAAAATTCGTCAGTCACGTAACGTTTGTTATTGTCTTTCCTAAAAGGTTGAATTAAACTCCAAAGATGTTTTTTGTAATTTTGCCCTCAATTTTGACATTGTGTTTAATCAACCAATCCTGCATCTGATCCTTCTTCCAATTAAGTGAGGGTAACTTTTCCAACTGCACCGAATGGTACGGTGCATTGTCCAAGATTACCACACATTTACCAGGAATTTTATTGAGAGCAGGAAGTAACTGATTAACCACCCAATTTTGAAAAATCTCCCCGTTCATGGTTTTGTGATAATCCCTATCGTTATTAGTTGAAGATAAGAATAGATCACACCCTTCCAAAAACCCAAATTTAGTTCCCGCATGCAAAACAGTGAAACGCTTTCCCTCCGATTTAATTTTAGACGGATTGCTTTTAATTTCAGAATCGTGTACCCATTGTCGGACGCTAGATCCATTTTGATAAATCCAGGTTTCGTCTAGGTACACGAATGTTATATTTTCACTAGAATTTTGGTATTGCAAGAATTTTCTCAAATAAGTAATTTTGGGTGCAACAACATGTTTCTGTTCACATAGAATTTTACGTCCGTTTACATGTTTGTATTTATAACCCATTGATTTTAGAATATTATATAAAGTCGTTTTCCCCTTATCGAATTCGAAATTTTCACGCACGTCCTTTAATAGTCTAGCCAAAGTAAAGTGCTCATTTTTCAAGTGATAATTCCAAATCTGTCGTTGCAAATCTTCCCGAAATGCAAAATGTTTATAGTATGTATCATTTTTAGGTCGTGGGCCAAAAGGTTTAATTTCAAAATTGTCCCGCCCAATAATACTTCTTATAGTTCTTTCGGACACCTAAAACAGTACAAAGCCCAAAATTAAAGCAACAGTTAAGTTTTATGCATAAATACTTGCATCCCAAATATCAGTAAGCCGGGCAAGGATTTCAGTTTCCGTAAGGTCTGGCCTGTCGGTTTTGTAATGCCTGTAGGCCTTTGTAATTTTCAGTTTTGTGTCACCTTTAATTACTTTTGGCATATTGCTCTAGTATTACAATTTGACAGATAGGTATCCATAACGCTGATGTCCATACATATTATGCCTAGTGGCAAACAAAGTATGAAAGCACTGGCAACATTGCACGTTTAACCTCAAAATATCAAATTAGACACTTTCGTGGGCCTCCTGTACATAACAGCTGATTCTGACAAAGTGTCAGAAAGAGATTCTAGGGAGTTTTAATTTTCTTAAACATAAAAACAAAATTCCATGTCTACCTACTTGGCAAATAACTATTGAACGGTTTATAAGTCATAACCTCAAATTGTCGTCGCGTGGTTTGCAACAATTTACTCCTTTCTGTTACTGTATTGTGAATTATGGACGATTTTATTAATGACGCGTTGTTAGTGCAAGAAATCGAAATTATAAATCAGATAAACCCAGAGCGCCGACCCTATACTGTTGGTGAACGTCCTGATCATTTTGAAGTATGGGATGATGTGGATTTTTTTCGAAGGTTTCGTTTAAGGAGAGGTACAGTGGAAAGACTGCTTCAACAAATCGAGCATAACTTGCTACACCGTACTAACAGGTAGTTTTAAATTTATATTAATTTTAATAACACCGGTTACACTCTGATAACTGATACTTTTCTTTTAGAAATCATTGCATTACACCGATGACCCAACTGCTTCTTACATTCCAATTTTATGCAAGTGGTTCGTTGTATATAGTAGCAGCAGACTTTTCTGGTGTGAGTAAAGCTACAGCAGGAAAGATTATTGCAAAGGTAACGAATGCAATTGCAAGCCTGCGGTCGCAGTATATTGCAGTTCCAAATAATGAAGTAGAAAGGAATATTATTATCGAACATTTCTACAGATTAGCTCGTTTTCCGCGCACTATTGGTGCAATAGACTGTACTCACATTCGAATTCAATCACCAGGTAGTAAACATACTGTTCAGTAAACATAAAAACACAAAGTGGCCTTTGAAGTCTAAAATGCCATGAGTGTACTACCAAAATTAATCTTTGTCTAGGAATGTAATTAACAAAAAGTTACTAAAACAAATAGGTTAGGGGTGTGACATTTATTTAGCAACTGTCATACATGTTATAACTAACAAATTTTAAGGATGTTAAACAAATACTGTGTTGGATACTATTGATATAGTTGTAGAGTTTTAGGCTGGATTTCCCTTTCTTTCAGTATTATTAAAAAACAAAGTGGTACATTTAACAACCTTTAATTTAGTAAACAACACAATATTATTTGCACACCACACATAATCTATTAAACAAACTAATCGTAAATTTAGTTCAAGCAAAGTAAAACGGGCTGCGTAGCGACACCCTTTCAACTACTTGATGTTTTTCGCACTGACTGCAAGCGTGGCTGCAGCCGAGTTCCTTCCGCCGCTGGTACAGCGCGTACAAAAGATTTAAACGTGCGGCACCCGCGAAATACGAATTGCAGTTAGCAGCAGCGGCAAATATAAATAGGTTTGAACAATAGTGTTTAGTAATAGGTATTTTTATTACATTTGATAACAATTCAGGCAAGAATTTCCAGAATAATATGTACTTTGACACTGAAATAATGAGATTTATTATGCAGTTGTGGAAACCCTTGCAAATCAAAATACAGAATCCCTAGCACAACAATTATATGTGTATGCCAACTTCAAAAAAATTTAAATGTTTTTGTGTTTACTGAATGGCCTATATGTGTAACTACATAAATTAGTAACTATAGTCCTGGAAATACACCAAGTCAAAAAACAAAAGAGTAACGTTTTTTTAGTTACTTTTTGCATGTGTATTCTTATTTCAGTTTTTAACAACAATCGTGTTAATCGTGGTAACGAATATACATGGGTGAGTCAATAATTATTCACAATTCAACGTTGGATCAATTTATTATTTAATAATTCGCACCCCAAGTGATGCCTTTGGTGATGGATTAATTGTTAGACAGGAATACAACTTCTAAGAATTATATTTTAGTTAAAAATGTATTCTGAACTTAAAGTAATTACAACGGGTTCAATATTGGAAGCATCTATATATTTTTCGGACTCCCACGCTGAAAAGATTACTTTTTCTGTATGTCGAACATAATTATTCCAATATTAATCACACAGCATCTAACGCCTTAGACCAGACATTTACTACATCATCTGGGGATGATTTAGTTTGTAAAATTCCTGCGTCATACAGCCGTTTAGCCTCTGACGACACCATTTCTATTGCATTATAATGGCAATGATAGGGCGGTAATCTCAAAACCTTGTGGCCATGTTGTGCTGCGTGAATGTCTAAATGATATATTTTTTTCGGTAATTTCGAACTTACTATATCCCATATTTCATTTTTCATCGCCGTCTGTGGGTAATCAATGCTCTTAATTTGTAACCATTGGATCATTTTCTTTTTTGTCCAGCTTTGGCAAGGGACTTCTTCTTGGCATCTAGAATGATAACTGGCGTTATCCATTACAATTAGCGATGGTTCATTCAAGCTTGGTATCAGTTGAGTTTTAAACCACTTCTCAAAATTGTTTGCGTTCATATTGTCGTGATAGTCACCACTTTTGGTTTTACTTTTAAAAATGAAACTTGCATTTGCGATAAATCCATTCTCATTTCCTGCATTAACGATAATGTATCTAACTCCGTCTCCCGTTTTTTTGCTTGCAGTAGCCATTGTTCCGTTTTGCCAAGTTCTTCTGTTACCACCTTTGCTGAAAATCCGAGTCTCGTCAATAAATACCGGCTTAAAATTCTTTAAACTTTTCTCTTTTGTATATTGTCTGAGGAATGACGTACGCTTGCCACTAATAGACTGTTGTTCTACTAGAAACTGCCTGTTATTACTTCTCTTGAATTTGAAACCAATTTTATGAATCCAGTATTTACTAATATTGGTGAACAGGGAAAATCTGGCCATTCTTCGGAAAATCGTTGATGGAGCGATTTAATTGTTACGTGCTCTTTTTCAACTTACATCTTGTGAATTATTTCTCGAAACTGTCTCTGCATAGACTACATCTGAATAAGTAGATGAATTCTTTACCCGTTAAATAAATAGTTCTTTCGGAAATTTTCAATGCTTCGGCTGCTATTTTCATGCTATTTTTCCCTTGAGCTTGAGAATAATTATTATGTCTCTCAAAGTAAGAGACTACATTACAAGTTTTTAGATTGGTCACTAAAACGTTTCATGTTGGAAGAAATTTAAAAAAGCAAGGGATAAATTTGATCTAATAATTTGTCAATGCTTAATGACAGGTGACGTTTCAATAATTAAAATTTAGTTACGACATTCATTTTTCTAGCAATTTTCTTTCTCGTCCAGTTTACTATAAATAAAAAGAGAAGGAATTTTGACTTGGTGTATTTCCAGGACTATAACTGTATTTTTATTATAGGTGGAAATTTTGCAGAAAAATACCGTAATCGTAAAGGTTATTTTTCATTGAACGTGCAGGCTGTGTGTGATGCACAACTAAAATTTATTGATATTGTTGCTCGTTGGCCTGGTGCCTCGCATGATAGCAATATTTTTGATAATTCAGGGCTTCGAGCTCGTTGCGAGAATGGAGAATTAGGTAATAGTGTAATAGTAGGGGACAGCGGTTATGCTGTTCGAACCTATTTAATAACACCATTACTTAAAACAAACTCCAGCTGAAAACTTATTTAATGAAGCTCAAATTCGTACCCGAAATGTAATAGAAACGACATTTGGTGTATGGAAACGACGATTCCCAATTTTATCTGTAGGCATGCGTTGTCGTATACCATTGACGCAGGTTATAATTGTAGCTACAGCAGTACTCCATAATTTGGCACGAATGGAAAATGAAGAGTTGCCTCCTGATGAAGATCAAGTCCCAGTGGAGTTGGACGATATTAATTTATTACATGATCCACATACTGTTCCTAACGCCCACGACAATACCACACAAAGACAGTTAGTACAATATTTTGCCAATTTGTTGTAATTATGCAGTAATAAAAAAATTATCTACCAACTACTCAAAATGTTTTTATTAATATAAAAAATATAATAACTAAACATTTTTGTTTAACTGCTGCTTAAGAAGTTCCATTTTAATTTGCTGTTCTTCTTCATCTTGTTCAATTTTCTTTAATATTTGATGTTTGCGTAGTTCATTGAGCTCTTGCTCATGAGCTGCTCTGGCAAATAGCACCTCTAACTCCTTCTTTGCAAGCTCAACCTGCACTGCAACCAATTTCTTGCGCTCATCTGCTAAGTTATCGTACTTTGCGTTTAGGACATCCTTCTTCGATACATCTCGGTGGGGCTGCTTGCGAAGGACCAGCGACTTCCTGGTACGCAGCGAGACTGGAGTTCAAGTATCCCATTTTATTGAGGTTGAATTACCTAATAAACAAACATGCTATAAATGAGTGTACATATGAAAATTATTGTACCTGCTTTCTAATGCAGATTGATTGGGATCCTTGTCTATCGTACTGCTGCCACCTGCAACTATTAACATTTAAAAAAAATGATAAGTCACAAATGCTCTGACAACTTACTCGATACGACCTGCATTTCCAGATACCGATTTATTTCAGGGTTGTTCCCAGAGGTCGTGTTATCCCCTACTAGTAAATTATCATTAATGCTTTCACACGAAACTACATTGTAAGTGACTGTTCAAATTTGTAAGGAATGCAAAGTGTTATTCACATCTTACCTGGCGAAGCAATAATGGCACAAGAATCATGTTGCTGGGAAGAAGTCTTGGGTGATGAAACTATAAAGTACGTGTTTGTTACAATTAGCAAGAAATACAGTTTTGTTCACAACTTACATGGCAAAGAAACAGTCGCAGGTGAGGCTTGTGGTAAACTATCACAATCGTATGCCGACGGTAACCCACATATGGATAATTTTAAAATTGCCAACAATTTTTCCTCCCAGTCTTTGTAATGTACAGTGACTTTGGAGCCACCGCCAGTAATATACCGGGTGACAATGAGATCAGGGCCATGCTTATATCTTCTTTATTTATCAATCGATTTGGATAAAATTTTATACCAAGATACTAGACATAATTTCTGATTGGCTGATAGATATAGTCAAAATGGTTGATTCCGGTTTTACCGGAAATGATACTAACTTTGTTTTTTTTAATGGAACACCCTGTATATTTTATGTTTTTCTGATTCTATGAGTCAAATTACATATAATAGTCTTGCCAAATTTCAATTTTTTTTAAACAAAAAATTTATTTTTTCATTAATTTTCAGTTTCAGATAAAGGTAAAGTAGTACATGATGCATATCGTTAGATTGGTAATTACATTTTCTATCCAATGGCAAGATGGCCCTTAATAGGTGCCATTTAAAAAAAGTGACTTTTTCTTAAAAAACGAGTTTAGCAAACTATATTCATTTATTAAAGGTTTGTTATTGACCTTATTGATAAAATAGCTATTATTAAGAGCTGCTAGAGTCAATTAGAAAAAAAAATTCCAAGTCAAGGCCTTCTATGGTAAAAAATAAAAATTGAAAAAATAATTTTTTTGTTTAAAAAAATTGAAATTTGGCAAGACTATTATATGTAATTTGACTCATAGAATCAGAAAAACATAAAATATACAGGGTGTTCCATTTAAAAAATCTAAGTTGGTATCATTTCCGGTAAAACAGGAAGTCAGCCATTTTTACTATATCTATCGGCCAATCAGAAATTATGTCTAGTATCTTGGTATAAAATTTTATCCAAATCGATTCATAAATAAAGAAGATATAAGCATGGCCCTAGTCTCATTGTCATCCGGTATATATCACACTTTTCCTTGGCTACCTTTTTCTTTAATAATTTTTTATAGCTTCGTATTTTGCCTTCAAATTTGAAGAGTCCCGCTGCACCAGTGCGGAACTTCTTGCGTTAAAGCACGAAGCCACTGTCTCCCATACTTCATTTTTTCCCTTCCAAGTGAAAGCGTCAGAAACCTTGCTTTCGATTATGTCTTTATGCTTTAAGACTAAGGCCCACCGCCCACGGTGCGACTGTTTTGAGACAAAGGTTGCAAATCAGTTGATCTTGGAACTCTTTTGTAACCTCGGCAACGTGTAGTAGTGTGGAACCGCACACGAGTCAATTCGAATGAAACTATATAGTTTACAATCAGTCAAAATCGGTTGTACGCGACCATTGTTCCGCGGTCGCAATTGCGTTGCAGTTAGAAGTTGCCCCGTTTTCAAGGTGTTTACCACGTGGTTATTTTATTTATTGCAAAATGGGTGATCTCGATAAAAAGCTACAAACTTTCTATCTCGTTGAGACAGTTCCTGTGCTGCTACAAACAGTCTAGAATTCAGATTTCCCCTTATGTATGGATGGACCCAGTACTCCCTTTGTGTCCTGCGTTGTCTACGGTATCGATAATAATCAATCATGTCTTCCTCATCTGATTCAGAATTTAAAATTGTAAAAATTATTAATTGCACTGCTATGCCAACTGATTGAAACTGTTTCATAGTGAGTCGTATCCGTGTGCGTGTAGAAGTTTCAAATTAGTTGTAAACTGGTTGCACAGTAATAGCTATTAACATATCTAGGAATGTTATGAGTATCATAACTGCCGCAGATGTTGTATTGAAATCCGAGCTCGCAGAGCGAGGATTTTAAAACATCTGAGGCTGTTATGATTCATAACATCCGTGATTTGTTCAATAGTTTATCGGTTGCTGTATGGTTATGGTTGCCATGTATGGTAATGTACTATTACCGTACAGATCAGTTATGATTTAGTTACCAGCCTACTTTTGTATATGTAAACAAGGCATTAATATCCTGCAACCGATAAACTAGTTTACAACCTTTATCTCAAAACAGTCGCACCGTGGGCGGTGAGCCTAAATCTACCAGTAGCCTGGTTTCCTCCTCTGTGTAATTGGCGTGCCGCTCACGTTTCACTTTTTTCTCCGCCATCCCAAAGCAAACAATAACAAATAACAATAACCACAAAACAAACAATAACAAATAACAACCCCAAAACAAACAATAACAAATAACAATAACCACAAAACAAACAATAACAATAACCACAAATAAAATAACAAACGTAATTTAACTGTAACAAGAGCTGGTAAAATCGCGGGTAAAATACATGTGTCGACTACTTAACCTCAATTACACCTCGCAAAGCTAACCAAATTCGAATATAAAGTACATCTCTTCAGCGGCGCAGGAACTACTGTAATCATGGGGGGGCAAAATTTTTTTTTGAGTGGTTTAACCTGACTAAGCTTTATGTTCGGCTGTTCCAAAAACACTTTATTATTTAGCGTCCATAAAGTGTCACTTTAGTCTACCTGTCCGCCTATCAATGTTCAATAGTTATTATGAAAATAAATGTAATTTTATTAAAATCAGGAAAGAAGATTGTATTAGGTTACTGAAAACTTTACAAATAATAGAAAGAAATTCACCTTTAATACCTTACGGTAATAGATCGTTATTCTTGATATTAATAACGCTATTAACCTAGAAGAAGCGCACTTCGAAACTATCAAATGTTTGAACAGCAACTTGAATTTTTTGTGTGTAATATAAACAATATTGCAGTGCAGTCGAATGTAAAGCTTTGCATGCAGCTCGTACATAATCAAACCTTATTTGACTCGTCCTCTTTGCCGCTATGATACGCTCGCTCTGCATAAAATACTCTAAGAAAGTCCTACATTTATATACTTAATACATAAATAACTATATTAGTTACAATTAAGCTAAAATGCTGTTTATCGATTCCGTCTATCTCTCTGTCTGTCTGTTGGCGGTATAGCTCAACAACTATTTGTTGGAGGAAGGCGATATTTTGCATGCAGATTATATAGCTACCTGGCATAAAACCGAAAACATCTCAGAATAATATATACAACGTGAGCACCTTAAAAAAATAAATTTTGTTTATTTTTGCTTTAACTGAGAAATAGATAAACGTAATAATTTGTACATAGCTCAGGCTTTAATGAGATTCTATGAGGGGACAATCGCCCCCCTTGCCCCCCTGTTCCTGCGCCCCTGCATCTCTTTCTAACTAGTCTATCTACCTTAGCTACTTCTCGCTCTTACTAAACTCGCCTGAAGATAGCTGCCTAACACGGCAATGCAGAGGTACCTAAAATGTTTCAAACTGTCGGTTAACTAACTAATGGAATGTAGCGCTTGGAAAGACGGTCAAAAGTTATCTGACAAATTTATTTGGCAGATAACTTATTCCAACGGATAGCTAACTGAGACTTTATCTGGACATTGAAAGACCGGCCCTTAAACTGCATTCCCGTAATCAACAGATTGTTATCGTATTCCTCCTGCCAATATCTTGCGTAGTGTATATGTTCCAGCCTCGTGTATATGTTCCTGCTTAGTATTTTTTGGCGTGATTTTTAATTTAATTGTTCTTTCACTTTCTGACATTTTGATTCATTGTGGGCCATGGATCTTCATACCCAACCATTATTTTTACCAATAAGCTCCTGCGTTGTTTTGATTTTCCTGCGTAGATTTGATTTTCCTGCTTAGATTTGCTTGTCCAGCGCTGTTTATAGGAATACCGTAAAATCTGTATTAGTTCGACAAATTTAACATACTTGTCATCATGGATAATAATGCTCCAGAGCGCCCAGCCAACGAAATCACCCCTCCGCGAGTTGATTATCCATACACTTGCACTTCCATGGAAAGAGTTCGACGTAATTTAAACCGAGCTTTTTCTGCCCTTGATTTCCCTCTATACGACAGCCAAGAACCAGTGCCCGTTTCAAATGTTGACTGCCCTGTGCAAAAAGCGTTTGATATCCGTTAATGGTTACTCTATGTAGCTCCTTCACAAGAGTACACTCCTATCACATCAGTAAGCAGTCATTCTTGTGTATCTGGTAAGAGTTGTGCTACTTTTACCTGATTTTTATAAATTGTAACTTTATTTTCAGCATTGCTTAGTGCGGACTCGGAAGATTATCCGTTAATACTAGGTAACTTTGGAGAGTCTCAACAATTTTCCGAAAATGGACATTTGAAAGAAGCTGTACCGGTACAGAGTACCGAATCTAGCGTACCCCAAGAATACGTAGCAGATATCTTGGACTCTAATAAAGACATTGCAGCGTTTTTGCCGAACATTGTTCATCCGGGTTAGGATACACCATCACATGCTGAAAGCGTAGCTAGTAACGAAGGAGATCACAATTTAAGACGTCAGTTTTGCATATTCTGTAAGAAATGTGTGGTTAAATTACCCAATCATCTTGAGGCATGTCATCATAAGGAACAATTAGTTGCCCGTCTGAAGTGTTTTCCGAAAGGTGTGTACTTTCATAGCTAATTCGTGATACTTCTATTAACTACAGAAAATTTTTATTCGAATGAAATCGAGCGAAGTATTCCAAATTAAAAAGTTTGAGGGATATGCTTGCCACATATTAAATTTCGTTGAAAAAATAAAGCCATATTTTTCTATAAAAGTAAACGTCAAACGAACGCGGAACTTCATCTTAAGATAAATAGTTCGGCTTGTTTGTCACTTTCAATTTTATTTCTTTTTTAGGTCATCCTGAGAGATATGCAATTCTAAACTTATTGAGAACTAAAGGTTTGGAGATGTATAACCGTAATCGTTCTTAAAATAACGGTATTCTAATACCAGCACGAAGACCTAAAACGCAGCAATCAGCTGCACGGTACGTTACTTGCCCACGTTGTTCTTTATTATTGCAATTGACGAAGTTCCACAGTCACTACAAACAATGTAATCCAGAAGCAAGTGATAATGCCCGTGCACAGCGAATCTATCGTGTACTTGGAAGGAAAAAGGAAGGCAACATCCACTGTATGGCTAATGTTGGACTCTAGTTTCAATATTAATTAAATAGATGTATTTTTGTAGTTTGCAACGTTTCAGTTAAATTCAAAATGTTCTCACGTTTTGTGCAGTTCGCCAAAATTATTCATAAGCACGTTCAATGCAGTTCTTAAGTTTATAACTTTATTACCTTAAGAGGCTATGGCATTTGCAACCCCAATAAAACCTTTGCCGAAAGTGCACCGTTCGTGAGAACCGCAACTTTTAGTTTTCCACGCCAAAGTTACCGAACGTTTCGTTGGCTATTTCGACACCCCCACGGGACTTGCAGATAGCCTACCAAATTTCAACTTAGTTTGTAAGCAGTATCACAGAATCATGTTAACGATAAGCATCCAGCAACGCAGACGTCACTCTTAAGTGCTACATGTATATATCATGTGAATATAATCTAAAACTATAAAATCAACACTCTATAATTTATTCAACTATACCAACATATATTGTGGTATAAAATGCTACACTGCATCACCAATCCAGCTAATGACACATTAAACCTACGTGTAATGCCGTTTTTTGAGAAGGGACGATATTGCCACGGCTTTTTTATATAATCCATTAGCGATAAGGTATGGCAACGCGATGTGCAATAAATACAGCACCTCTATGTATCATGATAAAATGATTCGATAGCATTTGCGGCACTTGGGACGTTTTCTGTTGACATCTCGCAAGCTTAATCCTGCTGTGACGGACTTGCGCTCTCTTTTGATTCCATCCATGAATGACACAGTTTTAGAGGCCATTAAGAAACTTTCAGGATTTTCTTCTCAGACAGGTGAATACACCTTCAACTGTTATATATATTTCAAACCTAATTAAGAAAATTGCTGTGGAATACCAGACGATGTGCATAGTTACGGAAGCCCTGAAGGGCCAGAGTAGCGAGTTGTTTTTAAGACGATTAGTAGTTGCAATGCAACGCGACTAACAGACGCGCAATCGTTAGTCGTGTTGTATCGAGACTAACAGACGCGCAATCGTTAGTCGTGTTGTATCGCGACTAACAGACGCGTAACTGTTAGTCGTGCTTATAGATCCTGGCAGTTGCAGTGTGTTGGGTTTTAGTTTTTATGTACTATTAACTCAAGTTCGTGCAGAACCTCTGCAGTGTTTTCTACCGTTTGGTAACAACGAGACGAAGGAATTACCCATATTTTACCAATCAAAGCGGTAAGTTCATTGATGAAATAAATTACCATTTTTATTGGTGTAATGGATGAGGCAGTCCCATGAAGCTTGACTGACGATCAGAATTTTTCTTATACTGAAAAAGATCCCCATCACATGTATGCTCATTGGGGCCTTACTGCCTACAGTGTGTGCCAATTAGGATGGATTTTACAATATTGGTTTAACCACAAAACAACTTAAACCTTAGGTTCTGGTGGGTTTAGTTACTTTTACAAAATGGGGTTACTACACAATTTAGTAACCCGAAGCTCAACCTCTACTTCTGGTTGAAGCAGTAGTAAGATACTAATTACGATAACTAGAGGAAAAAGGCAGGAGATACGTACCTATCAAAACGCTATCTTTTTAACCTTAATTTAAAATTAAATAGAAATTATATAATACTAGCAACCAATAAGAAAAATGTCTCATTTAATAAAACAAAAAAGACCGTTTTTCAAATAGAACGCGTATTAAATAAAAACGTGATTTCTCGAAAACCGGAAGTGTCACGTGACTGAAATTCGGTTCCTGACCTGACATGACTATTCCAAACATGTAACTTTAATAACTTTTTTCTCTATCTCTTACGGTTTGGCTGCTGAAACAGCGTCTCGGACAAGTCTATTAGATAAAGGATTCGTAGTTCGTGTCAGCTCTCCAATGACATATTATAATATTAAATATCACTGCCAATATTACCAGCCTGATTGAGTGTTTCCTGTTTTTATATTGTAACACGGTTCTTCCACAAGTTTCATGGTTCAAACCTACGGTTTACTTTTGGTTTTAACTACATATTATAAAATCCACCCTTAAGACCGTATCACCTCATTATTTTCGTGACTTTTAACCGAAATGAAACACTTCTTTTTTAGGATTCCAGTACTTTTTAGTGCTATTTGTAGTATTTTTTAAGACATTTCTTTTCACCTAATGTATTTTTTGTATCGCTATTCCTGTCTCCTAAGTATGATAAGGTAAGTACCCCCAAAACTGCTAAATCGTATTAGGATTTGTTATCAAAAATTTTATTTAAAAGAGATGTTTAAAATTATCTAAAATTCCTGTATATCTAATCTTGTTTAAATCTGTAAATATGTATTTTTCAGGAACAAAAACCGAAGTATTGACACCTATTTTTATTAGAAAATATTTTATAAACTGAGTAGGTCTTGATTTGGTCGCTTAAAAATGTATGTAATTAATCATTAAATTATTTAATTTTTTAAATGACGAAATTAAGGGCTACTTATTTTATAAAATATTTTCTAATAAAAATATTTCGTTTTTTCCAGTAAAAGAAATATATTCAGATCCTAAACCAAATTTGGTACACGAAGGTTTTAGAAAATGTTAAGCAAGTTTTTCAGACAAAGTTTTTGATAAAAAAATAACGAAAATACAGTGTTTGCAGCTTTAGGGGGGGGGGGGGAATTGCAGTTTTAAGGGAGGCGTAGGAATAGTGTTAAAAAAATTAATAAAACAAAAATAGATCCTTTTTAGTACTACAAAAAAGATCTATAAAAATTTTTTTCATTTCGGTTAAAAATAACGAGAATAATGAGGTGGTACGGTCTTAAGCACCACGCAATGAGTAATACCATTTCAAGTTGTCGCCCTTAATGAAATTCATATTTGGCGCTGTGTTTTGAGCACGCTGGTTTGCCGCCTTCTCGGGATTCTGATTGGCCAATATGGTGCAGCATTTCTTTATAAATTTGTATTCTGTGGGTTAAAGTTTTTATATTTTTTCCAGTTTCACATTATCTACCTCAATTATGAATGATGAAAACGATCATATAAACAGACTCATTCGTCATTACTTTGACCTTGGATTGCAGCAAAACGAAATACTTTTGTATCTCTTAGTACATGGGCAAGATATCAGTCTAAGGACACTGAAACGGCGCCTGAAAAAGATGGGTCTGCACCGTCGGAAGAAATATACCCCTATAGAGATAGTTGGCAGTTTTCTGGAAGGACAATTACTTGGAACTGGACAAATGCCTGGGTATAAGTGGATTCATCGTAGATGCATTCAAAATGGAATGACAGTAAAGCAGTCATCTATTCGGCAACTAATGCACATATTGGATCCTGAAGGTATATTGGTGCGTCGAAGGAAAAGACTAAGACGGCGACAATACTATAACAAAGGCCCAAATTATTTGTGGCATATTGACGGATACGACAAATTAAAGCCATATGGGATATGCATAAGTGGATGCATTGATGGGTTTTCCCGGAAAATACTATGGCTTAGAGCAGCATATACCATAATAATCCTAGAATTATATGTAGCTATTTTCTGGATACCGTAACTAATCTAAAAGGTTATCCACAAAGTATAAGGACAGACATGGGTACTGATAATGGAATTGTTAAAAATATGCAAGAATATTTTCATGAAGAAATGCATAATGTTCGAAATGGAAATGTACTACCCCCCTTTTTATATGGCACAAGCCAAGCAAATCAAAGAATCGAGGCTTGGTGGGGTTTGCTCAGAAAACAACATAGTCAGTATTGGATGAACTGTTTTCAGCATCTGAAGGATGATGGGTTGTTTAATGGCACTTTAATCGATAAGTCAGTTCTCCAGTATTGTTTCATGGACCTAATACAGGTAGGTAGGTTCTATATGTACACGTAATAGCAACTCACCAAGTGGTCGCCCCAACATTATGTATGATTTTCCTATTGTAGAAAATTACATCGAAAATTGTGCAAATCAGTGCGTAGTTATTAGCAGATCATGTAGTGATAAGACTTTATTTGAGCTATGTAATATCATAAGTAGAGAGAAAATGTTGGTAGACCGGATAGTACCTATTTAGCAATAAATAAATATTGTGAACTAAGGACGGAAATCCTGAACTTGGTGGATTAACTTGGTTATTAGTTAGGAAAAACAGTGATGTTTATTACTTAAGTGCTTATTTTTTTATAATTCGTAATTGTATGTATAAAGTAGCTACGTGGAGTTGGGTTCAATAAATCGCTGCATAGTGGTTGTCATCTTTATTGGAACAAAATAAACTTTCTAAGTAAATCATATTAGAAATTCTCAGTTTTAACAAAAAATATGCTGAAAAAATTCAACAATGAACATAAAGCTAGAAAAAAGAAATAGTACATTCAGAATATTGATCATTTATAAATCATGAGAACCCAAAAGAATTGCAATTGGCAATTCCGAAATTTAAAGCATTCGTAAATTCTTCATATTTCGTATGTACAACTGGCAATTTGAGCACCAGAGAACATGCCAAATACCAAAATATCTGTTATTGATACCTTTGCTTGGGAGCAGGTAGCACCTATATCTTGAGAGTTACTAGCTGAAAATTACAAAGAAATTGTTTAATAATGTGCTCATGTACCTAAAATGACATTTATATGCTACATGACCTTTTACCTTCACAGTCGAGCATGTAATCCCGAAAATAGGCAATAACCTTGTTTTCGACTTTTCGTGTATTTGAGCCGATGGCGGAATACGACACTTCAAAAATATTATTCAGATCTTCTGCTGTAATTACTGTTATGTCATCGCACATATGACTTTTAAATAGATGAGGATATTTTATTAAATATTCATAAACATTTCAGGTTTTGGGGCCTTCCGCGAACTGAAACAAAGCGTCTCTAATTCTTGTGGCAGAAAAAAATGTAAGCGTGCCTGGAAAGATAATATTATAAATATGATGTACTTATAAAAATATCAATTCAGTTACTGATCCTGTATAATATTTGGCATCTCTTCAATCTTGAATATAAAATGATATCCCGCTGTCGAAAATATATTGTTGCCCGTGATTATATTCTGAGCATCGGAAAGACAATCACAATTTTTTAGCTGCATTAGGGTGGATCTGACATCCTCTTCTACATCTTCAAATGTGGGCTTTGAATCCTCATCCCCGACTATTAAACTAAAGAGGAAATCCGAAAAAAAATGTTGGGCAGGCCCTCCGTGTATTAACGACAAAGCTATAATCCGACCGGCTTCGAAATAATGTTTGTTTTCCAAAGCAACTGCGTTAAGTGATAGGTGTTTTTTGCGGTTGCCAACAAACATCGAACTATCTTTAATATAAGTTAAAACAAGCCGAAAAAGCTCCATCGTAGGCCCTCCATCGTCAATGGCCCCTTCCGACAGTCCCTCAACGTCACTAAATTTTACGAATATTTTTTTATATGATGAAAATGTCGGTCGTCTCATTGCCCTCACACAACATCCGTCTAGGATTGAATTTATAAGGAAAGTGTATTCAGTATTCAGGAACGTAATGTCTGAAGCGCATGTTGACTCTTTATGTATGACATCAGAGGAATCAAAGTGAAAATCTATAAAAACATAGAATAGTATTAAGATTAACCACTTCTTCGTAAAATAAACCTAAAATCAATATTAAGTTTTCAACATAATTTAAGCAGGTGAAAAAACTCAATTTTACAGAGCATAGTACATAAAATATGAAAGACGAGATATGATTATATGATTACGATACTATAATAACTCACCATCGCTGTGAATGATCGATTCAAATTCATCTGCACAACGTTCTGATGTCACAGTTGAAGTAACGTAATTCCATGGTTGGCTTGGATTAATGTGTGTTATCACTTCATCACCCTAAAATAAAAATTGCAATACCAGGTTAATACCATATATTTATCACAGTTTTCAAAAATTAACTTACATCGTTTGAAGTTGCAGTAAAATTAAGATGTTTTGTTTTTGGTGGACTCATAGGTGAATTTTCTTTTGGTTTCGTCGACAAATAAAACCGCAACTTTTGCAAAGCTGTGTCCTTCAGAATTGATTCAACAGTTGCGGCTTCATCAACTGACTCGTGACACGAGTTGAAAAGGTCCACATCATAATCTTTTATGTTTAAATTTTTACATATCCCATTTGGGAAAAATAGGTTGATAGCTTTTTGGAGGATGAATGGTTTTCCAGCATTGATCGGAACATAAAGTTTTCTTATACCACCTCCACGTGATTCTTTTACTTGTCTGCTTCGTTCCCCATCCCAACACATAACCCAACCCAATAAAATCTGTCGCTCAAGTCTTTGCTTTTTCGATTTACCCGAACTGTTATCTTCTGAACGAAATTTGCTCATTTTTAGTTGTAAGTCTCGTATCAGTTTTTCTTTTCGTAGGCTCCCATTCTTTAAACTTACATAGTCTCTCACGGCGACTCTGTGAGCATTTTTGGTAAGAATTCCTTCAGGTCCTCTTCTTTCATGTGTTTTAGTAGGTTAGGCGTAATCTGCAACAATATGAAAACGTTTCCCAGATTGATTTTACTTTCTCTCGACCGTAGGTTTATAGAGAAAGTATTGTAATCGTAAAAAAATCGAAAACAATTTGTTTGTAAATTTCAACGAATTAGGATCCCTAGAGTCGAAAATTAAAAAAAATGGGTATGTCGTGTGACGAGAAATTTTGTAGGATAAAGTTTCTCTCTCTAACACATAGGTTCTTATAGAAAGTACCTGACATAATCATTTTAGTGAAAAGTGTATTGTAATTGACTTTGGGAGATTAAGACATCTTAAAAACCGAGACTAAAAATCCAGGTCCGCATTTAAGAAAATGGAGTTGATGCTGGGCCCTCAAATCCGAAACGTCAGATTCCAAAATAGATTATGCCATTTTATGGAGGGGAGAAAGTGGCATTGGAGAAGTACAATTTGTTTTAAAATATCTTAGGAAAAAACAAAAACATTTTAACTAATTTTCGGTTTTTCTCCGGAATTACTCAGAACTTTTGCACTTTCCAAACATACTATTAGCCACATATATCGGCAGCTTTTTCTTCATTTAACCATCTTTCCATCCGTTTTCGTCTTTACTGTACCTGGTTGTATTAAAAACCACAATTTTATGGTAAACTCAAAAAGTTAAAACGAATTGCGTTTATTTTGACATTTACATTACAGCTAGTCTTATAAACAAAATTAATTTTGGGTTAACTTGAATTCTTTGTTAAAATTAAAAAAAAACGCATCAAAATTTATCTACTTATGAATAAAATGTCATAAGTACTAACATTTTGATGCGATTTTGTTTATTTTAACAAAGAATTAAAGTTAATTTCAAATTATTGGTCTGTATAAAACCACCCGTTAAATAATTTAATTACTATTTCCACAGCAGACTATTCTTCAAAAACTGAAGCTTAAATTTGAAATTTAGTGTATAGTTGGTTGGGTAGAAATTACAATAAAACAATGCATTGAAATGTTTTAAAAATATAAAAGAATACATCGCTGGTAAGTATACAAAAAATAAAAATCTGCTCTATATTGTACATTGTTATTGTAAGAAAAAATCACAATAAAAATTGTTATTCTTGATTAAGGCCTTTAACACTAATATCAAAAACTATTTTATACTCTTTGCTAATACATTTATTTGCTTCTTATTTTTATTCAATTCCCGAAAATGGGAATATATTAATTACCTAAAGTTTGTTACCATTTTCATTTTGCTGTTTTATATACCTAACGATTATTATAAGATATTTTAAATAAATTCATACATACATACATAATCTGTAATCTCTTATGTCGTTTACAGTATCGAGGTACGTACTGAACTAAAATTTCTTATTTTGCTAAATACAACATTCTTTTAATCTGAATTAGCTGGTGAGTACCTGCACTAAGCAAATTATGTTATTGCATTATTCTCTACAAAGATCAACTCGTTTTTCGTGAATTACAATGTATTAAATGATATTTTGCTCATAACGTTCATTTAAAACCGTACAAAATATGGGAGTATCTTGAGTGGCGCCATCTAACGGAAAAGCGCTACAACTCGAGCGTTAACGGAACCAGCGAATCAGACAAGTTGATTCAGCTTCTCTTTATACACCGTGGTTATGACTGTTTTTCTATACTTCGTTTCAAGCCACCTCCACTATTAGCGTGATGAATCACCTTCCTATTTATCCTTACCTCTTTGATTGGTAAAATATGGGTAATTCCTTCGTCTCGTTGTTACCAAACGGTAGAAAACACTGCAGAGGTTCTGCACGAACTTGAGTTAATAGTAGATAAAAACTAAAATCCAACAAACTGCAACTGCCAGGATCTATAAGCACGACTAACAGTTGCGCGTCTGTTAGTAGCGATACAACACGCCTAACGATTGCGCGTCTGTTTGTTACAACCTAAACTCGTCAGATCGACAAAAACGAGCCACATGTTGGGATAGCCCGTTTGTTACAGTACAAAACGGTAACTACGGCCTAACCTCCAGCCCTTCAAGCGTGCCACACAAACTTGTACGCTTGGGGACCAGATAGTTAGCTGCAGAAGAACTATAAACGACGACGAAATCGGGAATACGCCGAAAATCAAGCCCTGACTCTCGTTACGAGATGGTTGTAACAAAATCTCACCGGCTATTGGTTGCTCAAAAGGAGAAGGGTCGCGGTAAAAACACTACATGAAAGTCAGGGCGGTACTTTGACACAAAAGGGTGTAATGATGGTAAATGTAGGACGCCACTCCATTCTAACTAACTAAATCGAACCCACTTGAATGGAGAAGTGTGGGCTCAATTCCCACTAACAACTCGGCAAGCTTGGTTCGGCTAACACGCTACGGCACTGACTTACCTTGACGAAACAACTTCCTGAAGCAGCTGCTAAACTCCTTTACAACTAACTGAAAAGGAACACAACAACAAACAAAATATCGTCAACACAAATCAAAGACATCAGTACTTAACAATGAGCTCTATTCAAATAGTAACTAAAATAAGCAGGTAACAATGGACATGAAATGTTTGATTAGTTACAAGAAAAATAATCAAAGGGGTTAGTTACTAATTTACGTTACAAGTTACTTCAATACGAACAACAATAAACTTTACTGTACAGACATGACCTTGAAATCAACAATGCTAACTATAGCAGTAATATTAAGCCGGAATGTTCAACACTTTTTGACGAAACGAACACTATGTAGTAGGCACGATAATTACATAAAACGTTGACGAAAAGAACACTAGGTTATACACGACAGTTTCATAAAATACAAGCATGATTTACCTTGTAGGAGTTCAGCTGGCTGTAATCGACGGTCGGCGCGGTAGGGTGTTTTGCCTTCCAAGCACCTGCCTTAAGATGCGTGAAGAAATGAACGAAAACGGGAACGGGGAATCCCAGAGTAGATGGAATGCGGAACTCAGCCTCGATATTAAAGATGGTAACGACAGCAAACGGGGTCGGTAGAATGCAATCATAATCCCCTCGAGACGGGTAGACGACGTACACAGCGGTAATGGGCAAAGCCCTCGACATGCGAGAACGATAACGTCATGCTTAGTTAACGATGGTCTGGTTAGGAGTCCGTGAACAAATCCGCCCATGGCGACAACTTAGAAGATCTCGCAATTCTCCGACGATAAAGAACTCCGACCACGTTTAACTAAAACTTGATTCACTTCAATTCCCCACGGCTGTTGTAACTGATATTCCCGCGTACCGATAGCATACGACTCCTTCATAAGGCACCAACAATAACGAAACACATAAATTAACGCAGAATACGGAAACGAGAACAAAGCCACCCCCAACGGCTGCATCACGCGAAGCCGTCAGGGGGTGCGATCTTAGAACACGTGCTGTATACTTCAAGATCGGGTCGGGACTGAATTTCAAACTGCGGCTAAACCCAACGGCTACCAACGCGTCCTATATGCATCTTTCTCTTGCATATGCGAAGACGAAGGAAGGTAACGGAAAATTTCAACAGAATCGCAGGACAGCTGACTGGACGATTCACACGGGACTCGAAGGTTAAATGTCTCGGACTAACGAAATACTGGGAAAAGATAATCTGCATCCGCCTTGCAGGCAACAAAGAACAAAGGGTGAATTTAAAAATGAAATTCTGCTAACAAAGCGTGACTATCTGAATTAATTTTAACCGATAAACGGACCGAGGTACAAATGCCTAAACGCGCTGCAAAGCAGAGAACAGGCAGGGCCGGATCGAGCCCAAAATTTAAAATGACGACAGGACTTAAAGATGATCTAACATGTTGGTCGCGATACAACACGACTAACGATTGCGCGTCTGCATTGCAACTACTAATCGTCTTAAAAACAACTCGCTACTCTGGCCCTTCAACGCTTCCGTAGCATAGTAGAATTGAGGGACGAAATTACGAAACAAAAGGTTGTTGCATGATTCTACAATTTTTGGTAACTTCATGGGAAGCGCTCTCCGAATCTTAGCTCTGTGGGAGTATTCAAATACCGCGCGCTCTCGAGTTAGAAATTATTTGCGCTGGTTGTGTCATGGCGCCCGTTGTTGATAAGATTTTTATCCTTGGCAAGTTTCCGGTTTCGAGGGGCATCTTTTAGTCCCGCCTGCCTGAGGCATGTGCAGTTTGTAGCCGCTACAATTATTGATGTCGTCCTAGAGGGTAATTTTGGGCTGTTCTGAATAGTTACGCTTTTGCGGACTCTCCCCTAGTGACGATGAATTTTGGGCGATTTTCTTCGCCCCGCTTTTAGGCGGATTTTAAGGTTGTAGTAAACACGTGCTCGCCCGTATGGGTAAGTTTTCGTTGGTATTTTGAAGCTCCACTTAAGGGTTTTGATCTTATTAATAGCGTGACGTGTCGGGCCCACTAACAGCAATTCAGGAATTTGGCTGCTGCTAAGAAATCCTCCTCGGCGTCTTCGTGCGAGGCCCCTTTCGGCCAGTCCTGGTATCCTCGTAATTTTGGTACTAATCGCTGATGCCGGGAGCAAGTTTTCCGCTGACAAAATCGAGAGCACACCAAATGCTGGGCGTATCCATAAAGCCCCTGTGGCTAAGTTAAGCTGTTGTGTAAACTTCCATCAGGCCCCGGGTCTCCGTACGGCAACCTAGGTACCCGCTGGGTCAAGCCACACACTAGCCAAGTGTAATGCCTAAGTAACTGTATGTACCGTTTGTGTATTTTTAATGTGTAATTGAAATACGAGCCCTAACCACTATATATTCGGCCATTTCAATAATTTTATTTCCTTCACGTAAAAACAGAGTTTTATGATTGAAGAAAAAGCAATTAAGGTACAACATTTTCTTTTCGTTAAAACATGATAAGAGATCTTCGAAATCCTTAATCCTTAATCCGCGAATGCGGTGCCTTAATTGTTCTCCGTCCACTCATAAAATCCTGTTTTATGTTAGTAGAGCAAAATTATTGAAATGGCCGAATATATAGTGGTTAGGGCTCGTATTTGGGGCAGCATCCTGCTGTTGGCTGACAAAGCCTAATTTATAGTACTCAGTACTTATGTAATTGAACTGAACTATGTTGAGTACTATTACCCCTATTTACCGATACGATACAACAATTAAACAACTAAACAATGTATTACAACACAATGCCCCTCTGCGCTAATACCTGCTTAAGAATCTCTGCCACCAAAAAGGAGTAGCTTGGGAGTGTACGCTCGCGGCCGAAGATGGAAGTGGGTTACTAAGAACGAATTACCTGATGTTGCCGGATCCGGAAAGGGCGCCACGCCGTTGTCTAGCTTCAGTTTTAATACTCCCAGATGAAACGTGTAACGGCAAACCTAAATAGCTCATTCAAGAAAACAGACACTCGATGCAGTAGCAAATAAGTCAGTGTACATTATTGCACATATAATAACCACAACGGTTCCAAAATATACGATACAGCCTGTACATATGGATAAATAACACGTATGCGATCCAGATAATTAAAACATACAAGTATGCGATCCAGATAAATGAAACACACAGCCCTATTTAGCATAAATACATGTTAAACAACAATTCAAATTCTTGACCTTAATTAGGACCCAAACTTTTAATTAATGTAATAAAATTCAGTAATATAAGTGATTAGGTAAATTTAGAACAAATAAAACAAATGGTTCTTAAACTTTTCGTTCTGCAAACGCCAAGATAACGAGCCTTATGGATTCGTCGCTCTATATTTAACGCGATCTACACCTGGTGATTGTACCGTTTAAACAGATCTGTGTAATACGCACTTCCAGAAGCCACATTGGCTTGTAAATTGAGCCGTTCGTGTGACAGTATTACTTCGTTCAAGTCACAGTAATACCATAAATGAGCATTTAAATTAGCAAAGTCAACTAACAAGGACGGATCCTTCCATAAAGTCAATTACAATCTTAGCAGAAATCGTGAACTTTAAATGTTTAACTATGAACAGGTCAGCTCGAGCAAAATTCAATATAGAATCGATTCCTAACGATTTAAAACTCAACGAGCTTGGCCGTAGCAATAAGTTATAATTACACAATACTATCAAATAGATTAATTGAAATTAAATTAAATCAATGACGGAGCAATTCCCCAATTCCATAAAACATTACGGCATTAAAACAAACACATCAGCTGCATTACTAAACCCAGCAGCAACGGCGCAAATTAAGCACGTTAACAACAATTAAAAACAATTTTTACAGCAACTGAGGCGATAATCAAACCTCAAGTAGGGAGTCCTTTCCATAGCGGTCTCCTGCAGGTGAAATTTCAGCATGGTTCCCCAAATTTTGGCACGGGGAAAACTAACTCTAGGCCCACTTTTAGCTTCGAGAAGTCAGCGATAGGACAGGCGAATAGGCTCTTTGAAAGCGGAGCTTGCAAGTAAATTCGAGCCGCTAAGGAAGCTGCCACAGAAGCTGCCCCAAGGAAGTTTGCCGCCCAACGAAATTTGCCGCCAAGAAAATTTGCCAGGGTCTCGTGGAATTCTTGCACAGCAATATCTAGCGAAACGCAACCATGGAGACTCCTGGCACAAAGAAGCACTACGACGCCATCAAAAATGAACGAAAAGCGGAGCCCAACACTTCGCGTCTTACGATGTCATCCAAAATGGACGCTTACAGCAAGAAAAACACATCACACGAAGTCAATTCGCTTGTTTGCAAAAATCGATAAAATGAGCATGCCCTTTTACCACCTGACCAGTGGGAGGATTTACACGTCCAAGTCGACCAATAATACGATCGATTCAAAATCGTTACAACGCGCGTCAGATCGATGCACCACCTATCTCAGGATGTGATACTTGAAGAATTGTGCACTGCAATGGCCGTTAAAGAGCCACGCTCAAAATGCACGTTGGATGGCCTACCTCCAGGCGCTAAAAGTTACGAAAATTGGGATGTAACAGTACGACTAAACTGTGATAACTTTAACCTGCTACTGTTTTATTTGGTTGTTGCCATTTGAGCCTTTTGCAGATATAGTTCTGCGAGTTATAGTAACCCAGATTGCGAATCGTCTGTAAGAGTGTCGAGGTAACTGGCTGTCTTTGTGGTTCGCTGGCGCACCGGTTTTCCACCATAACTTAATTGACCGCACGCCTTTTTCGACTTGAGCTAGTCGCGTGCCAGCCAGATACCTTCTTGCAAATTGTGTAGAAATATAGCCAACGGCCGCGCTTAGATATAATAACAAGGTGCGAGATTTCCTTGACGTATTTACAGAGAGGATCGTACCTGCAATTTGTAAAACCGTGGAAGAAAATCGAATTAAATTGCAAAGCCGCAAGAAAGTAGAACTATCAGGTACCGATGATGTAAGATTGCTTGCGGGGTATTTGAAATCGCGTTGCGAAAAAAATTTGGCTCTGTTGAAATCTAAATTTTCTTTTGCTGCTTGGAAAGATCTTGGGGCTTGCGTATTAGGATTCAGTTTGGTTCTAAATAGAAGAAGACCTGGGGAAATGGAACGTACGGAGCTTGACGATTACAATAGTGCAGTTTGTACTGATAAGCGCAGCCCAGAATATCAGTTGTTATCGCAGGATGATAGAGAACTAGTCGATGATGTTGGACTTTACCTTATTCGTGACAAATTAAATAGAACTGTTCCCTTAATTTTATTAAATTGAATGAAGGCCGCTCTCGAAGTTTTTCTTTCCTACAGTTCGCGAGCTGATGTACCAAAGGATAATCGATTCGTTTTTTGGTCTCCGTGGCGGGAATGGTATTCGTTTCCATAATATATATGCAGGGCCATATTTTAGAGAATTTGCTGCTAAATGCGGTGCCAAAGATCCAAACACGTTACGTGCTACTATTTTACGAAAGCATCTGTCAACCACATCTCAATCGCTTCATGGTGGTGATGACCCACAGGTCCACAATTTATCATCTCATATGGGACACGCAGATTCTAGTCACAAAATCATCTACGCACAAAAAACCATCAACAAACCTTTACTGCAAGTGGTGAGGTTGTTAAAACTGCCCAAGGTGATAGCTCAACTTCCAATGTGGATGTTGATTTTGAATGCAAACGTTCCCCTTCTCCGCAACCATCTTCCAGTGATGTGCAGGTTTCGCATGCTTCTGTTCCACAGCTATCAAGTAACATGCAGTTTTCACATGTCCCTGCTTCTGGGCCATCAACCAGTAACGTGCAGTTGAATCCCTACGTACTTTTAAATCGAGTTGTAATAGCCTGCACTGACTAATTATTTGCTTACTTTTGAGCTATGAATAATTACCACTGTCTACTATCAGGCAGCTCAAATGCCAAGGTCCAATTTACTCTCTCAAGTATATAGAAAAGTACATATAACATACAAGGGATTTATTTGGGTATAACTATTTACATTGTAACATAATAAAAATATCTCCTGAATTTGGTACAAAAGAAAATTGATCTCTTCTCTGGCCTCTTTGGGCGCCTGACAGGTAGACAACCCCTTTTGCTTCTCAGGCTGGACGGGTTGCGGATCACCAACATCGCACACGTACCGGGATTGTGGCTGGCGCCAACGTCCTCTAGCGGCCAAGACTGCAAATGTAAGAATTCGAGGTTAACTTTATGTATAATTGCCGGACATAAATACGGGTGTAATCTTGTTTATTTCGGCGGCTGTGTTTATAAATTGGCGTGGGGCGAAGGCCTGACTTGCCCCAACCTAGTCCGCAGTGCCGAAAAAGTCTCTTTCAGCGAGTGAGATGACAGTGTATCAAATTTCTCTAGAAACGGTGTTAACCTTCAAATTTGCTAATTAAACCATGGAGAATGTAATTATTAAATTAAAGCACTACGGACAGGCTCAGGACGTCTATAAAACAGGATTCCTCTAGGTGAGTAAAGCTCTGAATTTTTATAACAAAATTGTTCGGCACCTTCGCCGGTGTCGACCTTGACCTCAAGATAAGTTTACGTGATTAATTTCGGGATTCGCAACTTACTTGGATGCAAAAGCACTCACATGGGTTGCATGAAATTAATTAACAACTTTGCGAGAGGCGAGTGAAACTCTTTTAGATTTTACGAATAAGTTTCGTGTTTTGGCCCAATAAGGACTTTGAGATTATTGCTAGAATAAAGAGTGAAGCCCTTTTAAGTTTTGCGAATAAGTTTCGTATTGGTTCTTGCGACTAGCGTGGGGAGCTTCTCCAGAGGGGCTATAACATAGTGAAAAGACAGGTCTGTATACTAGGAGCCGTTTCTACAGGTTGAGAAAAATTTATAACAGATCGTTCTAGGTCGATAATCACTAAGCCAGAAACGATTTTTATTACAGCAAGTTCAGGAAAGTGTAACAGAAATCGAGATTGATTTATAACAAGTCGTTTTACGTCGATAATCAAAAAGCCTCAAACAATTTTTGTTATAGCTGGTTCAGGAAGGTTTCACAGGAATTTCTAGTCGCAGGAATCAAGTGTTTCGGACCGGTTCGAGATCCAGGCCCCGCAGGACCTAGAGCAAGACGCTGGTCAATGTCGGCGGACGCAAGCTGCTCTCACAGCGTGCGTTTTCTATTTATACAATACCAATACTGCTTATCTGTCCTGGACTTCGGGTAGTACTGCGTGAACGACGTTCGCTCGATGTCGGCGCAGAGCGATGGTTACGCCGTGTTATCATGTTTCTCGCGCTTTGGCGATGTTTTCTAGGTGAATGTGAAGAAGTTTTAGCGGGACCAAATTCGAACGCATTCCAATGTGTAAAAGCACGGATTTCGGCCGGAGCTAACGTCACAGAGTTGCTGTTCCAAAGGGTTCCAAGCTTGTCCGGGTTTCAAGTAAATCGGGCATTTCTCCATCCCAATGTGTCACACCGAAGAAACAAAAATAAAAGGTAAGAGCCGCATACGTGTTAGTTCAAAACAAATTTGGACAGAGAGCGTTGGAGTTTTATGCAGTTCCCAGAATAATAAAGTTACATAAACAATAATATTAAAATTCAGCAATCGCTGACCTTAATCTGGTGTTACCAAACGTTTCTTGGAAGGCCAGCCTTCAGCTGGCCTAACTATTTTTATTACTCTTGTATCGATTCGCAGCATATGTATGAGATCATATGATGTGTATGTGTTTGTAAAATGCTAACGCAAGCATTCTAAGATCTGTTTTCAAGTTAGACAATAAGCAGATAGCAGATCAACAACTCTTAATCTCAATAAAGTACCTAAGAAAGAATAATCTGTTTGATTTCTCCCTTAACCCTTCAACGGGGAGTTCTCCCGAATGTGAATTAATTTCTTCGTACTTGTTAACCAACTAAGTGTTAGCTACAGTTCGGACGAGGAGCCCATGTTTAGAGACACGTTCGTGAGGTCACCGGGTGATGACAGCACGAGTGACGGGACATTCGGTCCTGAGACGTCGAGCGACTCGTATTATTCTGTTACTGTATTAATCATTTCGTTACTGTATTAAGTATTTCAAATACGTCTGATTATATTATATATTACTACTCCAATCCGGGTCTTATTGTCTAACATCAGAAGTGGGATATAGAACACGCGATGTCCGAAAAAGCCAGACGAGTATCGCGTCCGCGCTCCCGCAGTATTTCCGGGAGAGATTAACCCTCTGGGAATTCTGGTGAAAGTGAGCGACGTCGGCGGGCACAGGGAAGGTCGCGCGAGCGATCAAGCCGACGCGACGCATCAAGAAGATCGCGCGAGCGGTCAAGCCGGCGCGACGCATCAAGGAGATCGCGCGATCGGTTAAGTGTACGTACACATAGGACGTGATTAAGCGATGAGCGATGCGGCGAGACCAATACAAACCTTTAAAATTAATAGAAAGCGTTCAAATAACGCGCTTGTTGCCGCGTTATGACGCGATGCGATGCTATGCGATCTCGTGCGATTGTTTAAATTTCAAACGTGTTTGATTTTACTCGCACGGGTCGCCAATCATCGTCCGTGATCCTACCATGATGGACGTAGAAAAATTAATAAATGCAGTCCGAGCAGTGGCGCAACTACCGAGGGGGCAAAGGGGGCAGCGGCCCCGGGCCCTGAGCTTCAGGGGCCCAACAGGCCTCCTGAAGTTTAAAGCCCGGCAGGTCCAAACTCGGTCCCGTACAAAGTTTCAATGAGTTCGAGAAAAACACTCGCTATTGTTCATTTTGCTTTGATGTTTCTGTTTATGAATAAAAAAAATTGAAAAATGATAACCAAAAATGCTTTGGCAAGAATAGGACTTACACTTGGAAATTAAGGAGCCCGGTGAAGATCACGGCCCCCGGGCCCAAAATATGCAGTTACGCCACTTAGTCCGAGTGCGCCTTCCTCTATGGGATCATCAAAACAAAAGCTATCGAGATCGGGACAAAGTGGAGAAATTATGGCAGGAGATAGCTTCAGAACTAAATGTTTCAAGTAAGTTAACATTGTATCAACATACCAACAGTTTATTTTATACTTTCATAAAGGAACACTTTTTAAATTCAACAAATGAATGAGTTGCAAATTAACATTACAAATGTGATATTGATTATATTAGTGATTCACTGAATATGATGTTAAAATATTTCTTAATTCGTATGCTTGTGTTGACTGAGCATGTCACTGCATGTTTGTTCGTGATTGTTTATGTCATAATCATGGATTCCTTCTCGACATATTAGAATATTATGTAGTAAACATATGCATTTGATGATAGTTTCTGCTACCGAAGGATATGTCTCAATTGCTTTTGTTAATATTCTCCATCTAGCCACTAGGATACCAAATGCACATTCCACACACCTTCTAGCCCTGCATAACCTACGGTTGAAATTTTCGTTTTCATCTGTGAGTTGCCTTCGCGGGAATGGTCGTAGTAGGAAATGTGTCAATGGATATGCTTCATCTCCAATCAAATAGAACGGAAATTGTACGTCTGAATCTGGTAATGTTGTTGGCTTGGGTAAATTAAACTTTTCATTTTTTAACCAAGCATAGGTTTGTGACGACTGAAAGATTCCTCCATCGCTTTGTTTTCCGTATGCACCTACTTCTATGGTAATAAATTTGTAGTCGGCATCTGCCACAGCTTGTAAGACGATGGAAAAGCATTGCTTGTAGATGTAAAACATTGTACCAGAATTCGCTGGAGATTTTATTCGAACATGTTTTCCATCGATTGAGCCGACACAATGAGGCAAATTCCATTTATTCCAATATTCAGAAGCGGAACGACATAAAATGTCTTCTGTAGGGACCGGCAAATATGCAGCAACGAAACCTTGCCAGATTGCTTCGCATGTTTGTTTAACTATCTTTGCTACAGTTGAAACGCCAAGACGAAATGAAAATGCTAGGCTTCTGTAAGAGGCACCGGTAGCCAAAACACTGGAAAAAGGAAAGTCAATATTTAAACATGAATTTCTAACTAATAATATAAAAACAATTTGACTTATTGCAAACATATTATCTCATACTGTTTTTTTTTGTAGGAGAAGCTGCTAAGAAAAGATGGAAATCTTTAAGGGATGTCTTTAGAAATGAACTCAAGAAGTTACCGAAACCTAAGTCGTGCGACGAAACTCCTTCAAACTTTACTTCAAAGTGGACGTACTTTAAAGATTTATGGTTCCTCAAGGATCAAATGACTCCTAGACAGTTGACTGGTAACCTACCCACTGACGATACATCAAGCCAAATAATCGAAGATGAATCCAGTGATTATTTATTACTCAATGAACTCAACGATGAAGCACCTGTTACTCAGGATGAATCAACAGAATTAGAAAACCAATTACTCATTGGCGACAAGCACATTAATGCAAGTACTAGACCAAATGAAACTGTACGTCGAGAAGAGCCCTCTGCACTACCTCCAAAACGTCCAAGGAAAACAGCTAAACGAAAAGAAGATTTGGACATTGATCAATTTTTAAATATGGAGCAAGAAAAAATTGACATTTTGAAAGAAAAATCAGTTTCATCAACACAATCTCAGGATGACGACTATCACTTTCTTATGAGTTTCCATAGCCACTCCAAAACATGCGTTTTGAAAGGAAGATGTGGTTTCGTCTCAAGATGCAGGAACTGCTTTACCATGCCACGATCAACGAGCAACATGCCCAAAACACCAATTCTGCCACTTATTTCATAGACACAAATTGCTCTGCTCATCAGCTTCGGACGAAACAAACGTTTGTGGAAACACCATTGATTTCACCCACTTATTCTACAGACACAAATAGCTCTTTTACAAATTTATAAAACTTTCCTACCACGAAAAATGGCAAATTTTGTACGTTTGCATTTCTCATAATTCGTTTTTGTACGTTTATGTTTTTCTAAATTGTAACTTTTCGTAATAAAATAATTAAATAGAACCATTTTTATCTTACCTCTACGTTAGGGCAAGGCGTTCTTCAACGCTGATTGGAACCCTCCAGTTTGTCGTCAGTTTCTCCACTAATGGTGTTATACCATATGTATAAATGTTTCCCAAGACATTCGGAAATATTCTTGAAATTTGACTGGATATATGGTTAATTCGTGAAAAAGGTGCTGAAATTCTCCGAAGGTTAATCGATCACGATAAATTTCATGTACCCATTTCCTTTTTTTACGTCTCATTTTTTGTAAAAACGCGTATGTTAAAACTGAATTTTCTGATAAAATTAATTATATTGTAAGTGACACAGGCAGAGGTTGGAAAACAACTAAGCTTTTGTTTATCGCTTTTTATTAAAACACAACCAAAATATAGCAAGCAATAAAAAGCATAGTGTCGCATAGCATCGTATCTCATAGCATCGCTAATCGCCTAATCGCGTCCTGTGTGTACGTACACTAAGCCGGCGTAACGCATCCAGGAGACGGGACTTCGTCGCGGCTACGGAAGGAGACGAGGGAGGAACGTGACGCATCCAGGAGACCCTCTTCGTCGCGGCTACGGCAGGAGACGAGGGAGGAACAAACACCTGGCAGGAAAGTAGGGAGTCGACGAGTCGCAACAGTCAGGTACTAGTACAAAGTATCGAGAAATTGGTACAAACTAACGGCCGAACAGCTAACGACAATTGAAAGCTAAGTATGTCAGCAGCAAGTACAGTAATTGGCGAGTTTAATCCTCTAGAGCAAAGCGTTGACGATTGGGTGAATTCGGTAGACGAGTATGCAAGTTTGTATGAATGGTCTGAACAATTAAAGTCTCATTTAGCACTAACAAAGTTACGTGGGCCCGCGGAAGTTTGGTACCGAGGGCTGCCGATTGTTCACATGGCCGGAGTGGAAAGACATGCCTTTCGACAATTTTCAACCTAAACGAGACCTTTAGAGTCTAATATTACAAATGATCAGCTGTGTGCCAAAACCAAATCAAAGCCTGTACGAGTACGGTTTCGAAAAATTGACTACTATTAATAACTTGACGCTGCTATTGAGCGGTGCAGACAAAGTAAACTTAATCATGGGGGGCATTGAAAATCAATAAATTCTCTTTCCCGTTGAAACAGCAAATATCACTGACCCTTCAACATTAGTGAAACACCTAAAAACAATAGCCCAACCAACGGATGAAGCGACGGCTGCAGGTAAACGCGCAGACGGGGGTAATGCACATATACGCACCTCGCCACCCCGAAACGCTGTCACTAGCAATCGGGTTCATTCTTCAGTTGTAAAAGACCGTCAAAATCTTATTTTTTTCAGTTGTAGGAATAAGGGGCATATGCGGCGCAACAATTGCACAATGCTAAATACGGAGTTGGTCCGGGAAATTGTTCCTCATAAAAAGCACGTTCGTTTTGCTGGACGTAACACCAATGAGAAATTCCTTAAAACGATTTGAGATTGCACCCATTAAATGTTTTATTGACTTGGGAAGCGAGTGTTCCCTCATAACCCAAACAGCCGCGGATGATCTTATGCTGACGATTGTAAAACTTCAAGCTCCAACGATTTTAATGACCTTTGGCAAGGCCAGCATTAGGGCGGAATATGTGGTGACAGCTAACGTCACGTTAGATGGAGTTGAAAAATGTATTAGTTTGTTGCTGATCGACCAATGCGTTTTAGATGTTGACGTTCTCATAGGGCAAAATTTCACGGAATTAGAGGATGTGCAATATCATAAGGTAGGGGACTCCTTGAAGATTTATTTGACGCCGAAAGCTAACGTAGGAGATGCTGACAAAGAACTCGTTTTCTCAGCACTGCATGTCGGGACCGTGACAGAGTCGGAACAAAAAGCCTTGATGGGTTGTTACAGAAATATCGGATGTGTATCGCGCGTGACTTGACGGAGCTCGGAGAAACCGAATTCGAAGTAACAATAACTTTGACACAAGACGGGCAGTAGGAATTTTTACGATTACCTTTCGGCCTCGCTACGGGGTTCCGCAGAATTCCAACGGATGATTAACACCATATTGTGGAACTTAGGTTTACAAAGGTCCTCGTGTATTTAGATGACATCTTAATACCGGCTAAAACTATCGCAGACTGTTTGACCATGCTAGCCGAAGTGTTAGAACTTCTAAAAGTGAACGGGTTGACATTGGACATTGTCAAATGTTTCTTTTTGAAAACAGAGATAGAGTACTTGGGTTTTAAAATCTCATCCTCCACGGTCACACCGACCGATTACAAAATTAGGGCCTTCGAACAATTTCCTAGACCACAAAATATCCACCAGGTTAGGTAGTATTTAGGACTCACCGGTTACTTCCGCAAATTCATTGCTCATTATGCCACTAAATCGAAACCGTTAAGTTACTTATTACATAAGACTACGATTTGGCACTGGGGGGGGAAGCAAGAAGAAGCTTTCAGTGTACTAAAGAATCACTTAATATCTCGACCGGTGCTTCGCTATTTGCTAACGATTTAAAGTGTCTACTCTATACCGACGCCAGCCGCATAGGAGTAGCTGGGGTCTTGGTACAAGTCGACAACGAAAAGGAACATCTAATCGCGTATTTTAACAGACAAACCACCGCGGACGAGCAAAAATACCATTCCTTTGAACTCGAGACTTTGGCCGTGGTGGCTTAGGTAAAACGATTTCGGCACTATATATATGGTAGACCTTTTACTTTGATTACCGACTGTGCGGCTGTGCGGAGCACGTTTTTAAAAGGCGATTTAAACGCTAGAGTAGGGCGATGGGTTATGCAACTAAACGAATATAACTACGAAATTAAACATCGTTCCGGTGAGAAAATGCGTCATCATTTAAGCCGTAATCCCCAATTCAAACCAAAACCGTTCATACTGTTACATTTTACGTTCTGGGGCTATTAAAAATTATGCGCCGCTTCTTGTTTTAAGTATTTATTTACAGCAATTTATCTTTACTATTTACAAAACACAAGACTACTAAGGCGGAACACAAATTATTTATAAACTAATCAGGAACTATTCCTAACAACAAATACACTTCATTTATTTTCACGCGACTTAAACATTAATGATTTATCTGGCTAGATTTATTTACAACGCGTTATTTATATGGCTAGGTTTTATGTACACACGGGTTTATTTATGTGGTAGCTTCCGCGTACTTCAAAGCTGGAGTCGGCACTCGGACTTCGACTTCGACTGTCCTCTTGTTTCCTTTTCGCGTATTTATATATGTTCCGGGTGAGTCATCCCGGAAACGTCGAGACCTCGCTCGGTCCTTCCAGCAACGCTGACGTGTTCGCGCGCATGAGTCGCCAAGGTCGTTTCTCGAAGCCTGGGAGGCTGTGAGTCATCCGTCCGCACGAGAACCGGCTCAAGGTCGTGACACTGCCCCCGCCTGTCATTCTCGAATGATCGGGACGCTGACTCATTTTTCTGCAACGGCCCGGCTCCAAGGTCGTTACAATACTATTATCATAACAGAAGGCGATTGGTTATTGGCGGCACAACAAGGTGATCCCGAGATTCGCGACGTTGCAAAGATTTTAAAAAGTGGAGAAGCACACAATCATAAGCAGACTTTCAATCAGTTCGCATTGAAAGGAGGGAAAGTCTACAAAATAACGGCCATGGGGCTGCGCTGGGTTGTTCCTAAGTTAGAGAGATTTCAAATTCTCCGTATGAATCATGACGACATTGGGCAGTTTGCAGCAGATAAAACCCATGAATTGGTAGCCAGTAAATACTGATTCTCTCACATCCGGCGCTTTATAAAAAAATATACTAAAAATTGCATAAATTCTCTCTATTTTAAATCGGCTGCTGGAAAGAAACCGGGATATCTGCACCCCATTACCAAATTAGCCACACCCTTTCATACGGTTCATGTGGATCACTTAGGACCCTTTGTTAAAACTAAGCGCGGTAACACTCAGGTATTTATCATCATAGATGCTTTCACAAAATTCATTCTGATATAGGTACCCTGTAAAGAGTACTAAAACAAAATATGTCCTTGGGGCGTTAAGAGACATGGTAAAAATATTTGGTGGCCCTCGTCGCATAAGCAGTGACCGAGGGAAAGCGTTTTGCTCTCAGGAATTTCAAAACTTTTGTGCTGACATCGGGTCGACTCACTTCTTGACTCCAGCAAACCTGCTTCGTGGAAATGGCCAAGTCGAACGGTATAACAGAACTATACTGGATTCGTCCCAACAATGGGAGCTAACGTGGAGGAAGATCAATGGACGAAAACGTTGCAAATATACAGTTGGAGCATAGGTGTGTCGCCCAGCGAAGCGTTACTGGGTGTCCGAGCCTTAGCCAATGTTGCTACGGAACCCGGTGAAAGTAAGGATGTTACTGCCATATGAGAACAAATGTGTGAAGCCAACGAGAAATACCAACAAGAACAAAAACTACGCTTCGACGCTGATACAAGTCCCCCTTTACACTACCCTGTAGGTCAATTGGTGCTGCTATAGGTAACCTCAATGCCAGCTACTGGAACCAGTCAAAAGTTGTTACCCAAATGGAGGGGCCCTTTTTGAGTGACCAAAATCCTGGGTAATGATCGTAACGAGATCAAGGACATTCCTGGAGCCGAGCGGTCACGAACTCCGTACGTTGGTGTAGCCGGCGTGGAGAACATGAAACCCTGGGTTCATTTTGCTGAGGACGAGTGAACAAAACAAGAAGGTACACGATACTGAGGTTGGACTGTGATCTGTCTGTGTTGTGGACTGTGACTTCGGTCTGTGTCGTGTACTGTGACTTGTCTGTGTTGTGGGCTGTAGCTTAGGTCTGTGCCCTGTACTGTGGCTTGTCTGTGTCTGAGAAAAACCGTGATGACTTGCTGAGTGCGGCGAATCTGTGTATCGATTCATTTTCTAGACAATAAGGGTACACTCTTAGTAGTACTAAGTTAACCGGCTAACACTAACTGACTAATGAGACTTTAGGAACCGTATTGGTCAAGTTCCTCATGTGCCTACAATTTGTTCACAGATAGCCAGTTAGCCGGTGGACGAGGACGCCCACATAGTCAGGAAGGGCCGAGTGTTAGCTACAGTTGGGACGGGGAGCCCATGTTTTGATTAGAGGCACGTTTGTGAGGTTACCAGGTGATGACAACACGAGTGACGGGGCATTCGGTCCTGAGACGTCGAGCGACTCGTATTATTCTGTTACTGTATTAATTATTTCGTTACTGTATTAAGTATTTCAAATACGTCTAATTATATTATATATTATTCCAATCCGGGTCTTATTATCTTACAAATTGTACAATCGCTAATGGATATCTTTCTTTAGACCGCCGTAATCGATACGTATCGCCAAAAACACCAGAAAATAACTTTGATGATTGGACAGAAGAACAAGAAAACGCAACCTCGAAGTAATTTCAAAGTTGTATTCGAGCTAAGGAGTGTCCATCTCCAGAATCTATAAGAGATGCTCTACGACTGATTCCTGAATTATCTAATAAATCGTTTCCGATATTGAGGCGGTGGCTAATTGATAAAATTGAAGAATCACAGCGATTACGGAAATTTAAAACCAAATGTATGTTCCATAATTTAATTATTTTATTATCTTCTTATTAATAACGTTTCTAATCAATAGTAATATAACAAGGGTGAAACATACCTACCGATAATTTTGCACACGCCAAGGGTCGAGTGCTGGTTGCAATGAAGTGTCCCGAGGGCAGTTTTCTAAGGGAAACCAGCACGATCACTCTTGGCACGGGCAAAATTATATGAAACAACGTTATACTTAAATATCAGGTTTGACATTTGATTTTTAAGTTACTTATAGTTGCATTCATAAATTAGGAACTATTCCATAGCCATACTAGATGAAAATAATTTTCGACCATACTTCAGTTTTGTTCAGTAGTTAATAACTGGATGGTGTTTGATAGAATGTTATTAACCGCTTGAAACATTTGTAGGTTCCACACGTAGGGTACCTTGGACTTTGAAGTCTTTAATGGCATTAAAAACCGCTTTTAGAGATGCCATAAGACTGCAAAAATTGCCATCGCTCCCGGAGATACGAGAAGCCAAGTTGCAACATTCGTCTGTGCAGTGTAGAATGTCCTGTTATAAAATCTGCCGTGAGCAACATCATATGAAACAACAAGCGTTTGTAATCGACATTGTAATTATTATTTGAAAGTTGTTTTATTTTGGTTTACCGATTTTGCTATTCTTAAATTATTGCATTACCTAATTTATGGTTTATTATCTGTTAGTTACTAAATGATTTGTAAACTGATTTTTTACAACCGTGTCTAAAGTAGATTTTTGTTAACAGCGGTTTAATTACAAATTATTAAAAGTGGGAAGATAAATCAGCTATAAATGAAATTGTTAAATTACCGAGCTTATTATTTTGTAGTCTTTCATAAAATATTACCAGTATTAGTCACTATATATCAATAAAACTTATTTAAAAATTTGAACAGTAACGTTACGTTTCGCAGAAAAATATTTCTGCTTCATCAGACAATTTAAAATTTAAATCAAATGAGAATAACATGTGCAATGAACCTGTAAAATAAATAAAATGGCACCAATTAGATTGGTGAAGGAATAAAAATTCTCACATTTTACCTGTTTAAAATCATAATTCTTGAGTTACATTTTATATTTCGAGTAAACTATTCCTTGAAAAATTTTTGTTAGTAGTACTAAAGTTGATATCTTGAATAATTTATGAATCATCTGTAAAGAAAATTAAATATTATAAACCTATAGATGTTTGCTGAAAGATCACTTACTTAGATTGAAGTTTTAAAAACTGGAAGAAATACTTGTAATAAAAGTATGTTGACAAATTACTGGATGTGTAGCTAAAATAATAACATAATATAATTAGCATATCAATTTTAAGTTAAAAGTTTTATTTTTTTACCTGAAGCGTTTATCGTTTCACAAAATTTTAAGTTTCAAAAATGTTTCTTGTAATTTTTGGAAAACTGGTGGTCTAATCGGAGTTTGAAATAGTCGATCAAGTTCCTGGTATGTTAGTAATAAGGTAGACGGAAGCCTTCTGTTTTGTTTATCTCTAAATAAACGGTTGACGCTCGTGTTGGCTACGTGGTAGGTTAACAGTTTTTTCTTTATGATTTTCTGCTATAATGGAGAAGTTTTTGTAATTATAAATGTTAGGGTAATTTTATTCAATGTTACCTTATTTCCACTGTTTAATTACCGCTTGGTTAACATTTTCAACAGCTTCAATGATGGTGCGTTGACCTTGTACGACTTTTTAGGTTAACAATTATTGTGTAAAAGGTAAACCATTATTTACTAAACGTATTAAATTAATATGAACAATTTCGACAAGCATGTATGTGGACTTAAAAATTATTAAAGATAATGTAATAAGTTAAAAAAGAAGTAAGGTAAATTTTTTTATTATTAATAAGTAGGTTGTAAGTTTTATTTAAGATTGATATGTATTGACTAATACTGGTTATTTTTTATGAAAGACTAAAAAATAATAAGCTCTGTAATTTAACAATTTCATTTATAGCGGATCTATCTCCCACTTTCAATAATTAGTAAAATGTATTTTGGATTACCTATAATAAAAAAAGTGAAATGTTTGGTTGTAGAAGAAATCTAATATTTTAACGAAAAATCGTATTGAAAGTTCCACTTTTTTTAACGCATAAATTGTGAAAAAAGTACGCTTTTTTACTATTATAGAACTAGTTCTACATGCTTGCTAATCAAATGAAGATATTATGTTTTTTAAGATATTTTTTTAGAAATTGTTAACTGGTAACTACAGCTTTTGGTTTTTCGGCCGACCATTATTTTTACCAAATGGTTTTCTGTTATTTGAATTTAAAAAAGAGTTTTCAACTCCATTAGCAGTTTTTTAAATTGCTATTTTCGTATTGTATCACTTTTAAAATGTGATTTTGTTAGATTTTATTTTGGATAATTAAAAATGCATATGTGTAAATTACCATTTGAATTATATGGTTTCTTCACCGTATTTTAATATTTCCATTGTAAACATTGTCAAAGGTGTTCCATGTGATCTTTTAGATTATAAGTAAAAATACGTTCAAGTGTACTTTTGTTATATTTTTCAATTGAATGTAAATAGCAAATGGATTACTACTCAATAAAATATACAAATCGATTTACTTGTTTCATGATATCTAGATATTTATTAATACGATGTGCTGATATTGGTTTTTTTCTGAATAATTGGTATATTATGCTACTCAAGAGATTTCAATAGTATTTATTTGTTTAATAATTAAGGGGTTAGAGTAACTTTTGAAATTGCGAGAACGAGTTGAAGGGAATACTCAATTATTATAATAAAAAGGTCCAAGTGATTTTTATATAAAATCTGGGAAATTTTAATAATTCAATACTTAGAGCTTTAAAATTACCTAACTGTAAGCAATGGTCATTATTGTTGGTGAATTTGTTATTAATTCAATGGCGAAACTGTGATTACAAGCTGTAAAAGTTTTATGAATAATCCACCAACTGGCGAGACCTATTTAAAATAGGTTTGTGAATCCTGTACAAGTTCATCAAAACGTTTCTTCAATAATAATTTGTCTAACATTACCTATGCATTATTAATTTTAAACCCTAAATTAACAAAAATTGTCAAAAAACGAATTTTGTGACATACATACGTATTGTGACATATCATATTAAACCAAGGGGGGGGGGGGGGGTTGGGATGGAGACTAAATTAATTCATTCATTCATGTAGTTCTGCACTTCACATAACAAATTTTATAAAACTTAACACCTGTTAGTTATGTATAACCAATTTTTGTAGTAACATACTTCACATATTTCATGAATAAACTTAAATGTGATATTTTCAATGCTTTTAATAATACATCCCGCCATTATTTTTGGCTCGGTTCATGCAAGTTAAACAACTGTTTTACCGACAGCTCACAACTACCATTTTATATCTATTAGCTCATACAACGATTTTACTTCCCGCCAAAACCCGACTCGTACGTACCAAACGATGTATGTATATATGTATATATATAATCCATCCCTCTCCTACTGTTAGGTGTAGAGGGTTCACAATTATATAGTGTTAAATAAATTTATTTTCCGTTACTTGTTCTTTAAATCAGCCCAAGTGTTAATAAATCGACCCTAGGCCCAGTTAAAAGCTACCATTCATAAGGGCACAATTAGTCAATGCTACAGATAAATTTACAAAAATAAATATAACCTGATACCGTTGCAAAAGTGAAACAGTCAGGTATTTCTATAAACTCGGCGGAAGTGCCGCAATCTTCTGTAAGATTTCGCGGTTCTTGCGTGGAGACCGGCACGCCACTACATCTGTGTATGTGGGTGAGTGAGTTTCGGTCCGCCTAGAAAAAGCAGGTAGGTATCACAGAGGTTCTTAATGACTAGAGAATTTTAGTCACTTTTTGAAATGCTAGAAACGTTTGGTTGTAAATATACTCAATTTGAAACCTAATTTACTTACATGCAATAAATATGTTAATTATTTATATGTATATAAACATACTTTTTATTTTTATTTTATTCAGAATGTATTTACTTACATTTTATGATTTTTTATTTCCAGAGGGGAGTGTTCGGGGTAAGTAAATTGGATCATTTATTTTTTATTTACAGTTACCTATGCTAATATTTCACGATGCCTTCTAATAATTTTTGTTATTTTCAGAATGCCTTGAGTAGACAAAAAAAGTTAGGGACACAAAGTAAATGTAATTATGATCCTGAATATGTTCGGAGAGTGGTGGCAGCGGTTCGGCAAGGAGATATGTAAATGAGAAAAGCTGCAGAGCACTATGTTGTACCTTTCAATACAATTCAACGTAGGTATCATGGAAAACATCCTTTAAAGTACGGTCGACCGCCTTTACTCAGTGAAGCGCAGGAGCTTTAGCTGAAGGAAACTCCTCAAATTTGTGCTCAGTGGGGATTTCCTTTAAAAAGCACTGATATCAGGATAGTTGTACGGCAATATTTAAATAGACTTGAAACAAAAAAAAATATTTAAAGACAATATGCCAAGAATGGACGGGTTTAAGTGTTTTATGGGCGGACATAAAGAATTGACTGTTAAATTGGCGGAAAACACAAAGCTTATGAACTTATGAAGTCATCCAAGATTATTTTGAAAATTTGTGGCAAACTTTGGAAGATGTTCCACCTCAAAACGTTGCAAACTTTGATGAAACCAACTTTGTGGATGATCTCGGGTCAGCCAAAGTAATAACAAGACAAGGTGCGCAGCATGCGCATAGGTTAATCGACTCTTCAAAAAGCAGTACATCTGTCATGTTTGCCATTGCTGCAGATGGAACACCTTATATTGTATACAAGGCAAAGCATTCCTATGAAGGCTAGACAGAGGGTGAAATTGAGAGAGCAATATACTATAGAACTATGAGTGGATGGTTGGAGCTATTTGAAGACTGGTTCAAAACAATTATTATGCCTTATTTCAGAAAATTAGATGGGCCAAAAGTTTTATTAGGCGTTAATTTAAACAGCTACATAACTATGATTGTAATACAAGAATGTCAGAACAATAATATCAGATTTTCCCTTCCCCCCCTCAACTCAACACACTTGCTACAACCACTCGCTGTTACTTATTTCAGGCCCTTCAAAAGTTCGTGAAGAAAAATCTTGGGAAAGCGGAAACTTCAAACACCGAGTGGTTCCAAAAACAGAGCTTCCAAGGCTACTAAAAGAGGCATAAGATAAGATCGGCATAAGATCTAAACATAACTCAATAGCAGGCTTTAGTGCATGTGGCAGTGTACCCCTAAATCCTAACAAAGTACTCGAAATGTACAGCCCTCAAATGACACAGAAAATAACGAACGTGCTTGGACCCAGACAATTGTAAACCACTTAGAAAAATTTAAAACTACGCCTAATCCGTCAGTAAAGAGATGCAAGAAAATTAACATTGAAGCGGGTAAAAGTGTTTCAAGTCAAAATTTATTATCCACATTAATAGATGAAGATGACCAAGAAACCTCAGAAGAAGACTTGGCGTTAAATGAGGACTTTGCCTCAAGCGACTCAGGAAATGAATTAGGGAATTTATATCAAAGCATTCGACGTCACAAGTTAACGACATAGCTACGAATTAGCGACTTCGGTGTGGCCCAGTTGAAACAAATCTTTAGCTCCGTTTATTTGTTTCGTCATTTATTCATCTATTCCGGGCCAGCCTGTATACTTTCACTTGAGTTATAATTCGCTGTATTTCAAATTATATCAAATCTTGTTTCGCGCAAGAGTGCTGGTTTTGGTTTTTCCGAAATTCACTTGTTATCTCTCCGCGCCAGCTGGCAGCTATTCCATCGCTTAGCGGGCATTCGATTTCCGCATTCGGTTGAAGTAACTTGCTTCTACGAAGGCATTTCCGCGTGCTATTGCACCGATTATTAATTAACTTCGTTTGTGAGCTGATGACTAAAATCAGGTATGTCTGCGCTACTTTGTTTGATATTCAAGTTTAGTAATTTCCCTTTTCTTATTAGTTCTTCAACGTCATTCTTAAACGCCATTCTTAGATGCCGTTTTTAGACGACTTCTTATTTGGGTCTCCTAAGTAACACCATAATTAATAACTTGGACCCGCAACTCCTTTCTGGAATGTCATTTTGAGCTTGCCAGTTTGTGACAAGGAGCGCCCGTTCCATTACCAATTTCGGCCACGAGGTCGGTGCTGCTGTTGGCTGGAACGCTAAGATAATCCTGGACCAAATCATCGCCTGCATGCGACGTTTTTTTTGTCACAATCCAGGTTAGTCTTATTTCAACGTTTGTTGATAACCCCGTCCGCCCATGAATTGTTGGCTGAATCGATTTCAACGACGCTTCACCACCGTTAACAGATTTACAATTTACAAATTTAAACTACGTTAAAACGTAATGTATTAATTGTTCACAAATCTACGCTTTACAAATTTAAAACGTAATGTATTAATTGTTCACAAAACTATGCTTTACAAATTTAAAACATAATGTATTAATTGTTCACAAATTTACAATTCACAAATTTAATTTATTACTAAATGCTCATTTGAATAGTTATTAAGAATTTTGTACAAAAGTGCCCTCACGCCATTTTATCATCATTACCGAGATAACGGTTAAAACATATGACAGTGGTAAGCTTACTCATTCATTGAGTTGTAATCATATTCGATCCAAGAGCCCAAAAGAGGTTCACATATTTGTTTGCTGTGCGTGCTGCATTTTCAGCATAAGTAATATACTGTATTCAAACATTTTAATATTGTGATAAACAATTTACGGACTTTATACCGATGTTGATTGAATAAACCTAATTGTTGCTATAATTTTATTTATTTCTTGAAATCTGTGATTTCTGGCGCCCTGTGTTTTTGTTATTAAAAGAGCTTGCAGCAGTACAGCTGATGATAGAAATCTGCGACCCAAGGCCACCGAGATTGAGTTAGCTAGGTCATTGCGGTGAGTAAAAACATTTCAGAGCTACCGTGGCGTATAAATGATAAGGGGGTTGATCTGCGATTATACTACCATTGATTATTATTAGTAATCGATCGCAGGTTGGCTTCTTTATTGTTTCCCCACTGAGAAGCGAAATAGATAATTTGTTGGCAAACTAGAAAGTGTAAGTGGCAATGAATATACAATAAACACCTTAAGAAAGAAGGGAATTTTGGAGAAAGGCTATTTTGTCTATCCTGAAAGTATCGACCTTTGTTTAATTACGTGTGACTAAATAATTAGAAGATCAGTAAGGTGGGGAAAGTTTATTTTTGACATTGATGGCGATAAGCTAAAGAAGTTCAAAGAGATTTTTTAAATTTTTTGTTTGTTTACTTATAATGATTTATAAAATCATTTAAGGGTTTAAGTTTTATTTTGTTTTGTTAGTTCAAAGTTTACAAGTTTTTTTATGAGTGAAATATACATTTTTATCGCCATTTTTAGTTTTAAACGTATTTTGAATTAAAGATTTAATTTCGCTTAATTCTTTTTTTCAAACTAAATTTTAAACCGATTCACTTTATCTATAAGTGTTTTAGAGTGAATTTTTATGCATTTTAAATGCCTGGTTCATTTCCACATCACCAGTGAAGTCAAGCAGGGCTGTCCCATATCAGGTCTTCTTTTAAACATTGCATTAAAACATATCATCTAACACATGCAAAGGAATGAATGAAACCACAAAATCTTAGCATATGCAGATGACATTGTCTGATTAGAAAATAGCTCTAAAACCTTCCAACGATCAATCAACATACTGCAACAGCCACTCCAACTAGCTTATATAAAAAGTTTTTGTCGTCGCATACTCCAGTGAAAGCTTGATTTTCGTCCTGAGGGAAAATCCCATAATGCTAACTTTCGTCACTAGAGCCGAAAATTACCTACTAGTTTTCATCAGTATGTAGTTGCCTGCTGTCACTGTATCACTGTCATTATTAAATCACCTCAGTTTGTGTTTGTCGTGATTTCGCTATGAATTCTGATTCAGAAAGTGACTTGGATGTTCCAAATACCCCACCAGAGGCAAGAAATCAAACAGAGCAAACCTCTGCGGACTTATTACCCGAAAAATCAAAGAAGAGGTATGAAGAAATTTATGGTAAATTCATGGAATGGAGGGCTGATAACCAAGTACATTCATTTTCGGAAACTGTACTGCTTGCATATTTTGCAAAATTGTCGGAAACGTTGAAGGCATCGACTCTATGGTCTTTATATTCCATGTTAAGAACAACATTACTAATAAACAATGATATTGATATCAGTAAATATCCCAAGTTACATTCTCTCCTGAAACGAAAATCCAGTGGTTTTAAAAGTAAGAAGTCGAGAACTTTTTCTGCCCAAGAAATAAATTCGTTCTTAACAAATGCAGCCGATTCAAAATATTTACTGACTAAAGTAAGGTATCATGTATTGTTTCAAGAAATACTTAATGGTACAAATTTTTTTAGCTTGCTTTAGTTTTTGGAATTTCTGGCGCTTGCAGCTGCCACGAATTGAAAGATTTGACAGTAAATAATGTCAGATATTCTGGAAATACACTTCTCATTGAAGTACCTAACACAAAGACAAAGGTATCACGTTCGTTTCATATTTCTGAAAATTTTTATGAAATTTCTAAAAAATATATGAACCTTCGTCCACTAAATATGGATCAAATTAATTCAAGAATCTTTATTAACTATGAGAATGGAAAGTGTAGTAGGCAAGTTGTCGGCATTAACAAATTTAAATATCTCAGTATTTAAATCTGCCTTTTTCTAAAGAATATACCGGACATAGCTTTCGCAGCACTTCCGCTACGCTACTGGTGGATGCAGGAGGTGACCTTCAACTAAAACGCCACGGAGGTTGGAAGTCCAGTAACGTTGCGCAAGGATATGTTGACTAATCAATTAGCAATAAAAATCAAACTCAGACCTAAATTTTAGGGTCTGTACAAAATGCAACTACAGCTACGTCGGGGTCCAATTTACGGCCCATCTCCATCTGTAATGACATTTGTTAGCAGAACCGATGTGGCATCCTCTACTTGACATAAATAATTTGACTGTGAAACCCCCATAGTGTTAAATAATTGTCATAATATTGTAATATTGTAAATAAATCAATATTTACATCAAAAATTATTTTAAAAATAAATAAATATAAATTTTAGTTTTGTATTAATTCAATAAAGAATTTTTGGTAAACTGTTTTCTTGCTTAAAAAAATTATACTTTCGTCACTCGTTGAACAATATACTATTCTACAATCGTGTCAAAATGACAACGTTTTGCACAGTTTCTAGTGTCAAAAGCGACGTTTGTAGCACTTTTAATATTAGCCCTGGAATTACGTTTTTTTAACACGTTGCCATTGGAAGCGTGTTTTAATAATTTATTAAAACACGCTTTGTCGTAAGTTTGAAGGTCAGTATAACCTAGAATATCTAACACAATGTGACGGAAAAGTGTCACGGAACTATGTTTTTATATTACGATCATAGAAAAAATAGCGTATGATACACGTTTATAAGTGCCATTAAAGCAATAGGGACGTTAAAAGCACTCCGCTGGCGCGTCGTGCATTTAAACTCGTCGCACGTGTTTAAACGCGTACTTATAAACTAGTATCATAACATACTATTAAAGAACGGGAATCTATTGCGGGAAAAATTGTTGCCTGTTTATTAAAATTTCTGCCATTGGTGAGAAAATAACAAAGTCTCCTCGGTAACAGAAGAGGTAATTCTTGCCTATTTAAACGAGAAGGTAAGTCTGCGATTATTTTCATTTTCATTTACATAGGTCATATTTAATTAGTTTGATTTGCAGCAAGAAACGTCACCTGCTTCACTTTGGCCGCATTATTCGATGCTGAATTTATCCTTAAAAGTGAAAGAAAACCTGTGCATTAAGCAGTTTTCGGAATGTAATTGCTTAACCTAACAAATAAATGTAACACTTCACGATACCAAAACGCATTTAATACACCATTATTGTTGCTATATTTTGTAACGTACTGCCCTTCTGCTAATAAGGGCTAATGAATTTAATAAATTACCTTCGGGTAGCTTTCTCAGTCGGAGTTAATTTGATTCAAACAGATATACCCCCTGCGATCAACAAACAAACGCCAGGATAATTTTAGACAGTTTAATTATTTTATTTATTTATTTATTTAATTTGCACTCAGCCAACAGCCGTTAGGCCAATTACAGGCGTCGCTGTGCAGTTATGAGGACTTCCAACCCCACTAACGACTGTCATGATGTTGTATGACCGCCGGCACCAACTTTTTTCCGTGATAGCCGTACCACGAGGCGCCGAGAGATGCAGCCGTGGAACTCCCATCCAAGTTCTGACCAGAGACAGCGTTGCTTAATTTTGCTGATCGAACGTGGACGCTTGTTCAAGCTACACCACTCGGGACCTAATGTTTATAATGTTCAATATTTACAAACATAAGTATTATTCGTTAAAACCAAATAAAATTTATTTTACAATGAATTTAATAATTATACGGGACGTCCTGTTGCGAGTTCCTTACGTCCCGGCAACCCGTTTCGCATCTGTGTGTGCATGGTCCGGCAGGCCGAGTTTTGGAAAAATCGTCGGAACGCCACTGGTCGGGAAGACGATTTGCCCAAAGTAATTCGCGGTGGTGCCAACCTTCGGGCTCGAATATCATGTTCAATGTCGAATACACGTGTAGCTGCAAATATAGGTTAATTCGATTATGTTATGATTTATGCCTTACGACACCGTGATAGTGTTGCAAATCCCGGGGATTCGGCGGTATGTTTGTGCGGGATGCGACTGAATGTGAAGCTGACGGCGATTGTCCACCTGGGGCCCTGCTTCGTATCTTCGGCCCACGCCGGGTTACGATCGTTGCGGCGCTGTCGATCTCCGGTGTTGCGATGGGAAGATGTTTGGAACGGTGAGTACAATTCTGTAGTCGACAGATATTAAAAGCAAACTTAAAGGGGCCTTTGAAGTTGGCTACGTGCCGGGCCGTAATAACATGAAATTTGATACGGTCGGGTAGGGCAAATTTTACGTTGTTTGGCTGATTTAATTATTATTACGAAATAGACGGCCTGGTTGTTAAACCCTCGTTTCGAATACGTCCTCCAGGAAATTTGATACAATTATTTGCCAACGGAATTTGGGGCCAAAAGTCTACGCTGAGTCGAGGTTATAACAGGCATTGGTTTGATCAGCGAAACGGTTTCCCCACTGGTGGAGCATCGCCTCAGAAAACTGATCCTTCAGGAAATGGACTTATTTAAGAACACGGGCTCCAGGATTGGAGTCATCGGTTCGACTTTAGCTACGGGAGATACTAAAGGATATCGGATTCCAAAGTATAAACGGGAAATTCTCTGTTAAAATGCGCTCCGTGCTTACTTTTATACGTTTTGCGTCGTGTTATCGTGGTAACCACCACGTCCATCCTCTGGTGGGGACGAGCGGCGCGCGGATTGTTTGTTTGCAATTTTCGGCGCAGGCTGAACTGGTGACTGCTTATCTCTCCCTCGGACGTCGGTAAGAAGCGATAATGCTTGAAAAGGCGAAGTGTAAATTTAATTACATTATTTAATGTCTGTATGAAAAATTTAAACGAGGCAAGCGTTACAATTTGTTTCGTGTTTTAACATTTTTAAAACACGTTGTTCTGAGAAACGTGTTTTAAACTGCTGTTTTATTCTATGATTTAGATTAAAAATATGACTTAAAATATGACCAACAGAAAAAGTTTATTTTTGTTTTGTACGATTTTCAGACAAGACAGGACGCGACTTTGGACGGTGTAGCCAACGTCTTTTTACACGAACCAAATTTCGCGTTGTATAAAATGAGTGCAATACGTGTATTAATCTTAGCGATATCGAGTCGGCGTGTAACATTTGCGGCCCACAGCAACACATACTTACGCATAACCCTGTTCAAAGTTTGTTAGATTATATATTTAAATTAGTTGATATTGTTAATGTGTTTGCTCTCGAGCATAACATGAAAGGGTATGACGAATTATTTATTGTGCAAAATATTGGTAAACATCAGAAGAAGTGACCTCCAAAAGTTATTGCTAACGGAACAAAATTAATGTGTATCACCTGTCCGAACGTTAAATTTATAGATTCTCTTAATTTTTTACCTCTAGCTTTTGCTAATTTACCAAAGACGTTCAAATTATCAAGACAGAATTAAAAACAGCAATGGCAGTTACCATTACAACTGACGGGTGGACAACTATGAGTAATGACTGCTACCTGGCATTGACAGTACATTTTATTATTGATAATTAATTGCGAAATGCGATCATTTTTATTGGGCTGCTTTAAATGCAATGAGAGGCATACTGCTGAAAACTTGGCCGCAGGAACTAAGAGAGTGTTAATTGAATGGTCAATTTATGATAAAGTCTTAGCATTAGTGACCGACAATGCTGCTAACATGACCGCCACTGCACGATTAGGTGAGTGGAAGCATCTGCCGTGTTTTGCCCATTAATTAAATTTAGTAGTACAAGCGGGCCTGAAATAAATGCCAAAGCCAAATCAATAGTAAAGTTTTTTTAAAGAAGTCCACAACCTGTGGCTAAATTAAGAACTGTCGAAACTCAAATGGGCTACAAAGAAATGAACGTAAAATAGGACATGCCTATGAGATTGCTTAAAGTTAAAGAACCTTTAATTTCTACTTTGGCAATAATCGATTATCAGAAACCTACGTTGAGTTTAGCCGATTGGGAAATAATTGAATATTCATTTAACGTCCTAAAAGTTTTCCAAGAAGTTACCATAGACGCGAACGCCGAAAAAATGTGACTATTTCAAAAGTAATTTATTTAAGTAAGACACTTTTACGTCGCACTCGCGCCCTACAGGAAGACCCGGACATTCCTGTTGAGGTGCGCAACATGTTACTTAAGATGATCGAGCAGCTAAATAAAAGACTTTTAAATATTGAGGAACATCCACCAATTGTTGAAGCCACAATCTAGATCCTCGATTTAAAAAATATGGATTTATGGACACTAAGACTTTTGAAAAGGCCAAAGCAGCCCTGACTACTGCAGCGAGTAATACATTGTTTTAAATAAAGAATGTCCCATAAGTAACCGGACTAAGTCTATTGGTCCATTTTCAAAACCAAAACGAAAAGGGAGGCAATTAATCTAGATACCATTGAAAAGTACAACGTCTGTTTATACAAAACAATTGACCGCAGTATGACATTTGATTTTAGTATTAAAATGTCGCGCTGTGAAAAGCAGGCTCGTGCATTGCGAATTGTCCAGTTTTATTTAGAACAGGCAAACAGATGTAAAACAAAAACTTACCACCACTTTAAAATTGAAGGAATTGCCGAGAGTACTATTTATGATAATATAAAAAGGTATGAAGAAACCGGAGAATGTAAATATCGGCAGCTATCTGGTCGTCTTAGAACAATAGCAGATCCTAAACTTGTAAGGCGTATTCAAAAGGCGTTTAAAAATCAGCCTGATCTTTTCATACGTGTCCATTCTAAGAAGGTAAAAATTTCAAAATCTACTATAGCTAGAATTAAAATAAAAGACCTAAACATGAAAGCTCGAACAGAAAACGTAGTGCCACGTTATGTCAACAATTAGGAGAAAAGATCGAAATCTGGCGCTCGTTACGTTGTTGACAAATTGAGGGCTTCCATTTTGATACTTGACGATGAGACCTACGTGCCGGTAGACCCAAAAGAAGTACTTGGACGCAAAATGTTTCACTCTTCCAACCCTCAAGAAGTTAAATATGACCACAAAGTAAAAAAAGTAAGTTTTTCAAAAAATATTTCATTTGGCAGGCGATGGACGGCGCACAGAGGTTGATTTGAGTGATTTACGCGGCCAAAAGTCGAATTTTGAAAGTGACTGTAAATAACAAAAAAATATTCTTAGAACTAGAACATAGTTCTAGAAACAATAACCAACCCTCACTACCTGTAATCTTTGTACCGCGAGCGCACACAGGTAGTCGAAACTCAATCGTGTTACGCAGTGTACGTATCTCTTCTCGGCACTCTGAGAGTAATCAACTTTTTCAAAGTAAATATTTATTTTTCTAAGTGGTTATCCAAGTGAAAGTGATGGATTTTAGTAATTCCGGAAAGAAATAAAAATTTAACAATACATTTTACCTAGTTGCAACATTTTTGAAATGCATTTTTAGGGCTTCGAATAGAGCTCCAAAACAGAAATATTTTTCAGTGTTTTTAATTTTCAAACGCTTTTTTTTTGTACGATGCCGGCCGTACCCGTTATGATTTTTGTTGTACTTTACACTTTTGACTTACTAATAACTAATAAATTGGCTGCGGATAGCTGCACATGACTCGAATAAAGATACTTTTCTATTTCATAGCGACAACAAAAAATATTTCTACTTTTATTACTAGTGTAAATAATGCCTGTTTCTGCTTGCTTCAGGTGTACCGAGCACATCAGGTGTTAAACTGGTGACTCGTAGATATTTGTTTGAGCAAATGCAACAACAACATTTCCCAAATATTGATGAAAAATTGAAATATTTGGAAAGCTATCTATTGCCGTGTTATGGTAACACTGAAGTTAATAGGGGTTTTAAGCAAAGATTATCCTCTTTCAAATCAAAAATAAAAGAAATATGGTTGAAAGCACATAGAAAGGAAGAAGTATTCCTGAAAAATAATGAGTCTTGGTTAGAAGGAACCTTCGAAATTCCAATAGAAAAACAAGCTCGGCCGGGTCGACCTTCGAAATCATTTGAAGAACTAAGTGAACGAAGCAAACGAAGGAAAACCAAAGAAATTCGCTCCACTGTAGGCAATGAAGTAATTGTTCACGCTGCCCAAACAACCTTACGAAAACATGGAAAAAGAGACGCTTTGAAAATCCTCAGGGAAATAGCGAATTCTCCAACTCGTGCAGGAAAATACAGAAAAGCGTACACTAAAATTAATCAAGAAGAGTTTGACCAACCACTAACACCGTTGCAAGCACTAGCAATGTTTGTAGAAGCCGATTTAACCAAGCGGCAATATGAAATTATAAGAAACACGAACAAGGAATTTTATCCGTGTTATAATCTATTGTTAAAGGCGAAACAGGAATGCTATCCGCCCAAAGAATGCCTACGGGTCACAAGTACCTGCGCGGAAAGTAGTTTACAAAGTCTAATTGACAATACCGTTACGCGCCTATCAATTTCCTTGGAAGAAGTCCTAACTACATTCAATGAAAAAGAAAGAAATTCTTTGAAAATAATTTGTAAGTGGGGCTGTGAAGGTTCTCAACAAACCAAATATAAACAGAAATTTGATGATGATGCCGAACCGGACGCAAATATATTTATGAGCTCCTTTGTCCCACTACAAATAGTTTGTGGTCAGGAAAACAAAAAGATTGTTTGGCAGAACCCAACACCGTCCTCTCCAAGATATTGCCGACCAATAAGATTTAGATTTTTAAGGGAATCCACGGATGTGACTAACGAATAAATTAGTTACGTAGAAGAATCTGCTAAGACACTAGTCGCCACTGAAGTAAATTTAAATGGGAGTAAATTCTTGTTTGAACACATTTTCAAGATGACCATCGGTGATGGGCAAATTTGTAATGCTGCAACTGGTACCAAATCGACCAGTCGGTGCTATATTTGTATAGCAACAACAAACGATTTTAACAATCTAAACAGAAAAAACGAAACATGTTCTACAGCTATTGAATTTGGACTTTCTATATTACACGCCAGAATACGATTATTTGAAAGTATTTTGCATTTGGCGTATAAGTTACCAGTTCAAAAATATAGAGAGAAAAGAACTGAAGAAGAAAAGTTAATGGAAGGGCAAAGAAAATTGCATATCCAAGAAAGATTTCGAAAAGAAACTGGCTTATTAGTAGACATGCCAAAATCCAACTTCGAAAATACCAATGATGGTAACACCAGCAGAAGATTTTTCGAAAATCTACAATTAGCTGCTGAGATTACAGGGATAAGTTATGAATTAATATATAAATTGAAGGTTATATTGGAGGCTCTCTCAAGTGGACATAAAATAAACACAAACAAATATGAAAATTGGAAACTGCTAAATTGTACGTCGAGTTATATGCATGGCATCCGATGACTCCAACCATACACAAAATTCTGCTGCATGGTGCGACTATAATTGAAAATGCTCTGTTGCCAATAGGACAGTTATCGGAAGAGGCGGCAGAAGCCCGGAACAAATATTTTCGGTTGTACCGTGCAGACTTTTCACGAAAGTTTTCGAGAGAAGCGTGCAACCTTGATGTATACAATAGATTGTTATTAAGTTCAGACCCACTGATAAGCAGTATGAAGCGGATAAAGAAAAGAACGGTAAAATCATTTTTACCAGAAACAATAAAACTGTTAATGCCGGCTGACCCCAATCAACACTTGATTCTTCAGAAAGCGAACAAGATTTGTCCATTGATGATGATTAGACCCTTTATTCATAGATAACATTTATTTGTGAAACAAAAATGTATGTCACTTTTTAGAATTTTTAGGATTAGTATTATTTTTTGTGATTTATTTTTTGTTGTTGATGAAAATACTCTATATTAAAAAAATTAAGTTTTCATTATAGTATATCCCGTTTAGAACCAATATAGACAATAAAATAATTTTGCCCGCGTAAATCATTCAAATCAACGTCTGTGCGGCGAGGGAAATGTTTCGGAGTCCTTTATAACGTACGGCACCATTAATGCAGATCTCTATTTAAACGAATGTGTTAAGAAAAGATTAATTCCCTTCATCCAAAGATACCATTCTGGGGCCAATATATTATTGTGGCCGGATTTGGCAACTTCACATTACGCTAAAAACGTTACACGATACTTGGATACCTGGAAGAAAAAATCCCCCAAATCTACCACAAGCACGTGCAATCGAACAATTTTGGGCGATTTGTAAACAAAAATACTCAACCCGCACAGAAACTCCAAAAACCATTAATTCCTTTAAACGTATCTAGAAGAACACATATCTGAAGTTGCTGTAAACCATGGACAAAAGCTTATGGAGCACGGAAAGATGTTGCTCAAAATCTCCAAAAACGGTGTTAAAGTTTGATTTTTAATTTTTTTGGAAACTTGAATAATGACGTTTGAAAATATAAATAAAATTGGTTTTGAAATGTCTGTTGTTACTGAAACATCTGCTGTTTAGTTTAGTCCTGTTACTTATGGGAGGGTCTAGGGTGATAGAACAGAACAAGAGCTTAAAAGTTAGTGAACATTTTTTTTCCAATTTGAACGTCCCTGTATTACTCGGATGCCTAACGTAAAGTGCATCCGCGGCAAACTATCGCCACCTGCACAAAGTTTCCTAAAATTTCCTGCATTGCTGTCGGGTTTAACATTTCTTATCAGCTATTGACGGCCATGCTGGCCTAAAACCAATAATCGCAATAATTACTTAATTTTAAATGTGTTTGTAGAATTTTTAATATGTAACCTGGCGACATGAACTGTAGCTGTACGTTAGTGTTAAGTAACAACATGCAAGTCTCGCTCAACTGCTGTTTTGTAAAATTGAAAATCTTATCACATGTTTTGTGCAATACATGTGCTTTTTTGGTGAATAACCGCAAGTTGTTAGGTAAGATCTCAATAACAATGTTAAACATCGCCTCTTATATTGTTACGGTATTAAAAGAACTTTACGACACCCACCCAAGGTGAGCATCGCACCACGGAATCAGTCCTGAAAAACTGGCACACTTGCCCTGAAATCGGTTCGAAATAGGCTAATAGGCCACGGCTGGAACGCTCAGGGAGTCGGGCGTGAGTCACACGATACGTTCTGGGCAAGCGTGTTGCGGCATAATATATATGTATAGGGTATGTCGAAATTATGAGGGCGCCACCAAGCCTGTCTTAACCCGGCTAACCGGGCCTGGACGGTTAGACGGGAGCGAAGCACGCAAAATACTCCGCCGATAGGATTACTCAAGAAATGCAAGGTCAAACAACAATTTCGGGATTGCCTTATGCAAGGATTGTAATTAGGTGTCAATCCGACCGCGACTACGCAGCTGTCTCACCCACCTGTACGCTCAAAGCTCCCTCGTTCCGTCGCACAATAATCAGTACAATGAAGGGGGCGTTTATCTGTAACAGAACATGCACAAGTCGAAACAAAACAATAGTTCCCTTAGCTAACAAATCATGTATTGACTAACGGGTTACAGTGGGGCAGCAGAGTGCGTCGCCCTATATCTATAACTAGATTATAACTAAGGACACCAGCTGGCGCGCGCGCTCTAAACCTAGCGACAGATGTTGAACAGTAATGAACAAATTAGCTCTCGCAACATGGACAGTCTGCAATTCTGAAGGAATGCACAAATATGCTGGCGCGACGCCTTATGCAGCGAACAGCAAAGATCAAATTAGCACTCGCGACATGGACAGTCTGCAATTCTGAAGGAATGCACAAATATGCTGGCGCGACGCCTTATGCAGCGAACAGCAAAGATCAAATTAGCACTCGCGACATGGACAAATATGACGACAGTGCCTGTAGGCACCAGAGATGTGACGGCTCGCTCGCGTTCACAGCGGTAATCAGTTCAAAGACACATACCTTAATATGTAGGCGGTTAGGGAGCCTGGTACAGTCGAGTTGCGACAGGCTGCAGTCTTAGGTGGCAGGTACCTTCGATGTTCGACGGCTATAGGGATGAGTGCACATCCGCCACAATGGCGACGTGAAACGCGTCAGGACGCGTACGACGGGACGACGAAAAATGGGCCACTTTCGTTCTGCGGGACAGATCCTCGTAGGTCGAGATGAAGGGGGCACGACCCCTTACTTACGGAAGCAGGAACTGGGCTCAAAAACACCCACGCTACGCCGAAGACAATTCGAAACTCAGACTCACAACCACCACACGAGTGTTCTCTGCAACGGACTGCCGTTAACTGCCCAGAGAGAAGCGCTGGCAAAGGTCACCTTGGTCGCGTCCCCACGTGACTAAACCTTGGCAGCCAATCGCGGGGCGATAAAATGAAACAACTTAATGCCGGCACCAATGGTATCACGCCTCAGCGGCGTGCTTTCTAGAAGATTCGGAATTCCTGCGGGCGATACGCTCGGCTGCCACAGCGCCATCAGAGGGGAGCTCCAACCGACGAGAAATGCTGCGTTTGGGGTCAAATATGTGCGAAATCATGATTCTGGAATTAGGCGATGGAGCCAAATAAAGAACTAAAAGGGTTTAGCATACGGGCACGCTGCCCTAAAGCCTAGGCGGCTATTTAAAATACCAAAATGACCTAACAATATGTGATTTCCTCCTTACAGGTCTTGATAAAGATCTCAAATAAAGATCGAAACGTTGGCCTTATCAACAAGTGGTTTTATTTCAACAAACCATTATTAGCTCTTATGGTGTTACTTCAACCCCTTTCCCAGTCAAAATTTATCGTCCTGTGTAACAACCAACGAGCTGTGAAAAAATAGGACTATATATATATATATATATATATATATATATATATATATATATATATATAGTTCTGTAACTTACGTGCCGGTCAAACTTTTAGCCATTTGCTTCTGCTCTGCGAAATTTCAAACATCGAACAATAAAATAGTGCATCAAGAATCCAAAAGTGACCACAGCTGCCGGCGATTGCAAGTTACTGCCCGCTCTTACGAAGCTGCTTCCGTGAGTAGCGATTAGTTCAATTTTAAAATGGATCTAAACAAATTGAATAATGTTAACATCATTGCCTGAAAGGAGAAGCTGAAGGCTGAAGAGTTGGAATTAAACAGAAAATACCAAATTTTAAAATTCACGACGGGATTTGCCAAACAAGGCGGCTTCAAATGTATTTTATGCGAATTGGAACATGGCACCGTTTCTACCGAAAAGGCTAGTAGATGCCCTCACGGAAGATGATTTAACATCTTTGAAAAAAAGGCGGCTGTACCTGGTGTATTTGGGGCTCGAGCAGGTTGGAAAACAATTCCCAACCCCGTCGCTGAGATTTGTAGAAGGCGACACACAGCTCAACAGCGACTCCCAAAGTGAAGTCTTCGAAAGTGAAGAAACGGCTAAAGAAATTTCTCGAGAGCCTTTGGAAAACATGTAATTATTTTTTAATTTACTTTTTTGCATTTGTGTTGTTCGGATTGAATGTAGCGGTAAGTTTCATTTAGAAAAGTTTTGCTAAAATTTTATTTTATTGCTTACTGCAAGCAGCTCGCTACTTGTGGAGAAGCTATTTTAAAATTAGTGGAAATATTCGATTAGAATTCAAACCATTTTAAATATTGTTAAATTTACGGCGAAACTAGATTAAAATAAATTTAACTATGAATTCTAACGCAGCAAGTAATTTAACTAACAAAAAAAAATCTTAAACTATAAAAATGTATATTTAATTTTTAAAATTATACAGATTGGAAAACAATGTCCAAACCACGCCGCCGTCACAGCTGAAATTTGTCGAAGACTTAGCGAGTGTCGAAGAATTGAGCGAGGAGGAGGAGAAACAAGGCAAACCGGGGTAGAAAATTTCCGACGCTGAGGAATATATCTGCTCGAGGCTGCGAAAATACGTAAATATTTTTAATTTCTGTGTATTTGGTTTTATTAGTAAGTAGTTGTGCGTGTGCGTGGCGGTTAACAGCAGCAGCAGTTACATATAGAAATTTATAAAAATTTTGCTAAATTTTATTTCATTGCTGTAATGACGTATAATTCCCCTGAGTTAAACATAGACATAGATCGGGTAGAAAAATGCAACGGTTGCATACATTGGTATTTTGGCAAACGGCCGACTTCTGGCGGAGCTGCTCAATTCTCTAAAGGTTGCACTAACGAATGTATCGTTTTTAATGCTACTATAACAACGGATCTTGTCATCTTCATGCTAGAAACTCTTGCAAATTATTCTGACGACTATTTAGCTCAACTAATTTTCGATCGATTAAGAGACATTCGTGAGCATTATGTTCAAGTTCATAGAAACATTAGAGCAGAACTCAAAATTGCATTTAAAATATTGCTAAAATTACGGGAAACTAGATTTCATTTTCATGCTTTTGCAACAACAGAACGTGTTCTCTTATTGCAAGAATTTCACTCAAATTTTACCGACGCTGAGTTACCTCAAATAATTGTATGGCATTTAAAAGAAATTCGCAAGTATTATCTTAGAGTTAATGCGAGTATTAGATCAGACCTCAAAACGTCTTTTGAAATATTACAAAATTTACGGGAAACTAGATTAAATTACGGGGGAACTAGAGTAAAATAAATTTAACTATGGATTCTAACGCAATAAGTGATTTATCTTCAAAAATCCTTAAAACTATAAAAAATGAATATTTAATTTTAAAATTACACAAACACAAGCACACACATATCAACATTTGGATTAAGTTTTGTAAAACAAATGAGTTACTTCTGAGGCGAGCATTAAAAAATTGTAAAAGTATAGGCAGCAAAAGGAGAATCGTAAATTTGCCATCTGAAAAAGTTTAAAGTTCGCTTAAATTAATTATCTGTAGAAGACGTTAGTTGCAGACCCCGGAATACAATAGGATCTCGAGTTATTCGGGAAGATTATAAATCTGCGTTTCACCGTAGACTTAGAGGCGCTATTATTGTTATTAATATAATGCATACATACCATAAACGTGGCCCCTGTCCTTGAAGATTGTTATTAGCTAATTAAGACACGTTTAAGAAACATTTTTAAAAAACAAAATTGGACAGGTTGCTTTAAAATAACTTGCTCTTTCTGCGGCGAATTTTCTAAAGTAACTGAAGATGATTCGACACCCATAACAGATTGGAAATATTTTCATACCAAAAATTCTCTAATTGAAAATTTTGAAGTTTTCTTGGCGGCCGGCTGGTTTGATGAAAATATTTCCGACATAATACGAGTATTAAATCAGCTCAGCGAATTTGAAAGTTCCGGCTCCGGATGGACATTAACGCACATCGATTCCTTATACGTAAACATAAATACATGCGAACTCTTATATAATTCAGCAGCTTCTTTTATTTATTCGCCGATTCAAATTAAGCTTAAGAAAGCTGTTATAAATATGCACAACGATGATTTGGCTTGCCTTTTTATCGCTGTAACGAGCGCTATTTGTAAGCCAAAAGGTAAACCATATCGTTTGAGCTCGTATCCTAGCTATAATTCTGTTTTAAATACGGCTGGGCTGGCTTTAAATTGCCGATGTCAATTAAACAGATTCCCAGATTTGAATTAAACAAAATTTCAATAAATGTATATATTTTAAAATTGAAAAAAGGGGCATTTATCACAATGCCTACTTATTTAACAAAAGTCAAATTAGATGCGCATGTAAATTTATTAATGATTAAGGAAAATTATGTGAAGATGAATATGATTATGAACCGCGACTATGCTGCAGATTATTGTAAAAATTTTGCCGGCGATGGTGGCAGTGATGATGATAATGATGATGATGTTTACGCTGAAATTGGTTCGCTTAACTATAAAGAAATAATTGAAACAAAAAAGAAGCATTTTTGTTGGATTAAAAATCTTTCACGTTTAGTAAGTTCGCAAATTAGTAAACATAACGGTCGATTACATATTTGCGACAGATGTCTTTATTATTTTCATAGCGAAGCTATCTTGGTTGAACATACTCGAGATTGTATACTTTTAAATACATGCAAAGTTACTCTGCCTAACGAAAGAAATAAATTGCTCAAGTTTAAAAACTACAGAAATAGCATTGATGTGCCGTTTACTATCTTTGCGGACATAGAAATCATCTTAAGGCCCATTGATGCAGATTCGGCTAAATTGTAAAATAATCCAAAATGTAAAACTTTAAAGTATCAGAGGCATAAACCTTTCACTATCGGATATTACTTCCACAGCCATTTCGACAGCAACCTATCATATTTTAAATAGTACAGAGGAGCGAAGTGCTCGGAATTGTTTGTAGACGAACTTACTTCAGTTGCAGAAAATTTTGCAGATTATTTTGTTAAAGAAGTTCCCATGGATCTTAAAACAGTAACCTCAAAATCTTTGCATTTAAAATGCCACAATTGTGAAGAAGCTTTTGAAATTAATGAGAAAATTTGCCGCGATCACTGCCATATCACCGGCAATTTTAGAGGTTACAGCCACAGTAACTGCAACCTGAATTATCGCCTATTTCCGTTAATCCCTATAGTTTTTCACAACTTCAGCAACTTCGATTGCCATTTTGTTATCAAAAAGATTTCCACCCGCGTAGATGGTAGAATTGAACTCAGTCCTATATATCTTATTTGCAGGAACAAGATTTTGAAATTTTGAAAAAGATGAATCAAAATTTAAGCCGCGAAAAATTACAGCTATTAATGAGAAAAGGAGTATTTCCCTACGAATATGTTGTTAGTTATTAGAAATTGTCGGAAACATAATTGCCGGATATAAATAAATTTTACAGTTCTCTTACACTAAAAAACATTTATCAGCGAGACTATGACCATGCATCTAATGTGTGTAACAAATTTGATATAAAAACTTTAGGCGATTATAGCGACATTTATTTGAAAACTGATATTTTACTTCTAGCAGATGTGTTTCAAAATTTTAGGAAAATGTGTATGAACATTTTCGGCCTAGATGTGATGAATTATTACACTATTCCTGGGTTCTTCCTTCTTAATTGGCCACCCGGTACAATGCTAATTCAGGAGTGCCACAAGGTTCTAATTTAGGACCATTATTATTCTTAATATTCATTATTGATTTTCCCGACGTATTAAATGTTGCTAAATGTCTCTTATTTGCAGATGATCAAAAAATGTTTTTTAAAATCAATTCTATTCATGATTGTTCGCGCTTACAGGGTAATATTGATAAACTATATAACTGGAGCATTAAAAATAAACAACCCCTTAACATAGAAAAATGCACTGTAATGTCATTTGTACGTAATAAAAATCCGCTTGTATTTAATTACAACATTGCTGGTACTATATTAAAACGAACTTATACTGTCAAGGATCTTGGTGTGACCTATGACGGCACCCTGAGTTTCAGAATGCACATTCATCGCATTGTGGCTGACGCTTATAAAATTTTGGGATTTATTATTAGACAATCGCGCGAATTCAGAAATGTAAAAACTATAAAAATATTATATTTCACACTTGTAAGAAGTAAATTGGAGTATGCGTCGACTGTTTGATATCCTCATACTATGACAGACATCAAGGATATTGAAAAAGTACAATAGTAATTTTTGTATTAAGTGCGCCAAATGAGTGTTTTTTTATGGCGCGTGAGAATGTCAATTTTCGCCGAGACCGTTAGGCTGTAGAAAAAATAAATTTTTGCGATTCTTATATTTCAAAAAATACAGATTATTTCCTGACTACCGGTTTGTTAGATCTGTGAATCTACGTCATGAATTTGAAATTCAAAACCTATGCACTTATAGAAAAATTTCGCTAATACAACTCGGTTTTAAAATTTGGAATAACTTGCTTTGTAATAATTACTTATTATCGCTGTTTAAATTACGTATACCCAGAAAAAAATCACGCGCTGTAGCCATGTTTCACATACCTCACGTTACCTACACATCTAATAAGCCATTTATAACAATGTTTAAACTTTTAAATGAAGTAACTCTATTGTCTTCTTCTTCTTCTTCTTCAGATGCATCTCTTATTGGAGGTTTGCTATGATTGAGGCTACTTCGTTCTTAGACATGACTGCTCTGAACAGTGAGGTAGTGTTTGTATTATACCATTCACGTAGGTTTTTCATCCAGGACGTTTTCCTTCTTCCCACTAATCTATTTCCTTCTACCTTTTCTTGAATTATTAATTGTAAAGGCGATAGCGTTGGTTTCTCATTACATGTCCAAGATACTCTAATTTTCTTTCCTTTATTGTTTTTATAATTTCTACTTCTTTGTCAACTCTTCTGAGAACTTCAGCATTTATAACACGTTCTACCCTGGAAACTTTAATTATTCTACGGTATATCCATAGCTCAAACGCCTGTAGCTTTGTACACATCAATGTCGTTAACGTCCAACTCTCCATACCATATAACAAGACAGGGAAAATGTAACATTTGGTCATTCTAATTCTCAGTTTTAAGTCTAAGTTCTTATTGCTCAGTAAACTTCTTATTTTAATAAATGCGCCTCTTGCTTGTTCTATACGTGATCTTATTTCTTGCATGTCGTTCCATTGGTTGTTCAGCATACAGCCTAGATATTTATACGATGTTACCATCTCTAACGGGGTATTACCCACTCTGATTTGTACATTTGGGTGTAGGTTTGTTTTTGAGATGATCATAATTTTTGTTTTCGACGTGTTGAGTGTGAGTCCGTATTCCTTGCTAACTTCGACGACTCTATTTGTAAGGTCCTGTAGGTCTTGCTCACTATCGGCGCTTAGAACTGTGTCGTCGGCATAGCGCATATTGTTTATCTTTTCTCCTGCTACCGCAATTCCTTCTTCCGCTTCGTATAGGGCTTCTCTAAATATTGCTTCCGAATATAGATTGAATAACAATGGCGACAATATGCAACCCTGTCGCACCCCTCGTTTGATGTCTATATATTCTGATTCTTGTTCTTCGAATTTTACTGCAGCTTTTTGGTTCCAATAAAGTTCAGTAATTATGCGGATATCTTTATCGTCTAAGCCTGCTTGTTTTAGAATTTCAATTAGTTTGGTATGTTTTACCTTATCAAAAGCCTTGTTATAGTCCAGAAAGCATATTGTCTAATATAGACTTATGCTTGCAATAGAACATTTTATCAATATTCTAGCACCGTGAGCTCTTAAATGTAATTTATTTATATTTCATTTTAGATTCATGTAATTAGGGAAAACCTGTATGAATCTTAAATTAAATTAAATATGCTTCAAAAGCTCTCGTCTTCATGGTATCTGGTTTGTGCAAGAAATGGAAAATTCCAGTGGCCTATTTTTTATCAGAGAACAGTACAAAAGCTGAAAATTTAAAAAGTTTGGTTGTTTAGCTGCATTAAAAAGCTTAAGGAATGTGGGTTTATAATTAAAGCTATAGTATGTGATCAAGGGTCAAATAATAGATGGGCAAACGCAGAATTAAATATCACATCGGAAAATCCAGTTTTAGAAATTGAGAAAAAAAATTTACTTTTTTTACGATGTTCCGCACTTAATAAAAAGCATTAGGAATCAACTTATTCCGAATAATTTTATATTCCGAAATAAAATAGTATCGTGGAAAGTTATTCAAGACACGTACAATTTGGATAAGGAAAGTGAAACGGCAAGATCTTTACCAAAATTATCAGACATGCATATATTTGTTAGATCATTTTCGACCTCGTTAATTTCTGAAGCCGGTTCTGCCCTAAAACCGGCCCTGCCTTAAAACCGATTGTGTAATTTAAAGTCATTCAAGCTGCGGCAGCGAATTGCCCGAGCTTGTTTGTATTGCATTGTTTCTCACGAGCCTATTTAGTTTTTTTTGGGACCTTGCAATTCATGGTAAATCATTTACAACCTACATATCCGTCGAAATTTTGGTATCAGGTCAGGCTTATTTCTGTTCAGGGTGACGTAATCTATATTCGCACGCAGCTCAGCTGCTTTCTTTCGTAGAATTCTTAACGCAGTTAGGGACATTTGATACTAGTCGGTCTCGCGAACAAATTGTCAAAAGGAAGAAAATTTTAGTAGAGCTCCTGTTATTCTGTGCATTATATTTCTGACTTCAGACCTTAATACTGCTTTCCTTTTCAAAGACAGCTTTGTTTTAGTTTATCGATAAGCCAACTTAAGCGCCTTGCCTTCCGTAACACACTGCATTAATCTGTTGTGCCCAAGTAATAGGGTCACGTTCTGTAAAGCCCAAACCTTCTTTTCGATTAATTTAACTTCTGAATTTAAGACATTTGATACGCCTGGACTTTCCTGACTTGGCAGTTCCAAGTATGTGAGACTTCCTTTGTGCTTTGTTTTAATCAGGGTTTCCCCGAGTTCATGATGCAGTGTTTCCTTTCATGTTGCAACAAGGAGACGAAAGATTTAGTGTGGATTAGTAAAAGTGAGATGGACTCTTCTGTAGCGCGGGGGCAATCTTTAAGCTCCGCGATTTTAAAAATTAATTAGTAGCCAGCCTGCAGTTCAGACAGACGTGTTTGTTTTGCACCCTCGGGGGTCGCCTCGGCGATTCGCCGGGGGACCTTTTGTGTTAACCCACTTCGGTGATATCCAGTTAAATTAATGTTTTGTGAAAGATTTCTGTTCTTTCCCCGCGGGACGTTGTGTGTTCGGCGGATGTTTTTTTTTTTTGGGCGGCGTCTTAATGTTTGTTTAACTCAACCCCAGAGTCGGGAACGGAGTTCTTTTGCATCCTGTTGCACAATTAAAACAAGACGCCCTATGAAGCCTACTTAATGTGCCCATAGTGAGTGGGAAACTTCTGCTGTTTGCAAATCCAGTTACGTCGCGCCGAGATCCGAATATATTTTCGTTCCCGGGGGGGGGGGGGGGGGACCGCATTCATCGTGAATTTACTCTGCCCTCTTTTGGACCGCTGTCTACCGTTCCACTTAACCCTTGGGTCTACCCTGTTCTACACTGCAGGAAGCAGCACCAACCCCAGCGTCCTTTGAAGCATCACCGAGGCTTGGACTTCCAACAGACTACCATGCCTGGGCTAAGGTAAATTTGTACATTGTTAACTATTACTGTTACGCTTATCCAGTGCCGGGTGTGTTATTATCATTTGTTGTTGCGCAGTGTGCGGAGCTACGAACATTGCGTACGTCTTTGTATTTTAATTATGTCAGTTGATCATTGAAGGCGGAAGCTTTACTCCTGCCAATATTTCAGTTGTTTATTCTTTGTAACTCTGTTTAGACTAATTTAGTTCTTGCGTGGGATCCCCTTTTGTCCTCAGCTAGGGTGTAACCTTTTTGATAGCCGACTTTTGGCTTGATGTACTAAAATTTAAATCATTAAATTTCATTATTGGCTAAATTAATTATTGGTTTGATTTAAATGTGTGAACCTATTGAGTCCTCAACTAAAGACGGCTTTAGCCGAGTGTAATTTCACGTAAAGACCAGAGCATGCGATAGAACGCGTAAGCCCTTAAGACAGGGGTGTTTTGTATTTTGTTTTTAGCTTCCAGAGCGGTGGCCATCGAAGGTAAGTGACTTCGATTTTTGTGGCCACCCTACGTTTGCATCCGGCGTCGGTGGAGCTGACGAGTGACGCTGGAGTGGTTTAAAGCAACCTGGAGGACTTTTTCATTGCTACGTGGTATTTCTTGTTTTCGCTGCGTTAGCAATTCTCTGTTTAAAAACAAGTGGCGCTCCGAGCATTTTCCCCCTTTATGAATGGAATTGTTAGGGATTAAAATAGGATAACCCCTGTCGGTTTCGTTAAGTTTGTCGAACCACGCCTTCCCGATTAAGCTAGTTGAGGGTAACAGAAGCCGAGCATCTGATTCGAGACATTTTTAGATCTGTGTCTTTTAGGAAACCGGCAAACCCTTCTAACCCTAACCCAACCCGCTCTTTGACGTTGAATACATGCAATGTCGATTCATTAAGATTATACCGTAACATATTTCCCAACAACTTTCAAAAAAATGAGATGTACATTAGCCTTTAATGTATTCAGAGATTCCATGACTGCTGCCATTCGGACAGGAATATCTATGGGACAGTTATCATCGTCATATGACGCAACAGCTGATTTAAAAAAATTCGTAAACGATTTATGGAATGCGTTGAACAGCTCCAATTTGCGTGCAAAAAATCTAAATCGAGTACGGCTTGCAGACAAAAATATTAACATCAAAAGAATATTAGAAAAGGCCTTACAGGAAGCTTTGCATCTCAAAACCGCCGCACGTAAAATTCCCCCTTGTTTTAACGTAACCCATTGCCGCTTGCTTAATGTTGCACAAAGATTAAAAAAAAATACAAGGTTGAGTTTTTATTAACAAGCCGCCTAACGCAAGATGTGTTAGCAAATACATTTGCCGTATTCCGCCAAAAGGGTGGTAATAATGATAACCCAACTGCCAAAAGTTTTAGGCTCTCTTTTCGGCATCTGTTTTGCGCAAATTAAAAAAGATTTCGATGAAGTCTAATTGTGAAGATGATGAGCAACAATTTATTTTTAATGTGCGTGATACGCCATCTCCAGTCACAAACATCTTCTGCAGTTCCGACAACTATTAAAAGTGTTGACGAAAATGGCTATCAAATCGGTAGCAGCACTGAAGATATGAAGAATACTACTACAAAAAATGCGTTAGAAGATTGCGCCGTGAGATACACAGCAGGATTTATATTGCGACAGTGTTTTTACAAATTTAAATGTAGTATATGTGAAAGAGAACTGATAAGTGTATCAAATTCCCGACAACTTCGTGAAAAAAGAAACAACCAAAAGATACGACACAGAACTAATTAAGCAAAAAGCTTATCCCTGTAACATATCCGTTTTTGGAAAACTATGCCCACCAAATAATATGACAAACGACGTGGTGCAATGAACTTTAAAGATATTTTCACAATTTTATCCGAACATGAAAATCCAGCAAGCAGTATTAACCAATTTATGTAAGATTGCCGAAAACCATCTAAACAACCTGATGCCTACATTTCTGGCGAAGAACATAGGAAGTTTATAATTCAATATAGTTGGTGCGCTTACAAAAGCAAACCACGTGGGAATCCACATTTATTCGTAAACATGCAAAGAGGTTTAAAGCTAATTCAAAAATTCGTAAAATACATCACGAATGAAATATTTGTAAAACTAACTTTTTTTTAGCTTATATATTTACTTCCGTAGTATTACTTTATATACAATAAATATGTATATATGTATATAAATAAATATAATATTTGTAAATTTTTATTTATTTTTGGTGTTCTTAGTCATATTGTCTAGTTGAGGACCATTTCTACAACAGGTAAAAGTATTTGCGACGCCGCGCCGGCCGTAATGAGCGGTGACTAATATCTCTCTACCAGTGGTCGGAATGTACCGGAACGGCGTTCCGGTTCGTGAAATATTATCAAGAGTCGTTCCGTCTCGTAAAATTTCATCAAAATCCGTTCCGTTTCGTGAAAAAATTTCCAAAAAGAGATGGAAAAGAAAGAGGCAAATATAGCGGCGTTCACAAAATGATTGAATCAGTACAATTAGTCAGCAACCTTAGCGCAATAGTCTGACGCTCTCGATGAATTGAGCGAAATGTATTATCTGTTATATTACCTTACAATATTTAGAGTTTTGAATTTTGTTGAATTATTTTGATTTTATTGCCTATTATTGAGTTATTCTAGAAGGAAATGAATAAACTTTATTTTGTTGTATTTATACCGTTCGTGTTTTTTTTAAATTAAATTAAATTAAACTGGTTTGTGTCGACTATTGACGGAAAAAAACACATATTATTAGAACATTATTATTATTTTCCGCGGTGCCCCCCCATAGCATTCCGGTTCGTCAAAGTTTACATTCCGACCACTGCTCTCTACCCGTTATAAAATATAACAAGGGTCAAAGCTTCCCAGATAAGTGGTGCTTAGTTTTCTTTTGAATGTGTACCTGGTGCACTACATTAACTAGAGAAACTACAGTGACTATATAATCACAGTGTGGCCATTCAATTGTTGGCTGGTACTTTTGAATCCAATGTCAAAATTAGATTTTGCGAAAAACCATGGTGATGTAATAAAAAAATCGAATTTTTTTAACGGCGCCGGCGTAAGCGACATTTGGTAACAAAAATTACTAAAGTCAAAATAAAATTTGACAATTATTCATTTGCTGAAGTGAAAGATTTTGTTATTCAAAATGACTGATCTCTTAAATATAATAAAATACCACAAAGGGCTTTAAATGCTGAAGAAATATGAGTCATACGGTGTCTTCACTTTATTACAATTAATGGAAATTGGAAAGTTCAAATCCAAAACACAAATGATATAGCATCCTTTGTAGAAATCTCGGTAATTTAATATGCTTTATTAACATCTAAATTATATTAGATAGGTACATGGGCTAAACCCCACTATAGCTCACTGGTGCTTAGGCGCATGCGCGTGATAATGTGATTCTCAGTTTGTCGGAGGCAAAACACGGGAGTCTCATGCCAGACCCAATCTTGACTACCGTCAAGGTGCGCATTTAAGTTAGCTGCAGTTTAAGATGTGTGTGTAATTAGTACAAAAATGCCTGTGTATCATCGTAAAACAAGCAGTTAGTCCAATCGTCGACAATAATATAGACTTTGAATTTCCCAATGAGTATTTCTCTTAGTTATAGCTTAAAATCCAGTTTCACCATTGGCATAACAGGTTATGTTTTGCCAATTTTAAGTAAAATTTCGGATTGCCAATAAATATCACGTTGACGGAATTGTATTACAAACCTCAAAGTGACGCATATGACAGAGGAACAAACATGGCGGACGTGGCGGTACTCTCCTATATCTACTGGCTCTGAGAGAAACGACTCCCTGTATATAGGTTACTAAGAGTTGGGCAAACAGCGGGATACATTTTGATTGGTTTGGATCACTTTTTACGAGGCATGTGTGATAAATGTGGCCTTTTTACATATTAGGCATTTACGAAAATTATACCGGTAGATACCTATAGGTATATACCGGTTAGTCAGCTGATACTTAAGGTAGATGGATCTGATCACAAAATTTTCGAACGCAAATTGTGGTAAATTTGGGCAACATAACCTAAAATTTCGTAAATAACCAACTATCAGTCATGGACGACAAAACATTGCTCTCCGTTTTACCAATAGTCTCGGAATTATTAGACAGTGACGATGAAGTAGCAGTCCTTAATAACTATTTTTTACAAAAAAAACGAGAAGCACGAATTGAAATAAAAAATTATGTAGCGAATGTAGCTCTTATGTATAGTCTTGATGGTAAGTATACTATTTTGGCTTTATTTTGAGAACTTAAAAAATAAAAATATGTTATGTACCTATACCGTATTTTACAGATTTTAAAAGCCACTTAGGTTGCGAAGAGACACCTTTGAACATTTAATTGGAGTGTTAGGGCTCTATTTAAATCCAAAGAACAAAATGGAATCGGAAGACCTACAAAAGCACCAGAACAGCAATTGCTGGTAGTCTTATGTTTGCTTGCTAATCAGGAAGTTTTCAGGTTTGCTATTTTTATTAATAGCTCATCTGTAGCAATTTTAAGAAAACACATTTTTACAGAACTATCGCTGAAAGATTCGACATTTCCAAGTCCACCGCATGGTGTTATCTGCATAAAATTTGTGCAATCTTAGTACAATTATCAAGCAATTATATTAAATGGCCAGTTGGTGTGCAGGCTGTTAAAACAATGGCAGCATTTCAAAAAAGGCAAGATTTTGTGAATGTTATAGGTGCTATTGATGGTACGCACATTCCGATCAGTGCTCCTCTAAAGCAGCAAATGGTTTACTGCAATAGAAATAAATATCACTCAATCATATTACAGGCTGTATGTGACACAAATTATATGTTTACCGATGTCTTTGCAGGTATGATCAAATACAGCTTTTATTAAATGTATTATGTTCATGCACGATGTAAGCTTATTTCAAACATTTGGCAGGTTATCCTGGCAGTGTACATGATGCTCGAGTATTTTATAACTCCCCGCTAGGCAGAAGGATTGAAGAAAATCCAAATAATCTTTTCCCACAAGACAGCCACATTTTAGGAGACTCGGCTTATAAAAATACTAAATATGTATTAACTCCGTATAAAGACACTGCACATTTGACAAGAATTTAGAAAAATTATAATTTTAAACATTCATCTACACGTGTGTTTATTGAACAATCATTTGGGTTATTAAAGGGTCGGTTTAGGATTTTAAAACACGTTAGTATTTATAGAACCCAGCTTATTCCAACACTAATTATTGCATGTTGTGTTTTACACAACATTTGTATGGAGAGAGACGATAAAGATATTGAGCCATATTTTGATGAAAGCATGGTTCCGTTGAAATTCCATATTCAAATAATGATTGTACTGGTCTAAATAAGAAAAACTGTATTGCTAATATGCTTTATAAGAAATAAAAATATTTATTTGTTTTTTAAAACATTGATTAATTCTTTAAATAGCTCAATTTTTTCCTCATGACGTGCTGCAGCTTCCTCTCGAAATCGCTTGGCCCATTCAGGTTCAACATCAGAAGTTATTTTCCTTGAAGTTGACGTAGTAGGTGTTTCATACTGTAACCGATATACTTTGAATAACTAAATTAACTAAGTTATTAAGTAGCTACCTCTGATCTGCTAGAAGGGCTTGAAGTTTCGACTAAAGTTAAAGGTCCTGATTCACTACCACTAATACTTGCAGTTGGTTCACTAGCATTACTTGCAAGGCACAATAGTTCGGGATTCACGTCTGCATCTTTGCCAAAAATCTCTTGAAATTGATTAAAGTAAGGCCATGTTTTGGAACCCCTACCAGTTGATGTATTGTGGTCTTGGATACGTTTATAAGTTTTTTTTTAAATTCCTAAATTTCATATCGCATTCGTATCCACTAAATTTGTAACCCAATTTGTTAACTTCATTTGCGACAAGCTTCCAAACTGCTGAATTTGTTTTTTTAGCTGATCTGAATAAATACAAATGATCCTGATAAGTCGACAACAGTAATTTAATATTGGCATCAGTCCACTTTCTTACATTTTCTGAACAAGGATTATTCACATATCCAATCTCTTCCTCATCTACAACAGAAGCAGAGATAAAAACTGAAACTGCTGTGTTTAAATTAAAAGCAATTGATTACCTACCTTCTTCATTTTCTTCAATATTACAAACATTTTCACTTTCCTCCTGCATATAACTAATGTGCGTTTCTTCAAAGTGACGCTGAATTTCTTCATAGTCGCCTTGAAGTCCGGATACCGAACACTGTCCTACTGCATTTTCTTCACGATTCATTATAGTAATAAACCTTAAATACAAAAAGCGAGTGCGATCAAATGTAAACAATTCGTGTTTTTTAGGTTATGTTGGACACATGTTTGATCTACCGACGTAATTCTCTCGGTTTATAATTTATGTACCCGGTAGGCGAGTTCGGTATATCGGTATAATTTTCGAACGCAGGGCCGGTGCGAGCGGTATCTACCGGTATAATTTTCGTAAATGCCTATTTTGTAACATGTTACGATCGATAGTTTCACACATGCAATTCTAAATTTTAACTAAATGGGTCGTATATTCTTAATTGTCGGTTCTAGAAATCCTACGAATGATCAATACTCTGAAAACTCTCCCATCAAAGGCAAGTTAGTAAGATGGGTTCCCATAACCTTCTTGTTCGACATATGTCAAATATCTAACTTTGATAAAAAATGTATGTCAAATTAGGCCATTTTTGTTCCCATCAGCAATGACTGATTGAGTTATGTCTAAATTTTAACTTGAAATTGGCAAGACTGTAAGTCTATGTCAAATTCGAAGTTATCAGGTTATGTTTTCCATCAGTTTCTGTCAAATAACAAACAAAATCTAACCTACTAACCTCGAATTTGACAGAGACTTACAGTCTTGCTAATTTTAAGTAAAATTTCGGATTGCCAATAAATGTCACGTTGACGGAATTGTGTTACAAACCTCAAAGTGACGCATATGACAAAGGAACAAACATGGCGGACGTGGCGGTACTCTCCTATATCTACTGGCTCTGAGAGAAACTAGAGATCCTGTATATAGTTTACTAAGAGTTGGGCAAACAGCCTGATTTGACATACATTTTTGATCCAAATTAGATAGTTTGAAAACAAATGGTACACCACAGCAGCCTTCTTAGACATTGCTCAGGCTTTTGATAAGGTGTGGATAGAAGGTCTTAAAGCAAAACTTCTAGAAAGAAACATACCTAGCTACCTTCAAGCCATAATCTTTTCGTTCCTCGAAAAAAGAACATTCGCTGTCAAGGTTAACTCGGCCATCTCTGAAACAAAGGATATAAAAGCGGGGGTCCCACAATGGAGTATTTTAGGACCTCTACTATTCAACATATACACATCCGATATCCCGAACCATCAGTGTCGTTAGCAATGTTTGCTGACGATACGGCTATTCTTACTCAGAGTGAAGACTTGGAAGAAGCCATTCAACAACTGCAAAATACAACAGACAAAATCAGTAAATGGTGCAAACAATGGAACATTCAAATCAACCCCATAAAATGTCAATGCAAAATATTTACACTCAGAAGAATAATCGATCCACCTAACATCAAAATTAATGGAAATGTAATACCTTGGAATCCCCAAGATTCCGCCATTAAATACCTTGGAGTACACCTGGACAAGAGGTTAAGTTGGAGTTTCCATATAAATCATAAGCTAAAGCAATGCTATCTCCGATTGAAACAACTGTATCCACTAATAAATCGGAAATCTTCGCTCAGACCAGAGTGTGCAATGCTCATGTACAAAACCTTACTTCGACCTCTGGCATTATACGCTTCCTCAGTTTGGTGTAATACTACTAAAACCAACATCACCAAATTGCAGAGATATCAAAACAAGGTCCTCCGAATAGCAGTTAACGCTCCGTGGTACATTAGGAACACACAACTACATCATGAACTAGGAATATCATTAATACAAGACTATATCCACGCGAGGGCCAAGACCTTCTTAGATAATATAAACAACTGTGATGGAGCAAAATACTACAATCTTTGTAAGCCCAATATTCACATACGACTCAAGAGAAAGTTACCCCAAGATGTAATACCAGATGAGATTAATAATTAAAGTGAACCTACTTCATACTTTTATGTAATTCGGGATATTACTGTAAACCCGCATAGTAATTGGCATTGTTAAAATGTAAAACAATTTAAAATGTTGATCTGACAAACAAATTAAACTAAAAAAAAAAAAAAAGATAGTTGACATATGTCGTACAAAGAGGTTATGAGAACCAACCTTGCTAACTTGCCGTTGATGGGAGAGTTTTCAGAATATTGATCATTCTTAGGATCTCTAGAACCGTCTATTAGGAATAGACGTCCAATTTAGTTACGAGTTAGATTTGTGTGTGCAACTATCGGTCGTAACATGTTACAAAATATGTAAAAACGGCACGTTCATCACACATGCCTTGCAAAAAGTGATCCAAACCAATCAAAATGTATCCCGTTGTTTGCCCAACTCTTAGTAACCTATATATAGGGACTCTAAGAGAAACTACAGTGACTATATAATCACAGTGTGGCCATGCAATTGTTGGCTGGTACTTTTGGATCCAATGTCAAAATCAGATTTTGCGAAAAACCATGGTGATGTAATAAAAAAATAGAATCTTTTTAACGGTGTAAGCGACATTTGGTAACAAAAAATTACTAAAGTCAAAATAAAATTTGACAATTCATTTACTGAAGTGAAAGATTGTTATTCAAAGTGACTGATCTCTCAAATACAATAAAATACCAAAGGGGGTTTAAATGTTGAAGAAATATGAGTCATACGGTGTCTTCAATTTATTACAATTAGTGGAAATTGGAAAGTTCAAATCCAAAATACAAATGATATAGCATCATTTGTAGAAATCTCCTCGGTAATTTAATATGCTTTATTAACATCTAAATTATATTAGATAGGTACATGGGCTAAACCCCAATATAGCCCACTGGTGCTTAGGCGCATGCGCGTGATAATGTGATTCTCAGTTTGTCGGAGGTTCTACAAATGTATAGACAATGGAGGCAAAACACGGGAGTCTCATGCCAGACCCAATCTTGACTGCTGTCAAGGTGCGAATTTAAGTTAGCTGCAGTTTAAGATTTGTGTGTACTTAGTACAAAAATGCCTGTGCATCACCGTAAAAAAAGCAGTTAGTCCAATCGTCGTATGTAATTGTGAATTTGAATTTCCCAATGAGCATTTCTCTTATCCATAACTTAAAATCCAGTTTCACCACTGGCATAACAGTTCCTTTATGCGCATATTCCGTAAATGTCAAAATGTACCAGTGGGCTATACTGGAGTTTTCCCGACATTAACTACTTGCTATACATGTTCAACCTGGAATTGCAACTGTACACCGCAATAATCTATTGAGCAGTTACTTACGATATTTAAGCGATATAAAACTTACAGGAAAATATGTATTTCTCTGTTAAATGTTCTGGTTTGTTTGATGTTAATACTGAAAATCGTAAATAACTAATTGGCAAACTATAGTTTGTAAAACTCACGGCCACGGGAAAACTAATGGTAGATTGCATCACGCGATACGTCCACTCAAACTTTTGACAAGTTATAAAATGCAAATGTCTTATTTTGACATTAGTAACTTTTTGTAACTAAACATTTTATACACTGTTAAAAATGACAATAACTTGGAATCCTTTTGCCTTCAACCAATAGAAAACATGACCATCGTATGGCCACACTGTGATTATATAGTCACTGTAAGAGAAACTAGAGTTCCTATATGTATTAAGAGTTGAGCCATTGGATCCACAAATCAAGGACCATGTGATGTAGCAAAGATATATTTCATTTGTTTTAGTTGAAAGAAGTATGCATAAAGTTTAAAATCGGCAAAAATCAGGTACTCCATGGTTTGTGGATCCAAAACAAGTCACCCTACATGTCCCAACTCTTTATATACAGGGACTCTAAGAGAAACTAGAGTTCCTATATATAAAGAGTTGGGACATGTAGGCGACTCATTTTGGATCCACAAATCATGGAGTACCTGATTTTTGTTGAATTTAAATTTTATGCAGATCATGCATACCTATGGACAAGAGTTTGACAACCATTACAAATTAGAATCACATTTTGTGACAGTTGTGACAGATACTTAACAAATATTTTTAATTTGAAAACTATTGTGCAATGACTGGTGGTTCAGCAATTAATTGAAAAAATCGAACAGATCTGGGATATTAGATGCATCTTTTTCTAAGGAATGAGAAAATAAAGCGTATCTGGGTAAATAACAGCAAAATTAAATTTTAAGTTAACAAGCCGTTTATTCTCTGTATGTAATTTTTGGCAGTGGTCTATTATGATATGTTTTATCGGACTTTTTTAACTGCCACCGTTTATGTAATAAACATTTTGCGGATGATCAGTGGTGATTAAACGTGGAAAAACGAGACTGCAATACAGTGCTATTCCAACATTATTCAATTTTTGGTAACCAGATTTAAATAAATGTGAAAATTCTGAAAACGAACTAATCGATGTTGAAATCATCAAACGGCAGATTATTCAGGCCAGTGTTAATCAGTGCAAAAAGACAATTTTCCTCTGGAGAAGTTGAATTACGTCGCCTCAAATTTTCTAACGTTAGTAGTTGAGCATTACATTACATTCATACCAGATTTACAACTGCCACGAAACATCCTACCCCACACCGAAGATTATAAGCAGAGGTTTTTCATAACACAAGATTTCAATACCTGTTTATTTCTAACCGCAGTTCACTTGCGTCATCAGAAACACTTTTTACCATAACCTCAAAACACACTAGGACTAAAAAGGTAACTAGTTTTAGCCGGCAAATTTTTCATGTTTTAATAATTCCACATAAATATTATTTTTCTTGCACGTTGCCTCAGATTTCTAAATGAATGAATTCTGTGATTTGACATGTCAATTAATGACATTTTGTTTGTCTTACATCTTTCAAATATAAAAAATGAAATATATTATTGCTGAATCATGTGATCCTTGATTTGTGGATCCAATGTCCCAACTCTTTATATATAGGAACTCTAAGAGAAACAAGCATACAGCGCCATCTACTATAGGATTCTTACAATATCTTTTCCGTGACCGGCCTTGCATTTAGGTTAGAGGTCTAAGGAATTATTAGCCTATGACATTGGACACTGTTAGTAACTGAAGTTACCCCCTAGGCGAGGTCGACGTCAGGATGCTGCTACATAAATATCTGGAAAAGCAAGGCAGAACAGTCAAGAAGACATTATGGAATTTTTCGATAACATAAAACATGTTTTAGAAAATTCTGATCCTAATTTAGTGTTTGATTATGACTAAACAAATGTGCAAGATGATCCTCGGGCTAAAAAAAGTAATAGTACCAAGGGGCACAAGAAGAGTCGAGAGGGTTCAAAATCATTCAAAGACTTGCGTAAGCATTATAGTCCGGACGCAGGAGAAGTTATTCCTGATATAGAGGAAAAATGTTTCGCAAAATTTAAAGAGGTATTTTTGACAGAGTTAGGTGCAAGTTTAGACGATATTCTTGCGGAAATACCTGGTCAACACCGTAGCGATCGATGGTACTGCAGTTAATTAAGCCTATCTAAACACTAACACTGCAGAAGGTTGGGTGTTCAGATCACGTCGCGGTCACCATTATGCAGTGTTAGTGTTCAGATAGGCTTAACTAACTGCATTAATATTAGAATTGTCTTTCATATTTGAAACTGAAACCTCGTGTTTTATTTCTCTGAATACAATTCTAATATTAATGCCTATCTAAAACCTATCTAAACACTAACACTGCAGTACGAAGAGAGGATGAAAAGGCTAACCATCTCAAACTTCGGAAGAGTTTGTAAAATGAGATCTTCCACTTCCTGTGCGAATGCAGTAAAGAATATGATATACAATAATTTTTTTGGAAATGTGGCTACGCGCTATGGCGTAGAAAATGAATATAGAGCTATAGCCGACTTTGAATATCAAACAAGAAAAACTGCAGCTTTACACTCTAAAGAATGTTTTAAATTTTATCATACAAAACAATAGTTTATGCTTGTTTAAAACTTAATTTTATATTAGTAATTGTAATTATTACTTTAAAATTTTACACAACCGTTACTTTTGATTTGCTTATGTTTCTCGAATAAAGAAATAATGTACAAATGTTAGTAGTCTATTTTACCAGTGTCCTTTTAAAAGAACACTTTTTTTGTAAAAACTGTACATTTAATTTAGTTTTTAAGCTTTAGTGCTTTTTCTGTAAGGACAATAAACGCCTTTTTCCAAACTTTTACAGTTCCTGTTAAAAAAAATTCTTGGCAAAACAGGGTGTGTGGCGTTTAAAAGGACAGTGGCAATATCTGGGTTAACGGCCTTGATGTTTTTTGATATCTAGTCACGGAGAGTATAAATATCTGAAGTCCGAGGCCGAGGTAGGAAACCAGGTACAACTAATAAAAATTTGGAAAAGATGGTGACAGCGTTTATGGAACGAAAAAGGTCAACATCTGCAATAGCAAAAAAATTTCAAACAAGTAAGGCCCTGAACACACGGGATTCCGTATCCCAGATTCGGTATGCAGGATACAGAATCTGAGTCTGTTCAGACACGGCGACTGAATCTCAGAAGCGGGCCTTCAGTCACTTGCAGTGCCGTGCTGTTATGGACCTAGCATTGCTGTTCTTTGTTTCTGTCGAATTAGTCTAGAAGTGCTGTATTTAAAGTCAGGGATTGGGCTCTACAAAGCTAATAAACTTTTCATTGTCAAATAATGTACGCTCTATGATCGTTGTATAGTAATGAACGCCTTGCTTATTCGATTTAAATAGAAGTTGCAGAAAATCTGCTACGCCTATGATATGATATCATATGTTCTGGCTGGAAAAAGTAGGCGAGTCCAGGCCGTGGTACACGTGGACTCATATCCTTTATATGCTCCAATGGTAAATCGGTATCCGAGATACAGAATTTGTCGCCGGCGGCCGAAATGGAGAGATAAGGAAAATCGGCCGCCGGCGACACATTCTGTATCTCGGATACCGATTTACCATTGGAGCATATGGAGGATATGAGTCCACGTGTACCACGGCCTGGACTCGCCTACTTTTGCCAGCCAGAACATATGATATATCATAGGCGTAGCAGATTTTCTGCAACTTCTATTTAAATCGAATAAGCAAGGCGTTCCTTACTATACAACGATCATAGAGCGTACGCTATTTGACAATGCAAAATTTATTAGCTTTGTAGAGCCCAATCCCTGACTTTAAATACAGCACTTCTAGACTAATTCGACAGAAACAAAGAACAGCAATGCTAGGTCCATAACAGCACGGCACTGCAAGTGACTGAAGGCCCGCTTCTGAGATTCAGTCGCCGTGTCTGAACAGACTCAGATTCTGTATCCTGCATACCGAATCTGGGATACGGAATCCAGTGTGTTCAGGGCCTAAGTCAACGGTTCACAGAATCAAGCAAAGAAATAATTTTAAAACTTATAAGAAACAAAAAAGGCCCAAACGAAAAACTATTAAATACTGCCATTGCAAGGTCAAGAATGTTATATGAAATGTTACGTGCGGCACGTGAAACATGCTTAGTGATGGATGACGAATCATATTTTAAATATGATTTTGCTACACTAGCAGGTCCTCAATATTATGTTGCTAAGGATACGTCTGTACTTTCAGATGCCGAAAAATTTATTGGAATTGAAAAGTTTGGGAAAAAAGTGCTAGTGTGGCAGGCAATATGCCAGTGCGGAAGACGAAGCAATCCCTTTTTTACGAAGGCTGCATAAATACGGATGTTTATGTAAAAGAATGTTTGCAAAAACGCCTACTTACTTTATGCGAAGCCACAATAAACCAACAATCTTTTGGCCTGACCTAGCTACATCGCATTATGCAAAAGAGACATTAGACTGGTTTGAACAAAATGAAGTCCAATTTGTAGCGAAATCATGTAATCCACCAAACACCCCAGAACTTAGACCTATAGAACGCTACTGGGCTCTGGTCAAAGCAGTTCTCCGTAAAGAAGGGAAATATGCTACATGCTTTAAAAATTTTAAAAAATTGTGGTTAAATGGGTCGACAAAAGTAGATGAGGGAATTTTGATAAATTTAATGAGACATGTTAAGGGAAAGGTGCGCCAAAAGTATGTAGACTAATAATTTTGATGTTGAAGTTTTCTGATTATGTATTATGTTATTTGGTTAAAACTATTAAATCGTTTTCCATATACGTGGCTTTTTATTTTCTATTTTAAATGTGTGCTTTCATTTCTGGACCAAGCCTTAGTTGCTTTGTTACGTAAATTTGATTTGCAAATATTTTTCAACTGTGCATTGAAATTAATTGTCACCTATTACGTCAAACTAAACGTCAACAGCCTCCAAAACCAAACATGACAAATGCTCAATTCTAATTGTATACTATTAACTTTATATGATACGGTAAGTAATTTTTTATAATTGCACTTTTTAAATTGTCTTTGATTTTCTTTAACATTGATAGAACAAGATTATTACCCACCTTGTACTGGTCTTATACCACCTCCAATACAGCAATCCTTCTGAAGTCAACAGTTTGGACCCTTTCTTAGTCCTGTTGTAATGTCCCGCTCACGAACACTGACAGTAAACCCCTACTAACCAACAGCTGTCAACTAGCCAACTCCCGGCAGCTTTCAGCACATACTGCGCCTTACTCTGCTCGAGTTCCTGCCACCTTCCAGAATAGACCTCCTTAAAACATCTATCTGGCAAGTTAGCTGTCACAAATAAATTCCAACTGTCACACCTCTTCCGTAGCTCCAAAATTCATCGACCTCTGTCGTCAGTAGCCAACAGAATACCTCAGATATGGTCCTGTCTCTGCTATTCCCCTTTGAATGGAACCTCTAGAATGTATCCAAGAACTCAGTATTCAGCAATACTCAAACTAACGTAATTCCTTGTCAATGGTATTCTTCAAAATAAACTGTTTCAATCCAAATCATTAATTCTTAACTTCTTAATAACTCTTCTTGTATCTATTTAGCTATACCATCTTCCAATTCTCTTCTGTAACTTAAACTTCATTTCTCATTCTTATCTCTTGATATTTCACTTGTATCTTAACCCCATAGCTTTATTAATTACCCTTTTTAACTTTTCCAAACTAATACATTAAAAATAGGGTAAAATTTCTATATTTTTTATTAGACCAAGATTGAAAATTAAAAGTTGTATTTTCTCATTATTAGAACAAAATACCTATCTACCCTCTATTTCATTCTTAATGCCTTTTATATTATAACATTATTTGACCCTTACCTACTTTAAATTATATTCTTACCAGAATCTGCATTTGTCATTATGATACTACTTTCAATCTATCCTTTCTAAATTCAAAACACCAATAGTTATCCTTTCCTTAAGAATTTGCTGTAATTTAGATTTATTCAATAAATTATTTTCAAACATCCTCTACCTTTTGACTGGGTAAAAATATATTGTATTAATATCCCAAATTTCTTTTATAGATTCCAAATTTAGTCAAAACCAACAGATAGTGTATCATAACAATATATATTCTTATGTAATTTCTATGCCTTGCAACTGCATTATCTTGCATTGTATGTTTATTTGTTTGTATATTTGTGTACATATGTGGTTGATAATAAGCAATTCGCCATACCTACAACTTTTTCTTCACACAAGTGCAAGTGTTCATCGAGTGCGGGGTGAAACTACACCCACCCCGATCACAAGATAACAATTATACCGGCTGCGAGTCTACTACGAGCCGCGCGACGGAGGCTCGCGGCCGATCCATTTTCTGTCGGTTTTTGTGGCCAGCTCAAAGGGGAAAATTAAATCGGTATTGGTTAGTTGACGACTGCGGCGTGAAAATTAAAGTGAATAATTTGAAAACGAAAACGTGTTACCGTGCTGCAACTGCTGCCGGCTGTGGCTGTATTTGGTGAGTAAAAATTATTGTATAGTTTAGGTTTATCTAGCTCAATTCGTGTCTGGTTAAATCAGTAATCAGTAGTTAGCTCCGTTATTTCTCCCCATAGTTGATTTTTTATATCTCTTCAGATCATTCACGATCCCTAAACGTCTAGGCTCTTAACCTTCCCTGCTAATGTATTTTGCAAAAACTCCCAAAACATGCATCAGCAGCCGGGATGAGACTATTGCGGTTGTAAGCACGTCACAAGAAGAAGAAACCACGTGCGAAACAGCAACAGTAACTAAACCAACGGAACCTAGCGAGGAGATAATGAAAGAACCGCCACATCTTTTAGATGTCGGAAAGTACCTAAATCAAAGGATTGACGACGAGATGAAGCTAAAACTTCTCAGCACTCCATGGATCCCGGAAGATAGGGCCGGCGGTTGACGTGGGTAGTATGGGTAGTACTACCCACTCGAAAATTACAGTGTGGGTAATTACCCACTCGAAACTTTCGAACAAATTCTAAAATTTGAAATTGGAGGGTGGATCCTATTCGGAGCTACAGCCAGAGGTAGTCATAGAGATCTCTTTTACGCTTTGTGCCGCCCCTGTGCAGTGTGATGCAAATATATCACAATAACGTACAAAAAAGTCAGTGTTCGAATGTATATAAATTAAATGCAATTTTTCGTCGAAACTATTAACTCGCTCATATACCAAACCAAGCGAGCCTCTCATCTGAAAACAAAAGACATGCTGGCGCTGGCCCTTGAATTTGGATTGTTTACTTTTCCTTAAAAATATCAAGTCGATCAGATTCCTACGCGACGCGAAACGCGCAAGTACTTGGGTTGTTTATACTTCGTCAAAACACGACAAGAATTATGCGTTATCTTTTACCCCAACGATTTCCAACTCGTGTCGTGCACAGTTCGGCCGAATTTAAAGTCGAGCGTAATCGTGGTGGGAATATAGCATGGTGTGCTCACCGGCCCGCTTAAATTCGTCCTATCGGGGCGGGGCAATGACATTAGCAACGAGATAAACCGTAAAAAGCTAGCAGCGCTTGGTACGGGTACGGGTACGGC
>OW679196.1:164181490-164341876 GCA_940337035.1 Agriotes lineatus | reverse complement strand
AAACAACTTTGGTTCTGTCGTAAAGACTTTTTACAACGCCTGTCTTTATGTTTTTGTGATGGTTAGAATTAAAATCTAAGTACCTATTAGTATTGGTTTTCTTACGGTATACTGATGTTTCAAAAGTATTTATTGTGCGTGTGATTAGTGTATCAAGAAAGGGTAACTGATTGTTTTGCTCTGTTTCTAATGTGAATTTGATGGAGGTTTCTTTACTGTTAATATGTTCAAGAAATTTGTCCACCTCATCCATATCATGAGGCCAAATTGCAAAAACATCATCGACATATCTCCACCAAACTACTGGTTTGTTGGTGTACGTGTAGACATGTTGTTGTTCAAAGTTTCCATAAAAATGTTACTAACAATGGGAGATAAAGGTGAACCCATTGCCATCCCGAAGTCTTGTTGGTAAAATTCATTGTTTAGTTGAAAGTATGTCGTTTTAATGCATAGTGTTAAAAGTTCTATAATGGTACCAACGTTTAATGTTGTTCGTGTATGTAATGTGTTATCGTTTTGTAGCCTATGTTTAATGATGTTGAGTGTTTTGTCTACTGGAACATTAGTGAAGAGACTAACTACATCGAAACTAACCATTAAGTGTTGTGTGTTTATGTTTGCTTCTTTAAGTTTTTCAAGGAAATGGGGCGTGTTCTTTATATACGTGTCTGTATTTCCTGATATAGGAGTCAGTATCTTAAGTAAATATTTAGCTAAACTGTGACAAGGAGAACCTATAGAACTAACTATTGGCCTAAGTGGTACATTTGGTTTGTGTATCTTTGGTAATCCATAAAAATGTGGTGGTTTACTGTAGTGTGGTGTTAGCGTACGTCTTACAAAATCTGTAAATTGTTCTCTGTGTTTGTAAAGTGTTCTGTATATTTTTGTTTCTATTGTATGTGTTGGATCTCTATTTAGTTTAGTGTATTGTCCCTCACTAATTAGTGTTAAAAGTTTTTCGTTGTATGTGGTTGTGTCAAGTACTACTGTGGCGTTGCCTTTGTCTGCAGGTAGAATTTTAATTGTGTTATCGGTTTTTAGTGTGTGTAGTGAATGTTTTTCTTGTTTAGATATATTTTGTCTGATTGTGTAAGGTCGTTCTAGTATGATTTTGTTTCTAATTCTGTATTCCTGTCTAATGTCTTCTGGAAGTTTTTGACAAGTCTCTTCTATAGCTGTAACTAAATCAAGTTTATTAATTCGGTTTGGCGCCACTGCGTAGTTGAGTCCTTTGCCAAGAACTAATTTGTCAGTGGCGTTTAGTTCTTTAGAAGACAGATTAACTACAGTTTTATTTAAAAAAGTGTCACTGTTCTTTAGTGTATTTAGTTCAATTGTGTGTTTTTCTTGTATGAGGTATATATACCATATATTCCAGGCATATCTGACAAAATTAGACGAATTGAAAATAGATTCAATGTTAGGACAGTATTCAAAACGATGAATACTTTGCGGTCAGTTCTTACAAAAACTAAACCGTTTAACGAAGAACAACATTCAAGGAATTGTATATATTATTCCCTGTGAATGCGGGAAATATTATATCGGTGAAACATCCAGGCCTTTAGCAGTTAGAGTTAAAGATCATAAAAATATGTTGAAAACGTATCAATTCAATAAGTCTAAGCTGGTAGAACATGCTAGGGATAAAAACCATAAAATACAATGGGACAACACAAAGATCTTGTCTAATGAATCGATGTCAACTAGGCGAAAAATTAAGGAAACGGCATATATTTTACTTAACGAAGAAAATTGCGTGTCGTCTTTCTCAATATTTTTAGACAATAGTTGGCTACCGATTCTTAAAGATGAGATCAAGTAGGTACAGATATCAACAAACGTCAATGTCAAAAAATTCATTGGAGGTTGGTCGTTTTTCCTTCCAGTGAAAAAAAGATAAGTTTCTTGTTAGTTTTAATTGTTATTCGTTGATAACGAGGGCAGATTGTCCCTCGAAACGTTCGTTGTTAATATTTTCGTTATTTAATATTTTAATTTACAGAGTGGCGAAATACCCATATAAGAATATGAATTATGAATTCACGCCACAAAGAAGTTTCAGAGATGATCCAGTACAATCAGGTTTTACAAAGGTACCTTCATTTCACAAACCAGGCACGGCAGCCAATCAAAATACCCATTGAAACAACCAGTAACAGCATATCAAATGCCATTATTTTATCTACACTTCCCAAAACTTTTAAGAAAAAAGCTGAAGTTTTCCTACGCATTTTGAGTGCCTCAAACGATGTGAGCTGGGATCACAAGGGTACCGTTACTATAAAGGGTGAAATTTTACCGGCGTCTAACATAGTCGATTTAGTTCACGACACTCTGCGGCCTCGAAAAACTATTAATCCACCCGGACGCCTACAGTTTGCTGATTACATCAAAGACCTTAACGTTGCTAATGTGCTGCTAGCTAAACCTAAACAGCAAAAGAAGCCAACCCCGACTGGCACTACAGGAAAAACCGAAATGGAAACTGATAACTGCGAGTCCGATTTAGAATATAAATTAAAAACACCAGCTACTCATCCAAGTCCACATCAAAAAGGTTCAGTCAGAAGAACGCCGATAAGGAAACGCTTCCAAAAAAGGGCCGTTAGAAAAACGCCTCTAAGGCAGATGTCATCAACACCAAAAACGAAGGGAATTCTAGATTGGGTGCATCTTAAACTTTAAAATGACACAATGAAATTCTGGTTTTATTACTTGCAGCCTTTTTAATTTGAAATGTTGTGCACCTCAAACTACCGTTTTGTAAATTGCTAGGAAATTTTTAGAAAATAAGACATTCAGCAGTACATTTATATTTATATTATTAAGTATTATACGAAATAAGAACAATATATTTGTTTATTACAAAGTGTTTGTGTTTTTTTATTTCTACTCTGCTTTTGTTTTTCAGGAATCTGAAGTAATTACAAAATCTAAAGCTAAAATATTAGTATTTGAAGTTATTTTACAGCTACAAAGTGTAAAATTTCAAAAATCAATCTACGATTTCATAATGGTGTGATATAATTTAAAAAATTGTGATTTCTTTTAATTTTGAGCGATACATTTTATAAAAAAGTGTAAAATATTTGCAAATTTTTCAACGAAATTGTGTGTATTTCCATCAAAAGTACAAGAATTTTTGAATTTTGTTTATCGAAATGCTTTTGGTAAAAGATTTTTTCAACGAAATTGCTATTTCTTTTAATTTTGAGCGATGCATTTTATAAAAAGTGTAAAACATTTGCAAAAAGTATGCATAGTTTATGTAACATGATGTCGATTTTTGTAAAAATTTATGTGAGATGGCGTGTAATTGTGTGATTTTTGTTCAATTTTCATCGTGTGTTGAATAAAAATATCGTATTTTGTATAATTTCAAGTGACGTGATGACAGTTTTTGTATAATTTATGTGACATGATGTCGATTTTTGTGAAAATTTATGTGAGATGATGTGGAACAGAACGTTTTTCAGCGAAAGTGCGTGAATTTTGCTTCTAGAAATGCTTGTGGTAGAAGATTTTTCAATGAAAGTTGTATAAAAATATGGTTTTTGTCGTTTTTGGTTAGAACTTTTTTAGCGAAATTGTATTTTTATTCAAGTCTTACTAAAATTGCTGCAGAAATTGCTTTTTTTTATTCAAATCTTGCTAAAATTGCAACAAGTTAGAGAAAAAAAGTGTAAAACATTTGCAAAATTATGCTTAGAAATAACTCTTAAAACTGTTTTTACATCATTTTCTTTATTATAAAGCGTTTTGTAAGACGAAATGTGATAATTTTTAAGTGAAATAATGTGAGATGGTGTATTTTTTATCGCTTATTGGATAAAAATGTCGTTTTTTGTATAATTTCAAGTGACATGATGTCAGTTTTGTAAAATTTTAAGTGAAACAGAACATTTTTCAACGAAATTGGGTGTTTTTATTCAAAATTATGTTACTTTGTGGTCAATTGCGTTTTTATTTTCGGCCGTTTGCATTTATACTGGAATTTTTAAAACTAAATACACTTTTGAGCGATATAATGACACAATTTCAGACGCTTACTTATAAATAAAAACTTTTTGCTTTTCGAAATGACTGTAGTATGGGCAATATTTTAAAAAGTTCCACTCATTGCTGTTCGTCACAACATGCTTTTTCCAGGAGCGACAAAATCATATGTTCCCATGATTTTAAGGAGACGGCTTGCAAATTAAATTAAAAACGCGGAGGGGACAACCATTCTTATACAATAAGACGCTGATATCTTCGGACTCAACATCGAAAAGTAGCCGAAATACGGTAGCTGAAAGCAACGCACCACCCTTTCTTACTTATATGAGTAAGAAAAAGATAGCCATACAAAAAATTATATTAGTAGGCATGTTTAGTTGACAAATGTCATAATTAAAATTAGTCAAGCCTTCTCCAATATTTGCTACTATGTTTATCTCTTTCTTACTCAAGCAATACGTATATCTTCTTGTTCATGTTATCTTATTGCTGATATATATAATCGCTGATATATATAATTGTGGCCGACAGGCAACGACCTGTTAGGTCATTTGAGGATGACAAAATAGAAAGTTCGGGGCGATAATGTCTTTTGTAATTACACATAGCACCATAAAATTAACCATATTCTAGCATTTCAAATATGAAAAATGAATAATAGCCGTGGTTTTATAAATAATTTAATAATATTATATGAGACCCTTTCATACTTAGTATTTCAGGAATATATTAAAATCAAATTTGTAACTCGTTTTTATATTTACGATCTACCTTTACCTCTTATCGCCAACCGATCGGAAATTTCCTATAGTAGGTAGGGACAATGAGAATCTCGTGAATCCAGCCATATAGCAGGCACAAATTATAAAATTATTAATTATGGCACATCCAATCGCAAAAATCACTTTTTTAAAATTACTACACGTCATTTAACACCACAAGCCATGCAACTCCATTCTTATAATTTTAATTTTTGAAAAAATAGTTTGTTTACAACAAGGAAGCTCGATGTCGAACCCGCACACAACTGTTGAAGTTTTAATAGCATTCAAGCACGATGTTCTGTAGCTCAGTTGGTTAAGACTTCAGACTCGTAATACTGACTTTGCTGGTTCAGATCCGGCTAAGGGTCGTCGCAGGAAGCTTTTTTTAAATTAAACTAAATGTGAGAAAACCAAGATGGACGACACCCGAGAAGTTAAATTCAAAACTGGGAAAAATTTAAAATTCAAATATTCGCGCGAATTAAAATGGCCTCCGTGCATGAGAGAGAGAGAGAGCAGCTTCGATGAGGAAGACGGAAGATTTAGCAGTTTGAAATTCAAATATTTCCGCGAAAATTCAAAATTAAAAACGACAGCCGTGAGAAGTGCGCGCGCAGAAAATTAAGATGGCCGACACCCCGGGAAGTTTAAAATCAAAAAATTGAACTTGGAAAAAAAAATCTGAAAATTTAAAATTCAAATATTCGCGCCAGAAAACCAAGATGGCCGCCGCGTAATTCCGGAAGCAAATTAAAAATGGCCCCGCGTAATTTAATCGGAAGCTAATGCGTAATTTAATCAGTAGCACATGTGAAAATTAATTAGATCAAACCGCGAAATTAATTAGATCAAACCGCGAAATTAATTAGGTCAATCCGTGAATCAAAACCGCGAAATCCGCGAATTAAACCGCGAATCCGCGAATCAATTAAAAGGAGTGGGGGGAAACTGTCCCCTTTCTACACACATTTTTAACCGCGGTTAAATTTTGACATTTGAATTTTTATCAACATTAAACTGACAGAAACAATGGTGATTGCGCATTATTATGGATATGAAGGAAATAATCAAGCAATAGATATCGATAAAGTCATGTCTCCAATACGATTAGAAGGCAGTTAACATACTAGCATTATAAGACTATACTCTGATAATAAATTTGGACTACCTAATAAATAATTAAAAACGTTTTGGAAGCAACATATATAAAAACCAGTAACATAAGTCGATTAATATTTAAATTATGCTCTATATATTCACGACTATAAACAATACTATTGCGAAAATATAGAGAAAAACCTGTTAATGAAAAAGAGATTCAATCAAATAGAATTGATATAAAAATGGGAGCTAATAAACACTTCAAAAAACCCTTATACCGCTTTTTACGTATAAAAACTACATCTACGGGCAAAAAAGAATGATCTAACTCAATAAACAAAGGAGATAGGAAGGGTTCTTTAATTTTCCCCGAATCCATATTTTCATCGTTAGGGGTTGATTAGTGCAAAATCCTGAAATAGGTTTCTAGGTATTTGCATTGAAAATCTTTGCAAGCAAATACCAAGTCGATATTTCATCGAGTGTAAGAGATATTGATTAATTCATGAAAACATAGTTTCCCCTACTTCACCCCTTAGGAATGAAATTCCGAAAAATTCTTACTGCCTCATTTTATTCTAAAATGGAGCCACAGCAAAAAAATCAAAAATATTTAACCCCCTATTTTTTCAGTTTTCTTTTTTATCCTTTTAGGGATGAAATTCTGAAGAACCCTTCTACCACTTTCTACATATTTTAAATTACATCTACAGGTAAAAAAAGAATGATCTAACTCAATAAACAAAGGAGATAGGAAGGGTTCTTTAATTTTCCCCGAATATATATTTTCATCGTTAGGGGTTGATTAGTGGAAAATCCTGAAATAGGTTTCTAGGTATTTGCATTGAAAATCTTTGCAAGCAAATACCAAGTCGATATTTCATCGGGTGTAAGAGATATTCATCAATTCATGAAAACATAGTTTCCCCTATTTCACACCTTAGGACTAAAATTCCGAAAAATTCTTACTGCCTCATTTTATTCTAAAATGGAGCCACAGCAAAAGAATCAAAAATATTTAACCCCCTTTTCTCAGTTTTCTTTTTTATCCCTTTTAGGGGTGAAATTAAAAAAAAACCCTTATACAACCACCTTTTACATATTTTAAAATACATCTACAGGCAAAAACAGAATGATCTAACTCAATAAACAAAGGAGATAGGAAGGGTTCTTTAATTTTCCCCGAATCCATATTTTCATCGTTAGCGGTTGAATAGTGCAAAATCCTGAAATAGGTTTCTAGGTATTTGCATTGAAAATCTTTGCAAGCAAATACCAAGTCGATATTTCATCGGGTGTAAGAGATATTGATTAATTCATTAAAACATAGTTTCCCCTACTTCACCCCTTAGGACTAAAATTCCGAAAAATTCTTACTGCCTCATTTTATTCTAAAATGGAACCACAGCAAAAAAATCAAAAATATTTAACCCCCTTTTTTCAGTTGTCTTTTTTTCATCCCTTTAAAGGTGAAATTAAAAAAAACCCTTATACCACTTTTTACGTATTTTAAAAACACATCTACAGGCAAAAAAAAGAATGATCTAACTCAATAAACAAAGGAGATAGGAAGGGTTCTTTAATTTTCCCCGAATCCATATTTTCATCGTTAGGGGTTGATTAGTGCAAAATCCTGAAATAGGTTTCTAGGTATTTGCATTGAAAATCTTTGCAAGCAAATACCAAGTGGATATTTCATCGGGTGTAAGAGATATTGATTAATTCATGAAAACATAGTTTCCCCTACTTCACCCCTTAGGACTAAAATTCCGAAAAATTCTTACTGCCTCATTTTATTCTAAAATGGAACCACAGCAAACAAATCAAAAATATTTAACCCCCTTTTTTTCAGTTTTCTTTTTTTATCCCTTTAGGGGTGAAATTTTAAAAAATCCTTATACCAGTTTTTACGTATTTTAAAAATACATCTACAGGCAAAGAAAGAATGATCTAACTCAATAAACAAAGGAGATAGGAAGGGTTCTTTAATTTTCCCCAAATCCATATTTTTATCGTTAGGGGTTGATTAGTGCAAAATCCTGAAATATGTTTCTAGGTATTTGCATTGATAATCTTTGCAAGCAAATACCAAGTCGATATTTCATCGGGTGTAAGAGATATTGATCAATTCATGAAAACATAGTTTCCCCTACTTCACCCCTTACGACTAAAATTCCGAAAAATTCTTACTGCCTCATTTTATTCTAAAATGGAACCACAGCAAACAAATCAAAAATATTTAACCCCCTTTTTTTCAGTTTTCTTTTTTTATCCCTTTAGGGGTGAAATTTTAAAAAATCCTTATACCAGTTTTTACGTATTTTAAAAATACATCTACAGGCAAAAAAAGAATGATCTAACTCAATAAACAAAGGAGATAGGAAGGGTTCTTTAATTTTCCCCGAATATATATTTTCATCGTTAGGGGTTGATTAGTGCAAAATCCTGAAATAGGTTTCTAGGTATTTGCATTGATAATCTTTGCAAGCAAATACCAAGTCGATATTTCATCGGGTGTAAGAGATATTGATCAATTGATGAAAACATAGTTTCCCCTACTTCACCCCTTAGGACTAAAATTCCGAAAAATTCTTACTGCCTCCTTTTATTCTAAAATGGAACCACAGCAAACAAATCAAATATATTTAACCCCCTTTTTTTCAGTTTTCTTTTTTTATCCCTTTAGGGGTGAAATTTTAAAAAATCCTTATACCAGTTTTTACGTATTTTAAAAATACATCTACAGGCAAAAAAAGAATGATCTAACTCAATAAACAAAGGAGATAGGAAGGGTTCTTTAATTTTCCCCGAATATATATTTTCATCGTTAGGGGTTGATTAGTGCAAAATCCTGAAATAGGTTTCTAGGTATTTGCATTGATAATCTTTGCAAGCAAATACCAAGTCGATATTTCATCGGGTGTAAGAGATATTGATCAATTCATGAAAACATAGTTTCCCCTACTTCACCCCTTAGGGCTAAAATTCCGAAAAATCGTTAGGGGTTGATTAGTGCAAAATCCTGAAATAGGATTCTAGGTATTTGCATTGATAATCTTTGCAAGCAAATACCAAGTCGATATTTCATCGGGTGTAAGAGATATTGATCAATTCATGAAAACATAGTTTCCCCTACTTCACCCCTTAGGACTAAAATTCCGAAAAATTCTTACTGCCTCATTTTATTCTAAAATGGAACCACAGCAAACAAATCAAAAATATTTAACCCCCTTTTTTTCAGTTTTCTTTTTTTATCCCTTTAGGGGTGAAATTTTAAAAAATCCTTATACCAGTTTTTACGTATTTTAAAAATACATCTACAGGCAAAAAAAGAATGATCTCACTCAATAAACAAAGGAGATAGGAAGGGTTCTTTAATTTTCCCCGAATATATATTTTCATCGTTAGGGGTTGATTAGTGGAAAATCCTGAAATAGGTTTCTAGGTATTTGCATTGATAATCTTTGCAAGCAACTACCAAGTCAATATTTCATCGGGTGTAAGAGATATTGATCAATTCATGAAAACATAGTTTCCCCTACTTCACCCCTTAGGACTAAAATTCCGAAAAATTCTTACTGCCTCATTTAATTCTAAAATGGAACCACAGCAAACAAATCAAAAATATTTAACCCCCTTTTTTTCAGTTTTCTTTTTTATCCCTTTAGGGGTGAAATTTTAAAAAATCCTTATACCAGTTTTTACGTATTTTAAAAATACATCTACAGGCAAAAAAAGAATGATCTCACTCAATAAACAAAGGAGATAGGAAGGGTTCTTTAATTTTCCCCGAATATATATTTTCATCGTTAGGGGTTGATTAGTGGAAAATCCTGAAATAGGTTTCTAGGTATTTGCATTGATAATCTTTGCAAGCAACTACCAAGTCAATATTTCATCGGGTGTAAGAGATATTGATCAATTCATGAAAACATAGTTTCCCCTACTTCACCCCTTAGGACTAAAATTCCGAAAAATTCTTACTGCCTCATTTAATTCTAAAATGGAACCACAGCAAACAATTCAAAAATATTTAACCCCCTTTTTTCAGTTTTCTTTTTTTACCCCTTTAGGGGTGAAATTTTAAAAAATCCTTATACCAGTTTTTACGTATTTTAAAAATACATCTACAGGCAAAAAAAGAATGATCTAACTCAATAAACAAAGGAGATAGGAAGGGTTCTTTAATTTTTACCGAATCCATATTTTCATCGTTAGGGGTTGATTAGTGCAAAATCCTGAAATAGGTTTCTAGGTATTTGCATTGATAATCTTTGCAAGCAAATACCAAGTCGATATTTCATCGGGTGTAAGAGATATTGATCAATTCATGAAAATATAGTTTCCCCTACTTCACCCCTTAGGACTAAAATTCCGAAAAATTCTTACTGCCTCATTTAATTCTAAAATGGAACCACAGCAAACAAATCAAAAATATTTAACCCCCTTTTTTTCAGTTTTCTTTTTTTATCCCTTTAGGGGTGAAATTTTAAAAAATCCTTATACCAGTTTTTACGTATTTTAAAAATACATCTACAGGCAAAAAAAGAATGATCTAACTCAATAAACAAAGGAGATAGGAAGGGTTCTTTAATTTTCCCCGAATATATATTTTCATCGTTAGGGGTTGATTAGTGCAAAATCCTGAAATAGTTTTCTAGGTATTTGCATTGATAATCTTTGCAAGCAAATACCAAGTCGATATTTCATCGGGTGTAAGAGATATTGATCAATTCATGAAAACATAGTTTCCCTTATTTCACCCCTTAGGACTAAAATTCCGAAAAATTCTTACTGCTGCATTTTATCCTAAAATGGAACCACAGCAAAAAAATCAAAAATATTTAACCCCCTTTTTTCAGTTTTCTTTTTTTTATCCCTTTAAAGGTGAAATTTTAAAAAACCCTTATACCACTTTTTACGTATTTTAAAAATACATCTACAGGCAAAAAAAGCATGATCTAGCTCAATAAACAAAGGAGATAGGAAGGGTTCTTTAATTTTCCCCGAATCCATATTTTCATCGTTAGGGGTTGATTAGTGCAAAATCCTGAAATAGGTTTCTAGGTATTTGCATTGAAAATCTTTGCAAGCAAATACCAAGTCGATATTTCATCGAGTGTAAGAGATATTGATTAATTCATGAAAACATAGTTTCCCCTACTTCACCCCTTAGGACTAAAATTCCTAAAAATTCCTACTGCCTCATTTTATTCTAAAATGGAACCACAGAAAAAAATCAAAAATATTTAACCCCCTTTTTTTCAGTTTTCTTTTTTTTATCGCTTTAGGGGTGAAATTTAAAAAAAACCCATATACCACTTTTTACGTATTTTAAAAATACATCTACAGGCAAAAAAAGAATGATCTAACTCAATAAACAAAGGAGATAGGAAGGGTTCTTTAATTTTCCCCGAATCCATATTTTCATCGTTAGGGGTTGATTAGTGCAAAATCCTGAAATAGGTTTCTAGGTGTTTGCATTGAAAATCTTTGCAAGCAAATACCAAGTCGATATTTCATCGGGTGTAAGAGATATTGATTAATTCATGAAAACATAGTTTCCCCTACTTCACCCCTTAGGACTAAAATTGCGAAAAATTCTTACTGCCTCATTTTATTCTAAAATGGAACCACAGCAAAAAAATCTAAAATATTTAACCCCCTTTTTATCAGTTTTCTTTTTTTATCCCTTTAGGGGTAAACTTTAAGAAAACCCTTATACCACTTTTTACGTATTTTAAAAATACATCTACAGGCAAAAAAAGAATGATCTAACTCAATAAACAAAGGAGATAGGAAGGGTTCTTTAATTTTCCCCGAATATATATTTTCATCGTTAGGGGTTGATTAGTGCAAAATCCTGAAATAGGTTTCTAGGTATTTGCATTGATAATCTTTGCAAGCAAATACCAAGTCGATATTTCATCGGGTGTAAGAGATATTGATCAATTCATGAAAACATAGTTTCCCCTACTTCACCCCTTAGGGCTAAAATTCCGAAAAATCGTTAGGGGTTGATTAGTGCAAAATCCTGAAATAGGATTCTAGGTATTTGCATTGATAATCTTTGCAAGCAAATACCAAGTCGATATTTCATCGGGTGTAAGAGATATTGATCAATTCATGAAAACATAGTTTCCCCTACTTCACCCCTTAGGACTAAAATTCCGAAAAATTCTTACTGCCTCATTTTATTCTAAAATGGAACCACAGCAAACAAATCAAAAATATTTAACCCCCTTTTTTTCAGTTTTCTTTTTTTATCCCTTTAGGGGTGAAATTTTAAAAAATCCTTATACCAGTTTTTACGTATTTTAAAAATACATCTACAGGCAAAAAAAGAATGATCTCACTCAATAAACAAAGGAGATAGGAAGGGTTCTTTAATTTTCCCCGAATATATATTTTCATCGTTAGGGGTTGATTAGTGGAAAATCCTGAAATAGGTTTCTAGGTATTTGCATTGATAATCTTTGCAAGCAACTACCAAGTCAATATTTCATCGGGTGTAAGAGATATTGATCAATTCATGAAAACATAGTTTCCCCTACTTCACCCCTTAGGACTAAAATTCCGAAAAATTCTTACTGCCTCATTTAATTCTAAAATGGAACCACAGCAAACAAATCAAAAATATTTAACCCCCTTTTTTTCAGTTTTCTTTTTTATCCCTTTAGGGGTGAAATTTTAAAAAATCCTTATACCAGTTTTTACGTATTTTAAAAATACATCTACAGGCAAAAAAAGAATGATCTCACTCAATAAACAAAGGAGATAGGAAGGGTTCTTTAATTTTCCCCGAATATATATTTTCATCGTTAGGGGTTGATTAGTGGAAAATCCTGAAATAGGTTTCTAGGTATTTGCATTGATAATCTTTGCAAGCAACTACCAAGTCAATATTTCGGGTGTAAGAGATATTGATCAATTCATGAAAACATAGTTTCCCCTACTTCACCCCTTAGGACTAAAATTCCGAAAAATTCTTACTGCCTCATTTAATTCTAAAATGGAACCACAGCAAACAATTCAAAAATATTTAACCCCCTTTTTTCAGTTTTCTTTTTTTACCCCTTTAGGGGTGAAATTTTAAAAAATCCTTATACCAGTTTTTACGTATTTTAAAAATACATCTACAGGCAAAAAAAGAATGATCTAACTCAATAAACAAAGGAGATAGGAAGGGTTCTTTAATTTTTACCGAATCCATATTTTCATCGTTAGGGGTTGATTAGTGCAAAATCCTGAAATAGGTTTCTAGGTATTTGCATTGATAATCTTTGCAAGCAAATACCAAGTCGATATTTCATCGGGTGTAAGAGATATTGATCAATTCATGAAAATATAGTTTCCCCTACTTCACCCCTTAGGACTAAAATTCCGAAAAATTCTTACTGCCTCATTTAATTCTAAAATGGAACCACAGCAAACAAATCAAAAATATTTAACCCCCTTTTTTTCAGTTTTCTTTTTTTATCCCTTTAGGGGTGAAATTTTAAAAAATCCTTATACCAGTTTTTACGTATTTTAAAAATACATCTACAGGCAAAAAAAGAATGATCTAACTCAATAAACAAAGGAGATAGGAAGGGTTCTTTAATTTTCCCCGAATATATATTTTCATCGTTAGGGGTTGATTAGTGCAAAATCCTGAAATAGTTTTCTAGGTATTTGCATTGATAATCTTTGCAAGCAAATACCAAGTCGATATTTCATCGGGTGTAAGAGATATTGATCAATTCATGAAAACATAGTTTCCCTTATTTCACCCCTTAGGACTAAAATTCCGAAAAATTCTTACTGCTGCATTTTATCCTAAAATGGAACCACAGCAAAAAAATCAAAAATATTTAACCCCCTTTTTTCAGTTTTCTTTTTTTTATCCCTTTAAAGGTGAAATTTTAAAAAACCCTTATACCACTTTTTACGTATTTTAAAAATACATCTACAGGCAAAAAAAGCATGATCTAGCTCAATAAACAAAGGAGATAGGAAGGGTTCTTTAATTTTCCCCGAATCCATATTTTCATCGTTAGGGGTTGATTAGTGCAAAATCCTGAAATAGGTTTCTAGGTATTTGCATTGAAAATCTTTGCAAGCAAATACCAAGTCGATATTTCATCGAGTGTAAGAGATATTGATTAATTCATGAAAACATAGTTTCCCCTACTTCACCCCTTAGGACTAAAATTCCTAAAAATTCCTACTGCCTCATTTTATTCTAAAATGGAACCACAGAAAAAAATCAAAAATATTTAACCCCCTTTTTTTCAGTTTTCTTTTTTTTATCGCTTTAGGGGTGAAATTTAAAAAAAAACCCATATACCACTTTTTACGTATTTTAAAAATACATCTACAGGCAAAAAAAGAATGATCTAACTCAATAAACAAAGGAGATAGGAAGGGTTCTTTAATTTTCCCCGAATCCATATTTTCATCGTTAGGGGTTGATTAGTGCAAAATCCTGAAATAGGTTTCTAGGTGTTTGCATTGAAAATCTTTGCAAGCAAATACCAAGTCGATATTTCATCGGGTGTAAGAGATATTGATTAATTCATGAAAACATAGTTTCCCCTACTTCACCCCTTAGGACTAAAATTGCGAAAAATTCTTACTGCCTCATTTTATTCTAAAATGGAACCACAGCAAAAAAATCTAAAATATTTAACCCCCTTTTTATCAGTTTTCTTTTTTTATCCCTTTAGGGGTAAACTTTAAGAAAACCCTTATACCACTTTTTACGTATTTTAAAAATACATCTACAGGCAAAAAAAGAATGATCTAACTCAATAAACAAAGGAGATAGGAAGGGTTCTTTAATTTTCCCCGAATCCATATTTTCATCGTTAGAGGTTGATTAGTGCAAAATCCTGAATTAGGTTTCTAGGTATTTGCATTGAAAATCTTTGCAAGCAAATACCAAGTCGATATTTCATCGGATGTAAGAGATATTGATTAACTCATGAAAACATAGTTTCCCCTACTTCACCCCTTTTAGGACTAAAATTCCTAAAAATTCCTACTGCCTCATTTTATTCTAAAATGGAACCACAGCAAAAAAATCAAAAATATTTAACCCCCTTTTTTTCAGTTTTCTTTTTTTTATCGCTTTAAGGGTGAAATTTTAAAAAACCCTAATACCACTTTTTACGGATTTTAAAAATACATCTACAGGCAAAAAAAGAATGATCTAGCTCAATAAGCAAAGGAGATAGGTAGGGTTCTTTAATTTTCCCAGAATCCATATTTTCATCGTTAGGGGTTGATTAGTGCAAAATCCTGAATTAGGTTTCTAGGTATTTGCATTGAAAATCTTTGCAAGCAAATACCAAGTCGATATTTCATCGGGTGTAAGAGATATTGATTAATTCACGAAAACATAGTTTCCCCTACTTCACCCCTTAGGACTAAAATTCCGAAAAATTCTTTCTATTTCATTTTATTCTAAAATGGAACCACAGCAAAAAAAATAAAAAATATTTAACCCCCTTTTTTCAGTTTTCTTTTTTATCCCTTTAGGGGTGAAATTTAAAAAAACCCTTATACCACTTTTTACGTATTTTAAAAATACATCTACAGAAAAAAAAGAATGATCTAACTCAATAAACAAAGGAGATAGGAAGGGTTCTTTAATTTTCCCAGAATCCATATTTTCATCGTTAGGGGATGATTAGTGCAAAATCCTGAAGTAGGTTTCTAGGTATTTGCATTGAAAATCTTTGCAAGCAAATACCAAGTCGATATTTCATCGGATGTAAGAGATATTGATTAATTCATGAAAACATAGTTTCCCCTACTTCACCCCTTTTAGGACTAAAATTCCTAAAAATTCCTACTGCCTCATTTTATTCTAAAATGGAACCACAGCAAAAAAATCAAAAATATTTAACCCCCTTTTTTTCAGTTTTCTTTTTTTTATCGCTTTAAGGGTGAAATTTTAAAAAACCCTAATACCACTTTTTACGGATTTTAAAAATACATCTACAGGCAAAAAAAGAATGATCTAGCTCAATAAGCAAAGGAGATAGGTAGGGTTCTTTAATTTTCCCAGAATCCATATTTTCATCGTTAGGGGTTGATTAGTGCAAAATCCTGAATTAGGTTTCTAGGTATTTGCATTGAAAATCTTTGCAAGCAAATACCAAGTCGATATTTCATCGGGTGTAAGAGATATTGATTAATTCACGAAAACATAGTTTCCCCTACTTCACCCCTTAGGAATAAAATTCCGAAAAATTCTTTCTATTTCATTTTATTCTAAAATGGAACCACAGCAAAAAAAATAAAAAATATTTAACCCCCTTTTTTCAGTTTTCTTTTTTATCCCTTTAGGGGTGAAATTTAAAAAAACCCTTATACCACTTTTTACGTATTTTAAAAATACATCTACAGAAAAAAAAGAATGATCTAACTCAATAAACAAAGGAGATAGGAAGGGTTCTTTAATTTTCCCAGAATCCATATTTTCATCGTTAGGGGATGATTAGTGCAAAATCCTGAAGTAGGTTTCTAGGTATTTGCATTGAAAATCTTTGCAAGCAAATACCAAGTCGATATTTCATCGGATGTAAGAGATATTGATTAATTCATGAAAACATAGTTTCCCCTACTTCACCCCTTTTAGGACTAAAATTCCTAAAAATTCCTACTGCCTCATTTTATTCTAAAATGGAACCACAGCAAAAAAATCAAAAATATTTAACCCCCTTTTTTTCAGTTTTCTTTTTTTTATCGCTTTAAGGGTGAAATTTTAAAAAACCCTAATACCACTTTTTACGGATTTTAAAAATACATCTACAGGCAAAAAAAGAATGATCTAGCTCAATAAGCAAAGGAGATAGGTAGGGTTCTTTAATTTTCCCAGAATCCATATTTTCATCGTTAGGGGTTGATTAGTGCAAAATCCTGAATTAGGTTTCTAGGTATTTGCATTGAAAATCTTTGCAAGCAAATACCAAGTCGATATTTCATCGGGTGTAAGAGATATTGATTAATTCACGAAAACATAGTTTCCCCTACTTCACCCCTTAGGACTAAAATTCCGAAAAATTCTTACTGCCGCATTTTATTCTGAATGGAACCACAGCAAAAAAATCAAAAAGATTTAACCCCCTTTTTTCAGTTTTCTTTTTTTTATCCCTTTAAAGGTGAAATTTTAAAAAACCCTAATACCACTTTTTACGGATTTTAAAAATACATCTACAGGCAAAAAAAGAATGATCTAGCTCAATAAGCAAAGGAGATAGGTAGGGTTCTTTAATTTTCCCAGAATCCATATTTTCATCGTTAGGGGTTGATTAGTGCAAAATCCTGAATTAGGTTTCTAGGTATTTGCATTGAAAATCTTTGCAAGCAAATACCAAGTCGATATTTCATCGGGTGTAAGAGATATTGATTAATTCACGAAAACATAGTTTCCCTTACTTCACCCCTTAGGACTAAAATTCCGAAAAATTCTTACTGCCGCATTTTATTCTGAATGGAACCACAGCAAAAAAATCAAAAAGATTTAACCCCCTTTTTTCAGTTTTCTTTTTTTTATCCCTTTAAAGGTGAAATTTTAAAAAACCCTAATACCACTTTTTACGGATTTTAAAAATACATCTACAGGCAAAAAAAGAATGATCTAGCTCAATAAACAAAGGAGATAGGAAGGGTTCTTTAATTTTCCCCGAATCCATATTTTCATCGTTAGGGGTTGATTAGTGCAAAATCCTGTAATAGGTTTCTAGGTATTTGCATTGAAAATCTTTGCAAGCAAATACCAAGTCGATATTTCATCGAGTGTAAGAGATATTGATTAATTCATGAAAACATAGTTTCCCCTACTTCACCCCTTAGGACTAAAATTCCTAAAAATTCTTACTGCCTCATTTTATTCTAAAATGGAACCACAGCAAAAAAATCAAAAATATTTAACCACCTTTTTTCAGTTTTATTTTTTTTATCCTTTTAGGGGTGAAATTTAAAAAAAACCCATATACCACTTTTTACGTATTTTAAAAATACATCTACAGGCAAAAAAAGAATGATCTAACTCAATAAACACAGGAGATAGGAAGGGTTCTTTAATTTTCCCCGAATCCATATTTTCATCGTTAGGGGTTGACTACTGCAAAATCCTGAAATAGGTTTCTAGGTGTTTGCATTGAAAATCTTTGCAAGCAAATACCAAGTCGATATTTCATCGGATGTAAGAGATATTGATTAACTCATGAAAACATAATCTCCCCTATTTCACCCCTTAGGAATAAAATTCCGAAAAATTCTTTCTACTTCATTTTATTCTAAAATGGAACCACAGCAAAAAAAAATAAAAAATATTTAACCCCCTTTTTTTCAGTTTTCTTTTTTATCCCTTTAGGGGTGAAATTTAAAAAAACCCTTATACCACTTTTTACGTATTTTAAAAATACATCTACAGGCAAAAAAGAATGATCTAACTCAATAAACAAAGGAGATAGGAAGGGTTCTTTAATTTTCCCAGAATCCATATTTTCATCGTTAGGGGTTGATTAGTGCAAAATCCTGAATTAGGTTTCTAGGTATTTGCATTGAAAATCTTTGCAAGCAAATACCAAGTCGATATTTCATCGGGTGTAAGAGATATTGATTAATTCACGAAAACATAGTTTCCCCTACTTCACCCCTTAGGACTAAAATTCCGAAAAATTCTTACTGCCGCATTTTATTCTAAATGGAACCACAGCAAAAAAATCAAAAATATTTAACCCCCTTTTTACAGTTTTCTTTTTTTTATCCCTTTAAAGGTGAAATTTTAAAAAACCCTAATACCACTTTTTACGGATTTTAAAAATACATCTACAGGCAAAAAAAGAATGATCTAGCTCAATAAACAAAGGAGATAGGAAGGGTTTTTTAATTTTCCCCGAATCCATATTTTCATCGTTAGGGGTTGATTAGTGCAAAATCCTGAAATAGGTTTCTAGGTATTTGCATTGAAAATCTTTGCAAGCAAATACCAAGTCGATATTTCATCGAGTGTAAGAGATATTGATTAATTCATGAAAACATAGTTTCCCCTACTTCACCCCTTAGGACTAAAATTCCTAAAAATTCTTACTGCCTCATTTTATTCTAAAATGGAACCACAGCAAAAAAATCAAAAATATTTAACCCCCTTTTTTCAGTTTTATTTTTTTTATCCTTTTAGGGGTGAAATTTAAAAAAAAACCCATATACCACTTTTTACGTATTTTAAAAATACATCTACAGGCAAAAAAAGAATGATCTAACTCAATAAACAAAGGAGATAGGAAGGGTTCTTTAATTTTCCCCGAATCCATATTTTCATCGTTAGGGGTTGACTACTGCAAAATCCTGAAATAGGTTTCTAGGTGTTTGCATTGAAAATCTTTGCAAGCAAATACCAAGTCGATATTTCATCGGATGTAAGAGATATTGATTATCTCATGAAAACATAATCTCCCCTATTTCACCCCTTAGGAATAAAATTCCGAAAAATTCTTTCTACTTCATTTTATTCTAAAATGGAACCACAGCAAAAAAAATAAAAAATATTTAACCCCCTTTTTTTCAGTTTTCTTTTTTATCCCTTTAGGGGTGAAATTTAAAAAAACCCTTATACCACTTTTTACGTATTTTAAAAATACATCTACAGGCAAAAAAGAATGATCTAACTCAATAAACAAAGGAGATAGGAAGGGTTCTTTAATTTTCCCCGAATCCATATTTTCATCGTTAGGGGTTGATTAGTGCAAAATCCTGAAATAGGTTTCTAGGTATTTGCATTGAAAATCTTTGCAAGCAAATACCAAGTCGATATTTCATCGAGTGTAAGAGATATTGATTAATTCATGAAAACATAGTTTCCCCTACTTCACCCCTTAGGACTAAAATTCCTAAAAATTCTTACTGCCTCATTTTATTCTAAAATGGAACCACAGCAAAAAAATCAAAAATATTTAACCCCCTTTTTTCAGTTTTATTTTTTTTATCCTTTTAGGGGTGAAATTTAAAAAAAAACCCATATACCACTTTTTACGTATTTTAAAAATACATCTACAGGCAAAAAAAGAATGATCTAACTCAATAAACAAAGGAGATAGGAAGGGTTCTTTAATTTTCCCCGAATCCATATTTTCATCGTTAGGGGTTGACTACTGCAAAATCCTGAAATAGGTTTCTAGGTGTTTGCATTGAAAATCTTTGCAAGCAAATACCAAGTCGATATTTCATCGGATGTAAGAGATATTGATTAACTCATGAAAACATAATCTCCCCTATTTCACCCCTTAGGAATAAAATTCCGAAAAATTCTTTCTACTTCATTTTATTCTAAAATGGAACCACAGCAAAAAAATAAAAAATATTTAACCCCCTTTTTTTCAGTTTTCTTTTTTATCCCTTTAGGGGTGAAATTTAAAAAAACCCTTATACCACTTTTTACGTATTTTAAAAATACATCTACAGGCAAAAAAGAATGATCTAACTCAATAAACAAAGGAGATAGGAAGGGTTCTTTAATTTTCCCAGAATCCATATTTTCATCGTTAGGGGTTGATTAGTGCAAAATCCTGAATTAGATTTCTAGGTATTTGCATTGAAAATCTTTGCAAGCAAATACCAAGTCGATATTTCATCGGGTGTAAGAGATATTGATTAATTCACGAAAACATAGTTTCCCCTACTTCACCCCTTAGGACTAAAATTCCGAAAAATTCTTACTGCCGCATTTTATTCTAAATGGAACCACAGCAAAAAAAATCAAAAATATTTAACCCCCTTTTTTCAGTTTTCTTTTTTTTATCCCTTTAGGGGTGAAATTTAAAAAAACTTTTATACCACTTTTTACGTACTCTAAAATACATCTAGAGGCAAAAAAAGAATGATCTAACTCAATAAACAAAGGAGATAGGAAGAGTTCTTTAATTTTCCCCGAATCCATATTTTCATCGTTAGGGGTTGATTAGTGCAAAATCCTGAAACAGGTTTCTAGGTGTTTGCATTGAAAATCTTTGCAAGCAAATACCAAGTCGATATTTCATCGGGTGTAAGAGATATTGATTAATTCATGAAAACATAGTTTCCCCTACTTCACCCCTTAGGACTAAAATTCCGAAAAATTCTTACTGCCTCATTTTATTCTAAAACGGAACCACAGCAAAAAAATCTAAAATATTTAACCCCCTTTTTATCAGTTTTATTTTTTTTATCCCTTTAGGGGTAAAATTTAAGAAAACCCTTATACCACTTTTTACGTATTTTAAAAATACATCTACAGGCAAAAAAAGAATGATCTAACTCAATAAACAAAGGAGATAGGAAGGGTTCTTTAATTTTCCCCGAATCCATATTTTCATCGTTAGGGGTTGATTAGTGCAAAATCCTGAAGTAGGTTTCTAGGTATTTGCATTGAAAATCTTTTCAAGCAAATACCAAGTCGATATTTCATCGGGTGTAAGAGATATTGATTAATTCATGAAAACATAGTTTCCCTTATTTCACCCCTTTATGGGACGAATTTCAAAAAATCCCTCCTTAGCACTACCTTACGTATAAAATTAAACCTTCCACCCAATTTTCAAGTTTCTGGTGCCGGTGGTTACTGCTCTGCGTTAATTAGTTGGGGATGTAACTTTCGTTTCATAAAAATTTGCAGGTGTATAAGGGCATAAGATGCCATCTATACAACTTGCACCGTAACATGTTCTTACTAGAATCGTCATCAAAGCAGGTAAAATCATATTACGCAATGATCCGCTTCAATACTAAACGAGAATAACCTACTGCCGAAACCTGGGATGTATGCAGCCCAACATACGTAAAGATTCGATTATTGTTCTATTTTAGCAGTATGATAGACATGCTGCGGCTTCTAGAAGCAGATAGCTTCACTAAAACTCACAGAAAACTTCACTAAAAGTAAAATCATATATGTTTAGTTCCAAAACCCGCCGGTTGTCGATATAGACGTTACGTGAACGAAAAAATTGACTACGTCTTATCAGCTAATTAAGGTCGCCAAAAAAGCCATTAAGTTGTCAATACAGTCAATACATATAATTGGAGTAGTCGAAGTAGACGTAATACAAACATATATATATATATATATATATATATATATATATCTGTTAAGGACTTTATAAATTTTTGCCGCCTCTCTTGTATTCTGAATCAATACTGTGCGCAGTATAAGGTCGAGCGGGCTTTGCCTCGCCGTTCTCCGCACTTACGTTTCATCTGTCAAAGTGGCAGCATGCAAACCGGTCACGCACTACGAAAACTAATTCTTTGTAAATGTTAAACTGTTCGTGTTAATTTATAGCAATAAATTACTACTTCTGCTTTTCAACGTGCGTATAATTCAGTGAAACCTACAATCCATACAGTCCACAAATTCCAAGGCGAGCTGACAATCAGGAATGTTCCAAATAACGAAAAACTGAGAAGGCTACAAAACATTGGAACTTCGATCCTGATCAATGCTCAAACATTGGTCCTACAGATCCGGATGCAAACCACATTAGGTCATTGCGGGTCCAAAACAGCGACACCATTCGACAATATTGGTCATAGGCAAGTACAAAGCATATTCAGTTTTGTATTGCATCGCATACAATCGGCCGCAAGGAAGCAGCGTCCAATTTCGCAGCAACGCGTGGAACAAAGAGGGAGCATGCGGTGCCAGTAGCGAGAGGAAGGAAGACAGCAGACGGTAGATACCCAAACGCCGAGTCTCGCGCCAAATTCGTGCAGGTGTGGAGCCAGCGGCCAGCTGCAAGCGAGACGGTAGTAGGAACAGAAAACCGGCAAGGCGGCACACACCAATATCAAATGTAAGCCTGATTTTCCTATGCATAAATTTGGTTTATTTCGTCTGTGTTTGCATGTGTGCTTAATTTCAGCTGCGTATTATTGCGTAAACAAATGGTTTATGAATCATATAAACATTTTAATTGCGTGAAATGCCAAGCTATTACGTTTGTTAGCGATATCCCCTGCATTTTCAAATTGCAGAGCCGTTTGCGTTGTTAAAACAGTCTCGCGTTCGTGGCGCAATTTGGTCTTGCGTAGTACACGGCCATCCGCGTCGTGATTCATTCCGTTACCGGGGTCGTTTTTCTGCGTCGCAAGCGACAAGTTTCTTCCGTTATTAGCAAGCGCTGTCTACGTTATAAACAAATTCGCGCCAGAGGCGTGCGAAAGGGTTTTATCATTAAAGAATATTTCAGATTCTGCAAGTAGTAAGGCTACCGCGCGTAGCATTTTGCCTGAAATATCACAGATAGTTGACCCGTTGGGTCCGCGGACCAGGGGCGTACGAAAAGTAAGTTCGATCGGTTAAATTGTTTTTAATCTCAACAATTATGAATTCGCTTGTTAGGGCACGTGGCTCTATCAAAGGCAAGCTTACGAGTTTCGCAAATTACGTGCAATCTTTGCAAATAGTTCACGATGAAGATCAATTTTTATCCAGCGCTCAGATTGTTCAATTGCAGAAAAGATTGGATGTTATAGCCGCCGTGTTATCAGAATATTATGCAGTTCATGAACAAATTTTAGAAGCCAGTGAGGATGCAGAACGGGAAATGCAACAGCGAGTCGAATTTGAGGACTCTTATTTTTTTGCAATTTCACAAGCTGAATGTTTGATTAATGAATACAACAAACAGTCTGATGTTGCACCAGATCGTTCTGGATCTCCTAACGGTAGCGTAAGATCAACGCATTCAAATTGCAGTTCACATTGCAATAATCAAGCTGTACGCCTTCCGGCAATTTCGATTCCCAAATATTCAGGGAACGTTTCAGAATGGTTAGAGTTTCGTGAGATTTTTATTAGTTTAATTCATGAGAATCAAGCGTTAACTAATATTCAAAAGCTGCATTACTTAAAGGCTAGTTTATAGGGTGATGCAAGCCAAATTATAAAAAGTTTAGAGTTTACTGCGGGTAATTATACTCTAGCTTGGGAGGCATTGTGCAATCGATACAATGATCCAAAAATTCTGGTTCATAACCACCTCAAGGCTATTTTTGAACTGGAATCTTGCAGTAAGGAATCTGCAACTAAATTGCGTACGATTAGCGATATGTTATTCAAACATTTTGCAGCAATCAAATCATTAGCTACCGAAAGCGAGCTTCTTGATTTTGTTATAATTTATGTAGTTTCTAAAAAACTGGACCCCACTACATTTCGTGAATGGGAGGTCCTTAGAAACCGGTCAAGTTCTGACCTGCCTAATCTTGATGAGTTCAAGGAATTCTTACAAAATACAGCGAATCTTCTAGAAACTCTGGAAGTAAAAGATAGCAAGCTTGTACCCGAAAAGTCTTCCAAGGTACATTCTAAATCATTTGTGTCAGGTACCCCTTCGTGTCCACTTTGTAAAGGATCTCATTCCTTGTACAAATGCGATAAGTTTGTCAAGCTGTCTGTTCTTGACAGAAAGTCAAAGGCAAAAGAGCTCCGCGTATGCTTTAATTGCCTAACTCAGGGTCACCTTGCGAGCCTTTGTAGCTCCAAATATACGTGTAGAAAGTGCAAATCAAGGCACAACACAATTCTTCATGAGGATAAGCCTCAAAATGCTTCTTCTAGTCAACCAGGATCTGCGATGTCGGCAGAAACCCCTGTTGAACTAAACCAATCGCTTTCGGCATTCTGTTCGAATGCTTTTCAGGTACTCTTACCTACGGCTACCGCTAAACTCATCGCTGATGATGGTACGCCTCATGTTGTGCGAATCCTGTTGGATTCCGGTTCCCAATCGAACTTCATACGTTCAGATCTGTGTAAAAGGTTGAAGCTTCCAATTCGCGAAGTCAACGTTACTGTTTCTGGCTTAAGTAAAGCCACTTCTCAAATCAAGGCTAGGTGTGATATCAAGCTGCAAGCCCCTCACACTTCATACGGCATTGGCCTATCCTGTCTTGTTCTCGATGAGATTACGGGTGTTACCCCAAGTTTTCGCGTCCAGCGAAACAGCTTCAAGGTTCCTGATAACATCAAGTTATCAGATCTGTCCTACGACCAACCGGGCACCATCGACATTCTGATTGGTTCGCCCATTTTCTGGCAACTCCTTTGTATTGGACAAATTGGTCTAGGCCCAAATCTTCCCATCCTCCAAAAGACTCGTTTTGGTTGGATTGTTTCTGGCCCCACAGGCCCCCCTTCTGCGTACCCTGTACAGTGCAATCTTAGCACGATCGAGGATGCTTCTGATCCCATTGCTAGGTTTTGGCAACTCGAACATTACCCAGAGGAAAAGGTTCGCACAAATGAAGAGAACGCCTGTGAGGCACATTTCGTGCAAAATACTCAACGAGAAGCGAATGGTCGATTCGTTGTCTCTATCCCTTACAAGGAACCTGTAGAGGTATTGGGTGATTCATTGCAAATCGCTCAAAAAAGATTCTTATCAGTAGAGAATATTTCAGATTCTGCAAGTAGTAAGGCTACCACGCGTAGCATCTTGCCTGAAATATCCCAGATTTCAGATTCTGCAAGTAGTAAGGCTACCACGCGTAGCATCTTGCCTGAAATATCCCATATTTCAAATTCTACAAGTAGTAAGGCTACCAAGCGTAGCAGCTTGTCTGAAATTTCCCAGATAGTTGACCCGCTGGGTCTATCAAGCCTTTGGTGGCACGGTCCCACCTGGCTAAGCGAAGGCGAGGCATCTTGGCCTGCTTCCAAACATGTTCGTGCTGAGCTTCCAGAATTCAAAAAAGAAGTTCAGAGTTTTCCTGCAGCCTCTGTTGAACCATTTCCGTTCAATCAGTATTCAAGCTTTGCTCGCTTACAACGAGTTATAGCTTATTGCTTTCGTTTTCATAACAATGCGCGAGCCCCCAAAGCTGATCGTCTTTCTGGGCCCCTTTCTACAGATGAACTGCAAGCGTCTATTGTAAGGCTTGCCAGGTTCTCCCAACGCGAGTCATTTCCAGACGAACTTAAACTGTTGTCACAGAGCAAGCCTGTGAAACAATCTTCTGCTTTGATATCCCTGAATCCCTTTCTGGATTCCGAGGGACTGCTAAGAGTTGGTGGTAGGCTCCACAACTCTCAATTACCCTTTGACAAGAAGTTTCCTCTAGTGATTTCTGGCAAACATCCATTCGCCAAACTCCTAGTATCGCATGAGCATCTTCGGCTTCTCCATGCCGGACCTCAAATGCTGTTAGCTAATCTCAGAGAACGATATTGGATCACCTCTGGCAGAAATATCGTCAAGCAAGTGGTTCATCAATGCTTACGGTGTTTTAGATTCTCTCCTAAGTTAACTGAACCCATAATGGGAGACCTGCCAGCCTCTCGTATTCAATCATCGCCCCCATTTCATACGACTGGTATTGATTATGGTGGACCTTTCATGATAAAGGATCGCAAGGGACGTGGTTCTAAACTAGTAAAGTCCTACCTTTGTCTATTCGTTTGTTTTATCACAAAGGCAGTGCACCTTGAATTGGTCGCTGATCTTTCTACTGAAGCTTTCTTAATGGCTTTTCGCCGGTTTGTGGCTCGACGAGGCAAACCGCTCCATGTCTACTCAGACAACGGCACTAACTTTGTAGGCGCTAATTCCGAGTTAATCGAATTAGGCAATTTTCTCGCGGAACAAAACCCTTCTATTTCCGAATCAGTCGCGAACGACGGAGTAGCTTGGCATTTTATACCCGCGCACAGTCCTCACTTTGGCGGATTGTGGGAGGCCGGAATCAAGTCCTCCAAACATCACATACGTCGCGTTATAGGTAACGCTAGTCTAAATTACGATGAATTTAGCACTTTGTTAGCACAGGTGGAAGCGACCTTAAACTCCCGACCCCTGTCTCCTTTGTCCTCTGATCCAAACGACCTTCAGCCTTTGACTCCTGCTCATTTCCTGATTGGTCGTCCGTTGGTGTCACTGCCTGATCCCAACGTTACTGAGATAGTCGAGTCTCGGCTGTCTAAATACCAGAGAATACAACAACTTCACCAGAATGTGTGGAAGAGATGGAGTAAAGAGTACATCTCTGAACTCCAACAGCGCACCAAATGGCGCACGCATCTTTCGGACCTCCAGCCTGGTTCCATGGTCCTCATCAAGGATGACAATCTACCCCCTCTGAAGTGGAGGTTAGGCCGGGTTACCGAGCTGCACCCTGGCCTTGACGGCGTTACGCGTGTGGCGTCAGTGAGCACTGTGTCAGGGATCGTGAAGCGATCCTTCGCCAAATTGTGCCCGCTACCTAGTGTTGTGAACTAGTGCGTTAGCGTTCAGCGCAGTTTTCGTAAAGCCTTTTGGCTCCCCATTGTTCGGGTTTTCTTGTACTAGATTAAGATCCATGTACTATTATGCTTTGTATATATGTGTGTTCATGTTACATGTTTTACTCTAGCTTTACATGTCAACTCTGTACTGTTTTATTTGAAAGGTTACCCTTTCCAAGGCGGGCGGTATGTTAAGGACTTTATAAATTTTTGCCGCCTCTCTTGTATTCTGAATCAATACTGTGCGCAGTATAAGGTCGAGCGGGCTTTGCCTCGCCGTTCTCCGCACTTACGTTTCATCTGTCAAAGTGGCAGCATGCAAACCGGTCACGCACTACGAAAACTAATTCTTTGTAAATGTTAAACTGTTCGTGTTAATTTATAGCAATAAATTACTACTTCTGCTTTTCAACGTGCGTATAATTCAGTGAAACCTACAATCCATACAGTCCACAAATTCCAAGGCGAGCTGACAATCAGGAATGTTCCAAATAACGAAAAACTGAGAAGGCTACAAAACATTGGAACTTCGATCCTGATCAATGCTCAAACAATATCAGTTATATCAATAATTGATGTGCTTGATGTTTCATTTAACTAATTGAATGCGAAATGTGGAAATTTGGCTGTCTTATAAGTTTCTTGATCGGTCAAAGGGTTGAGTAAATATTACTTAAATAGTAATTATTGCAGAAGATGATATTCATGAATTAGGAGATATGCTTCAGATATAGAAATTGTCCTTTAATTTGGGCGATTAGTTGGGGACAACATTTTATAAGCAGGATTTTAGTGGTGTGATAGCTCACAGGTTAATAACAACGACGTCACCGATACATATGTTTATGGTGCATTTTAATGACGTCACGTAAAAACCCGTATAAAAACGAAGCAGAATCGGCCTCTTATCTTAGAGGAGGCTGTTAAGCAATAAGATCTCATGGTTCCAAAGCTGGATTGAGAAATCGCAGTGCGTTCGACGCTCGAAATTTTGTGTCCGTTGGAGTCTGTGCGAATCAAATCAACATATTCTGGTCTAGGACCAGACGCTTTACCTTCGAGCCAGTTCTACTGCTTTGTCCTTTCCAGTACGGTGCCAAATATCGCTAGAGGAAATTCGAAACCTTAATGCATGGAGCAAGTGACTAATTTGGGCGTTACTCAATCGCACTGTCTCAATTCGGTTCGCACATAATACGACTACATGAAATGTGAGAATCTAGATTCTCAAGTTGTTACGGGATAAAAACGACTTTTACGACATGAATGCCGATCCGTCACAATGAGGATTAAACATCAATGCACGAACATGGTTAGTACTAGTCAAGACAATATTTACTTTATCGGGATGAACTAAATTGATCTTTACGTTCCTCCAAAAAGCAAAGTAAAGCTCACCCTAATTACGCCTCAAATGTCTACGGCAGGGAGTTGACAGACTAATGCTCTGGGAGAAGGGTTGGTTCGAAGCAACACGACGTAATTTAGAGCTAGATGCTATCACAATGAGGGTTGATTATAATTAAGATTAAAAGGGATAGGCGCTACGAGTTTTCCTGATAGGGTAGAAAAGTTCCTGAACAAGCCCTCTAGAAACTCAAAATACAAAAGCCGTTGCTGTGCTTCAGGGCATCTGTGAGGCGTTCAGTTCGCTTGAACCTACCTTTCGTTGCGTTGTTTGTTCCTGCCTCCGCTAACGAAGCTCACACATAAGTCACGCCGAAACAAGAGCTAACACAAATAAAGAAATAAATAAACACACGCAAACAGTATACATAAAAAAAGCCCCGACACTAAAATGGAATTTTCATCTATTAAAAATTTAGGTGTGCATGTATAAGTTTGAGACAAATAATGTGAACATGGGGCTATATGCTTAACGCAACTAATACTAAAGGTGTTGGTATTGGTAACTTAATTAATGTCAGAACAAAGTGATACAAACGAGGCTCACTCGTTATAGGGGGGCGATAGTGAAGCTTACACAATTTGATTTCCAAAGCTAGCCGACCTGAGAAGGCTACACTACGTTCGCACATACATGTTTTTGACTAGACTTGCGCAACCAAGTTTAGAGCCGCACTGAATTAAACATAGCGTAGCACAAGCGGTTTAACATTTACTTTAAAAACTACTTTACAGTATTTCCTGGCAAGACAAATTTCTGAATGCGTAGGAGACGCCTGCACGTTGAGAGCCTGCAGAGCACGAATGGCGAATGGAATTTACGCCACGATACACCAGTGCCCCACGGGACAAAAGGGGCAGCTGTGGGTTGCCTCCACGAGACAGCGTTGGATATCCTCTAGAAACGAGACCTAGTGATGAGCATTACCACAAAATGTTACCTCATTTACCAACCAATGGCCGATTTGGAAGACCTCCTACAGCAAAAGGGATTCCCTCAACGCTAGAAATGCACACTTGCATTGGCAAAGGAAGATCTCTGGCACTATTACATGGTGCATTCTAGCTTGGAAACACCCCGGTTAAGGAAATTAGCACTACAAACTCACGTGGTGTTACTTCAGAGCCTCCATCAACGAACGTAAGACCAGAATTGTAACGGCGAAACGCAAATTTAGCACATCGGGAACATAGTACAAAACGGACTCCCAGTCACAAGAATAACGACATAGGCACAAAGGGGTAACGGCTTCAAGACACACAATTAATAACTTCTTGAAAGAAGTACCCCGACGACGGCGTCGCCGGGGCACGAACTTAAAAGCACTGTCCACTACCTCACAGTGCTACAGTGGAAGCGAGAATGGCATGATCCTTAAGAAACGCGCTGGAATTGCGCGTGGAAAAACATGACTTCGCTCGAAATAAACCGTTATGCAAAGTTGCCTTAAGGGTGAGCGTCGCGTGGCATGGACGCAAGTCGGCTTTGCGAAACGGACTAAAAGCGGAACACCCCTGTCGGTAACTCATGCACTGTCTAAAAAGAGTTCTATGAACTAATATTTAATCAAAAGGGATCTACAATCCGTAGGCTGAGCTCAACAGGTGTCGCTAATAATTAATTATTCGACTTTAACTCTAAACTCTGCTTGCACCAACGAAGACGGCGGTAAAGATGAATATTTGAAATGGATTAAACTAGTAACGCAGGAATTTGGAACAGTTGCTCAAAGACGTCGAGCCATCCTAACAAAGTTAAGATGAAGAATCGACATTCGAGAATTTTCGAGTTCGAGATCGAAAATCAACTTTCCAGAATATTCGAGATCAATATAATAATTAATAAACATTCGTCATGCCTTAAAACAACGCTTACTGAGAAATGAACATAATGTAGAACTCAGAAATTATTATAAACATTATAGAAATATTTTACAAATGTGCATAAAAACAACAAAGTCGCAATTCTATAAAAATAAAATAATGCAGTCACCGAATGACTTAAAGAACTTATGGAATACAGTTAGACAAAGTTTAAATGATAGAAAAAAACATATGGGAATTAAAAGCATAGTATTGGAAAACGGTATAGAAATGAAAGATGAAAATCAAATAGCAAATGAGTTTAATAGACATTATTGTAGTATAGGAAATCGTATGGCAAACATTTATCAACAACAACAAAAGTAAAATATGTAACGAATTACTACCAAATACTGTGAATTCCAGTACACTTTACCTTAGCCCTGTGATAAATCACGAGATAATAAATGAAATTGACACATTAAAAGCAGGGAAAGCGGCTGGCCTGGATAACATCACTGCTGAGAATCTAAACAAATAAAATATCTCATTGCTGATCCTCTTCAACATATAAGTAATCTGATCATTTCCAGTGGAGCAGTGGAATTTTTCCTAATGTCTTAAAAGTTGCAGTAATAATACCTATTTATAAAACTGGATGTAAAAACACCATAACAAACTATCGTCCTATAGCTTTACTCACGAACATAACAAAAATTGTAGAAAAGGTAATAAAACGCAGGTTAATGTCGTTTCTGGAAAAAATAACCTAATATCAAATACCTATTCAGTTTGCTTTTCGAGAAAACAAATCCATTGAAGATGCAATTCAATTATTAACTTCAAAAATATATGCAAATCTAAATTCGTCAAATGTCTCAGCAGCGGTGTTTTTAGACCTAGCCAAAGCTTTTGATACTCTGCGTCACAATATTCTTCTGCAAAAAATGGAAAGAATGGGTGTTAGGGGTGTTGGTCTTCATTTGTTTGTCAAAAAGAATGCAGCAAGTAAAAGTTGGTGCAGTATACAACCAGAGAGTTCTGTGCGAATATGGAGTGCCTCACGGGAGTGTACTGGGAATAGTATTTTTTATAATCTACATAAATGACTTATTAAATGCAAAAAATCAGTACAACGTTATTAATTACGCTGATGATACAGTTTTATATTTTACTGGTGATTCGTGGCAAAACCTTTACACAAAAATAAGCGTGGAACTAGCGAATATTGTAACTTGGTTAGATTTGAATCTGCTTACATTAAACGCTGAAAAAACAAAGTGTGTGCCTTTTACGTCTTATAAAAGCAATGTACCGCTACATAGTATTATAAAAATTAGGAATTATAATCTAAATATAAAAGTTACTACAAATATAAAATATTTAGGAATAACTATTGATAGTTTTCTCAGATGGGATTTGCACATAAATGAACTTACTAAAAAAATAAGAAAATTTGTCTATCTATTTAAACAACTAAAATCATTTCTACAAACTGCGAACTTGAAAATAATATACTATGCTTTAATACAATCCCTGCTGCAATATAGTATTATTGGCTAAGGTGGGGTGTACAATACAACTCTCAAACAGTTAGCTACCGTACAAAATACTATGTTGAAAATTATACTGTCTAAACCTTCCAGATTTGATACTCATCCACTATATTTAGAAGTACGTGTATGCACGGTCAGACAATTACATATGATAACAGCTATATGCATATAAATGCCCAAAAGACAATTGGAACAAGAAGCGCGTCTTATTTAGCTCCACGTTTTTACAATTTATTACCCAGAAATCTTCTACAATTTCTTACTCAGAAATCTTCTTTCAATACAACCGGTGCCACTGTTTCGAAAACATCTTTTAAAAGAATTGTTACAGTGCAATATGACTGATTTTTCAGTCCTTCTCGAATAAAATTTGTATAGCTCCGTAGATAATAATATAGTAAAATATAGCAAATAGTAAATAACCCACATTTTTTCATAACTTCATAATTTTTTTAAATAAATTTGAATTTGAAGATTCATATGGAGAAAATCTCTTCGCGTGGCAACACTATGACAAATAATAAAAATTAGTAGAGAGCTTTACTCGGAACTTCTAAATATGCCAGTAGAATAAGGCTACTTATCCCCCACCACTTTTAATTCGATTAAGCCACGCCCCCTTATTTCGCGGAATTATTCGGGGATTTCGCGGTTTTAATTTTAATTCGCGGATTGATCTAATTAATTTTCGCGGTTTGATCTAATTAATCACATATGAAGTTTGATATGTAATTTACATATGTGCTACTGATTAAATTACGCATTAGCTTCCGATTAAATTACGCGCGGCCATTTTTAATTTGCTGCCGGAATTACGCGGCGGCGCGCATGAATGGATTAACCAGAGTTCCATCACACATCACACAATTATGAAATCGTAGCTCAATTTATACGAATTTTCGATACTTTGTATGTGAAAAATAGCTTCAAATACTAATATTTGAATAAAAACATGCAATTTCCAAAGCATTTCGTTTAAAATTTTAGAAAATCGATATCATCTCCCATGAAAATTTATAAAAATCGGCATCTTGTCACATTAAATTCTGCAAAAACGACAAAAAACAATATTTTTATACAACTTTCATTGAAAAAATAGTAAAATTTTACGAAAATACGTCTGTGTTGACGACAAATTGAAATAAATTTGAATAAAAGCACGCAAAAATTACGAAAAGACGTATGTGTTGACGACAAATTAAAATAAATTTGAATAAAACACGCAATTTCATTGAAAAATCTACTACCACCTACATTTCGATAAACAAAACTTCAGTTATGTGGGCTCTTTGTGCATTTTTATTACAAAAATTCTTGTACAATTGACTAAATATGCATGTGATGACGACAAATTAACTCAAAAGTGAACAAAAATCACGCAATCATACAGCATCTCACATAAATTTTCACAAAAATCGACATCATGTCACATAAATTATACAAAAACTGTCATCATATCACTTGAAATTATACAAAAAACGACATTTTCATTCAACACACGATGAAAATTGAACAAAAATCACGCAATCATACAGCATCTCACATAAATTTTCACAAAAATCGACATCATGCCACATAAATTATACAAAAACTGTCATCATGTCACTTGAAATTATATAAAAAACGACATTTTCATTCAACACACGATGAAAATTGAACAAAAATCACGCAATCATACAGCATCTCACATAAATTTACACAAAAATCGACATCATGTCACATAAATTATACAAAAACTGCCATCATGTCACTTGAAATTATACAAAAAACGACATTTTTACTAAACACACGACGAAAATTGAACAAAAATCACGCAATTACACGCCATCTCACATAAATTTTTACAAAAATCGACATCATGTTACATAAACTATGCATAATTTTGCAAATGTTTTACACTTTTTATAAAATGCATCGCTCAAAATTAAAAGTAATAGCAAGTTCGTTGAAAAAATCTTTTACCACAAGCATTTCGATAAACAAAATTCAAAAATTCTTGTACTTTTGATGGAAATAAATGTATGTTGATCACAAATTAACATAAACTTGAATAAAACACACAATTTCGTTGAAAAATTTGCAAATGTTTTACACTTTTTTATAAAATGTATCGCACAAAATTAAAAGAAATCACAATTTTTTAAATTATATCACACCATTATGAAATCGTAGATTGATTTTTTGAAATTTTACACTTTGTAACTGTAAAATAACTTCAAATACTAATATTTTAGCTTTAGATTTTGTAATTATTGCAGATTCAAGAAAAAAAAAACAAAAGCAGAGTAGAAATAAAAAACACAAACACTTTGTAATAAACAAATATATTGTTCTTATTTCGTATAATACTTAATAATATAAATATAAATGTACAGCTGAATGTCTTATTTTCTAAAAATTCGCTAGGAATTTACAAAACTGTAGTTTGAGGTGCACAACATTTCAAATTAAAAAGGCTGCAAGTAATAAAATCAGAATTTCATTGTGTCATTTTAAAGTTTAAGATGCACCCAATCTAGAATTTCCTTCGTTTTTGGTGTCGATGACATCTGCCTTAGAGGCGTTTTTCTAACGGCCCTTTTTTGGAGGCGTTTCCTTATCGGCGTTCTTCTGACTGAACCTTTTTGATGTGGACTTAGATGAGTAGCTGGTGTTTTTAATTTATATTCTAAATCGGACTCGCAGTTATCAGTTTCCATTTCGGTTTTTCCTGTAGTACCAGTCGGGGTTGGCTTCTTTTGCTGTTTAGGTTTAGCTAGCAGCACATTAGCAACGTTAAGGTCTTTGATGTAATCAGCAAACTGTAGGCGTCCGGGTGGATTAATAGTTTTTCGAGGCCGCAGAGTGTCGTGAATTAAATCGACTATGTTAGACGCCGGTAAAATTTCACCCTTTATAGTAACGGTACCCTTGTGATCCCAGCTCACATCGCTTGAGGTACTCAAAATGCGTAGGAAAACTTCAGCTTTTTTCTTAAAAGTTTTGGGAAGTGTAGATAAAATAACGGCATTTGATAGGCTGTCACTGGTTGTTTCAATAGGTATTTTGATTGGCTGCCGCGCCTGGTTTGTGAAATGAAGGAATCGTTGTAACACTTGATTGTACTGGATCCATTTATCGTGATCAGTTAATTTGGACTTTAAAACTTTTTGCATTTCGTCATCAAGCTGTGATAATATATTTTTCTCCGCATCATCGCCAGACTTAAGACGTTGGACAAATTCCGGCGATACAATCAACATCTTCCGCTCTTTGTCCATTTTAGTCGAAAAGGAGCTCAGTCGTTTGTTCTGGTAGAGCCGTCGTGAATAAACTAGCTTTAAATCAAGACTTTCATAATAAATATATAAAAAAATATGACAGGTACGGGAATCGAACCCGTATTCTCTCTCGAGATCAGAGCTTAAATCTGACGCCTTAACCATTCGGCCAACTTGCCTCCCTATATAAACGAGCACTCTCTGCATAATTAAGAAAACATATAGTTTAAAAAGCCTTCTACATGCAATTTCATACAATATTTCATATAAATTAAGCCATGTACAAATTTCTAAATCGGTTTTGATATATATTTTATCGAAAGACTTGACCCTCAGCTGCCGTTTTATTATTTGTCGTGTTGCGTCATCGTTGAATTTACAAGAGCCAACCTGTCTGCGATGTGACGCACGCAGTGTTTCCATACCTTTTTATTTTAAAATTCTATAAAATCAGAGGTCCAAACTGTTGCCGCATCAGGTAACAGAGTACAATGGTTTAAAACGTGTTAGTGCGGCATCAGTCGGGCCTCTGGTTTTATAAAATTTTAAAATAAAAAGGGATGGAAACACTGCGTGCGTCACATCGCAGACAGGATGGCCCTTGTAAAATTCATCGAAGACGAATCACGACAAATAATAAAACGGTAGCTGAGGGTCAACTCTTTCGATAAAATATATATCAAAACCTGATTTAGAAATTTGTATATGACTTAATTTATATGAAATATTGTATGAAATTGCATGTAGAAGGCTTTTTAAACTATATGTTTTTTTAATTATGCAGAGAGTGCTTGTTTATATAGGGAGGCAGGTTGGCCGAATGGTTAAGGCGTCAGATTTAAGCTCTGATCTCGAGAGAGAATACGGGTTCGATTCCCGTACCTGTCATATTTTTTTATATATTTATTATTGAACAGAGATGCCTGAGAGGCTGTATCAGGACTCCGTTACTTTGCGCTGATTCTATCCGTCAAGCACGTAAACAAGACTGTGTTTACGTTTTAAACCAATGTAGTCAATGGTACTTGAAATGGACGGCAGTAGAGACACTAACCCTCGGAGCACAGCCTCATGCCCCGTGAATATTATGGCTTAGAAAGGGTAGTGAATGAATCAAACATTAAATGCAGATTAATTTTATTATGAAAATAGACTAGTATTTATACAAATAAAAAATGCTTAACGCAGTAACAATATCAAAGTTCATATGTACAGTTTAGTAGGACAAAGTGTTTAAATTACAAAACAGCAGATAAGCAATTGTGCAGGTTTATTTCCTGGTCGAGCGAAGGTCGCCCGTTGAACTCGCTGCTGTGGGTCGATATAATGCAAGAAGTGCAGAATTGCGGTTTCCTGGTTTTTAACTCGTACGATTGTGTAATAACACTGGTTTTTAAATTACGAATAATGTTTCGTAAATTTGAACTGAAATATATAGTTTTAATCTAATTTAAACATATTAAATTTAGTAATTGGTGATAGCAATATTAAATAAATTGCATTTAAAAGCCATGCAACTGGATTTCGTAAATTTTAGAAAATAAAATTTATGTGTGTTTAAATCAAGTTTAAACATATTGCCAATTTTAGGCCGAAGAAAAAGAAAAGGAAAACTATATTGTTTCTTCCACATTAAGGGTTCTTAAAGGATATTCTTCTACGGTTGACTGGCGTTGTTTGGATTGATGCCTCCTTCGGTTGATCCTTTTTCGAATGTAGTAGACTGCTCCTATTAGAATAGCCCCTCCCAATAGGCTGCTTGTTATCCCGCTGGATAGATAGGAGTGGTGTCGGATGGTTTTCCATGTCACGTCTTTTAGACGCTGTTGATGATTCTTCTGGATAGGTAGTAGCGATGTCGGATGGCTCTCCATGCTACTTCCTTCAGATGATGTTGCAGGTCTAACCGAAAGGGTTGTAAATCCTCGAAGTGGTTCGGTTGCTGCAACACTGGCTCCTTTGCTATTTCTGTAAAAGAGCTTTTGTGTTATTGTGTCGTTGACTATGTTACCAATTGGTTTGGAACATCCTGCCAACGTCCATCGGCTGCCTCTTCCTTTGGAGACGAACATTATATGAGTGCATACGATAATTAATATCACTCTTGCCGAGGTTAGCTGTTTTAGAGGATGCCGCATCGGTATTCCACATTGCGAGTCTTCGGTAACTTCCCTCGCAGACTTTAATAAGCCCTCTTCTTGATTCCATTCTCTACGAGGGGCTAGGTGCTTAGCATTGTGTTTATTGTTTTCTGAACTTCTTGCTGCCATTTCTTGTCTCCACCTTTCATTGGGGGAGAAGTTCTTGAGATTTCTTCGGTACTGGGAACGATCATGTGCGGGTGATGTTGGCCGAAATTTTATCTTCAGACTTTGGTTCCTGCGATTTTTTGTTAGTTGTTGGTAATGGAATAATGTTGCCATTTCTTGTAACCACCCTCCATTGGGGGAGAAGTGTTTGGTACCGGAATTTTCATTTTCTAACTTGTTGGCTGCCATTTCTTGGTTCCACCCTCCACCAGGTGCTAGGTTTTTAATGGACTCGGAGGGTTTCTTGTTTGCTGTATTTATTGCTGCCTTTTCTGGGTGCCAACCTCCAATGGTTGTCAAATTTTCAGTGGACTCCGAGGGTTTCTTGTTTTCTACAATTCTTGCTGCTTCTTCTGGGCTCCTTCCTCCACCGGGTGGCACATTTTTGGTGGACTCGGAGGTGTTGTTGTTAGCAGCAGTTATTGCTGCAGCTTCTTGGCTCCATCCATCGCTAGGAGCTGCTGTCGAAGCATCTGGAGGAGTTCCAACGATTTTTTCGTGGCCTGCAATTTCTGGACTGCATCCACTGCTTGGAGCTGCTGTAGGAGTTTCAACGATTTGTTCGTGGCCTGCAATTTCCTTTCCTTTCTGTCCATCGACTTTGTGAATGGGAACTTCGTGGATGCGGACTTCATGAACGAGGATTTCGTGAGTGAGGACTTCGGAGGTTCCATGCACTTGGTGATTTTCTTGTGGATGAGAAGATGCTACCTTTTCACATTCGATGATAACAGGATGTTGAACTTCCGTATTCTTTATATTGGCAGCTGCGATTGCTCGTTCTTCCGCTGTAGGATTGGTTGTTAATATTTTCTTCACCGGCTGGATTGTTAATCCTGGGATGGATCCATTTGATGCGGGATGAATCTCTTTGACTGTCTCAATAATTTTTTCCTTGCATACCTGATCTTCTTCGGAAAGTTTTCTTTGTGTGGGCACTTCTTCTATGTCCCAGAATTTCTGTAACTGATCATCTTCTTCGATTTTGGCAACCATGGTGTTGACTTTAATGATTTCGTTATGTGGTCTTCCAATGGTTCCAGATAAGATCCAGCCCAGCTCGGTATTTTGTCCTAAGATGCCATCCTTTGTTTTAGTGATTCCTTCTAGAATTATTTTTGAATATTCTTCGGCTCCTAGAATTATGTCTATGGGGCCAGGTTGGTTGAAGGTTGGATCGGCGATGAAAATATTGCTCCAGGAATTGATATTTATGTTTGGGATAGGGGATGAAGGCATGGCTTTGGTAAGTTTGGGAAGTATTAGTAAATTTACAGGTAGGGAAAAGTTACTTGAAAATCTAGGTGTGATCAAACCTGGGATTTTCCATTTGGAAATTTTTGGCTCGCTGTTCCCAATTCCTGTGATTTCAGCTCGAACTTTGGTCCTGGGTAACCCCAATAATTTGGCTGATGCTTCCGTGATAAACGACCCCTGAGACCCGGGATCTATTAATACTCGTAGTAGATGAGTCATCCCGGATGCTGCCTTTACTTGAACCATTGCTGTGGCAAGTAGAACTTGGCTCTCCTGTGCGTCTACATTGGCGGTGATGATGTCCGACTTCGGCTTCTTTTCTGGAGCGTTGGAAGTCTTCATAGCTGCTGCATGAGCTGACGTTCTCATCCTTTGGGCAGGGAGCGGCCTTGATGGTGGCTGCGCCTTATGAAGCAGAGTATGATGCGGGAAGCGACAGATCCTACAATTAAAATAGGCACGACATGGAATATTTGAATCGTGCCGCAAGCATCGATAGCACAATCGATTGGTTTTTACTGCTTCTAGTTTTTCATGGGTAGGTAGCCTCTGGAATTGACTACAGTTGTCGATGTAATGATCTCCATGGCACAGCTTGCAATTTAGGGATGCGGAAGCGTAATTCTTCTGTGGTCTTTCCTGCGCGGGCTTTCGAGCTCCATCTATGGATTCTAGGGATTGGAACCGCACTTGCAGGAAAGCCATTAAATTTTGGTGATCCTGGACTTCATTTGGACATTGAAGCGACTGTTCATATAATTTGTTGGTTTCAGGATCCCATTTTCGAGCGATAGCTCTGTTAATCCACGGACCCCAACTGTCCGTGGAGATGCCTAAATTTTTGATTGCCTCCACACATTCCTTGATGGAGTCGTGCAATCGTTTTAACCCTTGGGCTGACTCTTTGGAGAGGACCGGCAGATCGAATATGGTATCTAGCAATTTAGTTAAAATAAGGCGATTATTTTGATACCTTTGTTGCAGCAGATTCCAGGCGGTGTTGTAGTTTGCTTGGGTAACAGCTAGATGCTGGATCAGTCGGCTTGGCTCTCCCTTAAGATGCGTCTTTAAATATTGCATCTTGATGACATCGTCCATATTCTGGTTGTCATCTACTAATTTGGTGAACAGGTCCTTGAAAGTGGCCCATTCCTCATAATTTCCCTCATATATGGGGATTTTGACTTGAGGAAGCGAGATGGCTGCTGCTTGCTCGTTCCTTGTTGGCGCTTGCAATAAAATAATTAAATTTCTGTACCTGTCTTCCAACGTAGTATATTCAGGACTGAAGTGCATTTGTTCTGAAGCCATGTCGTTTGACATAACTTCTTCGTCCATCTCGACCACACGATCCCATTTTTCTCTTAATTCCCTTGTCGTGATGGCGGGCCTCCCTAATTCTTGTGTTAGCTCGGCGTCGTCCATCGCTTGCTTAAAATTCTGGATCCGAATCTGCAGTTTTCGGATACGAACCTTTTGCTCGGGGTTAGCCACCATTTCCTCTTGTGTTCTGCTTGCGGAGGGGTTGGAAATTTCCGTTGCTTTTGAACAGCTCTGCAAGTAACTTTTTGCTTCGCCGTATATGGCTTTAATTTGGTCGTAATACCCTGTTTTAAAATAATTATGAGTTGGAATACTTAGCTGCCCCAATTTTGCATGATTCTCAGTTGCAGTGTTCCAAAGTTCGTCCAGCGTCTTGTTGCGACTGGCGATGTAGGCTTCATTTTTTCGGCTGGCAGGGTCCTTTTTGCTGTTGGATAATATTTGCTTTATCTTCTGCGCGAGCTCTTCTTGGGCGATAGCTAAGTTGTTGAATTCCTCCATGTTGTTGGCCATTTTTCTGGGAACTGGGTGGTTGGCAGATGTTGTCTTCTTCTCGGGATGTGTTTTTTCGTTAGTTGGAGACAGATCCGGCTCGAAGGACCATGAACAGAGATGCCTGAGAGGCTGTATCAGGACTCCGTTACTTTGCGCTGATTCTATCCGTCAAGCACGTAAACAAGACTGTGTTTACGTTTTAAACCAATGTAGTCAATGGTACTTGAAACGGACGGCAGTAGAGACACTAACCCTCGGAGCACAGCCTCATGCCCCGTGAATATTATGGCTTAGAAAGGGTAGTGAATGAATCAAACATTAAATGCAGATTGATTTTATTATGAAAATAGACTAGTATTTATACAAATAAAAAATGCTTAACGCAGTAACAATATCAAAGTTCATATGTACAGTTTAGTAGGACAAAGTGTTTAAATTACAAAACAGCAGATAAGCAATTGTGCAGGTTTATTTCCTGGTCGAGCGAAGGTCGCCCGTTGAACTCGCTGCTGTGGGTCGATATAATGCAAGAAGTGCAGAATTGCGGTTTCCTGGTTTTTAACTCGTACGATTGTGTAATAACACTGGTTTTTAAATTACGAATAATGTTTCGTAAATTTGAAGTGAAATATATAGTTTTAATCTAATTTAAACATATTAAATTTAGTAATTGGTGATAGCAATATTAAATAAATTGCATTTAAAAGCCATGCAACTGGATTTCGTAAATTTTAGAAAATAAAATTTATGTGTGTTTAAATCAAGTTTAAACATATTGCCAATTTTAGGCCGAAGAAAAAGAAAAGGAAAACTATATTGTTTCTTCCACATTAAGGGTTCTTAAAGGATATTCTTCTACGGTTGACTGGCGTTGTTTGGATTGATGCCTCCTTCGGTTGATCCTTTTTCGAATGTAGTAGACTGCTCCTATTAGAATAGCCCCTCCCAATAGGCTGCTTGTTATCCCGCTGGATAGATAGGAGTGGTGTCGGATGGTTTTCCATGTCACGTCTTTTAGACGCTGTTGATGATTCTTCTGGATAGGTAGTAGCGATGTCGGATGGCTCTCCATGCTACTTCCTTCAGATGATGTTGCAGGTCTAACCGAAAGGGTTGTAAATCCTCGAAGTGGTTCGGTTGCTGCAACACTGGCTCCTTTGCTATTTCTGTAAAAGAGCTTTTGTGTTATTGTGTCGTTGACTATGTTACCAATTGGTTTGGAACATCCTGCCAACGTCCATCGGCTGCCTCTTCCTTTGGAGACGAACATTATATGAGTGCATACGATAATTAATATCACTCTTGCCGAGGTTAGCTGTTTTAGAGGATGCCGCATCGGTATTCCACATTGCGAGTCTTCGGTAACTTCCCTCGCAGACTTTAATAAGCCCTCTTCTTGATTCCATTCTCTACGAGGGGCTAGGTGCTTAGCATTGTGTTTATTGTTTTCTGAACTTCTTGCTGCCATTTCTTGTCTCCACCTTTCATTGGGGGAGAAGTTCTTGAGATTTCTTCGGTACTGGGAACGATCATGTGCGGGTGATGTTGGCCGAAATTTTATCTTCAGACTTTGGTTCCTGCGATTTTTTGTTAGTTGTTGGTAATGGAATAATGTTGCCATTTCTTGTAACCACCCTCCATTGGGGGAGAAGTGTTTGGTACCGGAATTTTCATTTTCTAACTTGTTGGCTGCCATTTCTTGGTTCCACCCTCCACCAGGTGCTAGGTTTTTAATGGACTCGGAGGGTTTCTTGTTTGCTGTATTTATTGCTGCCTTTTCTGGGTGCCAACCTCCAATGGTTGTCAAATTTTCAGTGGACTCCGAGGGTTTCTTGTTTTCTACAATTCTTGCTGCTTCTTCTGGGCTCCTTCCTCCACCGGGTGGCACATTTTTGGTGGACTCGGAGGTGTTGTTGTTAGCAGCAGTTATTGCTGCAGCTTCTTGGCTCCATCCATCGCTAGGAGCTGCTGTCGAAGCATCTGGAGGAGTTCCAACGATTTTTTCGTGGCCTGCAATTTCTGGACTGCATCCACTGCTTGGAGCTGCTGTAGGAGTTTCAACGATTTGTTCGTGGCCTGCAATTTCCTTTCCTTTCTGTCCATCGACTTTGTGAATGGGAACTTCGTGGATGCGGACTTCATGAACGAGGATTTCGTGAGTGAGGACTTCGGAGGTTCCATGCACTTGGTGATTTTCTTGTGGATGAGAAGATGCTACCTTTTCACATTCGATGATAACAGGATGTTGAACTTCCGTATTCTTTATATTGGCAGCTGCGATTGCTCGTTCTTCCGCTGTAGGATTGGTTGTTAATATTTTCTTCACCGGCTGGATTGTTAATCCTGGGATGGATCCATTTGATGCGGGATGAATCTCTTTGACTGTCTCAATAATTTTTTCCTTGCATACCTGATCTTCTTCGGAAAGTTTTCTTTGTGTGGGCACTTCTTCTATGTCCCAGAATTTCTGTAACTGCTCATCTTCTTCGATTTTGGCAACCATGGTGTTGACTTTAATGATTTCGTTATGTGGTCTTCCAATGGTTCCAGATAAGATCCAGCCCAGCTCGGTATTTTGTCCTAAGATGCCATCCTTTGTTTTAGTGATTCCTTCTAGAATTATTTTTGAATATTCTTCGGCTCCTAGAATTATGTCTATGGGGCCAGGTTGGTTGAAGGTTGGATCGGCGATGAAAATATTGCTCCAGGAATTGATATTTATGTTTGGGATAGGGGATGAAGGCATGGCTTTGGTAAGTTTGGGAAGTATTAGTAAATTTACAGGTAGGGAAAAGTTACTTGAAAATCTAGGTGTGATCAAACCTGGGATTTTCCATTTGGCAATTTTTGGCTCGCTGTTCCCAATTCCTGTGATTTCAGCTCGAACTTTGGTCCTGGGTAACCCCAATAATTTGGCTGATGCTTCCGTGATAAACGACCCCTGAGACCCGGGATCTATTAATACTCGTAGTAGATGAGTCATCCCGGATGCTGCCTTTACTTGAACCATTGCTGTGGCAAGTAGAACTTGGCTCTCCTGTGCGTCTACATTGGCGGTGATGATGTCCGACTTCGGCTTCTTTTCTGGAGCGTTGGAAGTCTTCATAGCTGCTGCATGAGCTGACGTTCTCATCCTTTGGGCAGGGAGCGGCCTTGATGGTGGCTGCGCCTTATGAAGCAGAGTATGATGCGGGAAGCGACAGATCCTACAATTAAAATAGGCACGACATGGAATATTTGAATCGTGCCGCAAGCATCGATAGCACAATCGATTGGTTTTTACTGCTTCTAGTTTTTCATGGGTAGGTAGCCTCTGGAATTGACTACAGTTGTCGATGTAATGATCTCCATGGCACAGCTTGCAATTTAGGGATGCGGAAGCGTAATTCTTCTGTGGTCTTTCCTGCGCGGGCTTTCGAGCTCCATCTATGGATTCTAGGGATTGGAACCGCACTTGCAGGAAAGCCATTAAATTTTGGTGATCCTGGACTTCATTTGGACATTGAAGCGACTGTTCATATAATTTGTTGGTTTCAGGATCCCATTTTCGAGCGATAGCTCTGTTAATCCACGGACCCCAACTGTCCGTGGAGATGCCTAAATTTTTGATTGCCTCCACACATTCCTTGATGGAGTCGTGCAATCGTTTTAACCCTTGGGCTGACTCTTTGGAGAGGACCGGCAGATCGAATATGGTATCTAGCAATTTAGTTAAAATAAGGCGATTATTTTGATACCTTTGTTGCAGCAGATTCCAGGCGGTGTTGTAGTTTGCTTGGGTAACAGCTAGATGCTGGATCAGTCGGCTTGGCTCTCCCTTAAGATGCGTCTTTAAATATTGCATCTTGATGACATCGTCCATATTCTGGTTGTCATCTACTAATTTGGTGAACAGGTCCTTGAAAGTGGCCCATTCCTCATAATTTCCCTCATATATGGGGATTTTGACTTGAGGAAGCGAGATGGCTGCTGCTTGCTCGTTCCTTGTTGGCGCTTGCAATAAAATAATTAAATTTCTGTACCTGTCTTCCAACGTAGTATATTCAGGACTGAAGTGCATTTGTTCTGAAGCCATGTCGTTTGACATAACTTCTTCGTCCATCTCGACCACACGATCCCATTTTTCTCTTAATTCCCTTGTCGTGATGGCGGGCCTCCCTAATTCTTGTGTTAGCTCGGCGTCGTCCATCGCTTGCTTAAAATTCTGGATCCGAATCTGCAGTTTTCGGATACGAACCTTTTGCTCGGGGTTAGCCACCATTTCCTCTTGTGTTCTGCTTGCGGAGGGGTTGGAAATTTCCGTTGCTTTTGAACAGCTCTGCAAGTAACTTTTTGCTTCGCCGTATATGGCTTTAATTTGGTCGTAATACCCTGTTTTAAAATAATTATGAGTTGGAATACTTAGCTGCCCCAATTTTGCATGATTCTCAGTTGCAGTGTTCCAAAGTTCGTCCAGCGTCTTGTTGCGACTGGCGATGTAGGCTTCATTTTTTCGGCTGGCAGGGTCCTTTTTGCTGTTGGATAATATTTGCTTTATCTTCTGCGCGAGCTCTTCTTGGGCGATAGCTAAGTTGTTGAATTCCTCCATGTTGTTGGCCATTTTTCTGGGAACTGGGTGGTTGGCAGATGTTGTCTTCTTCTCGGGATGTGTTTTTTCGTTAGTTGGAGACAGATCCGGCTCGAAGGACCATGAACAGAGATGCCTGAGAGGCTGTATCAGGACTCCGTTACTTTGCGCTGATTCTATCCGTCAAGCACGTAAACAAGACTGTGTTTACGTTTTAAACCAATGTAGTCAATGGTACTTGAAACGGACGGCAGTAGAGACACTAACCCTCGGAGCACAGCCTCATGCCCCGTGAATATTATGGCTTAGAAAGGGTAGTGAATGAATCAAACATTAAATGCAGATTGATTTTATTATGAAAATAGACTAGTATTTATACAAATAAAAAATGCTTAACGCAGTAACAATATCAAAGTTCATATGTACAGTTTAGTAGGACAAAGTGTTTAAATTACAAAACAGCAGATAAGCAATTGTGCAGGTTTATTTCCTGGTCGAGCGAAGGTCGCCCGTTGAACTCGCTGCTGTGGGTCGATATAATGCAAGAAGTGCAGAATTGCGGTTTCCTGGTTTTTAACTCGTACGATTGTGTAATAACACTGGTTTTTAAATTACGAATAATGTTTCGTAAATTTGAACTGAAATATATAGTTTTAATCTAATTTAAACATATTAAATTTAGTAATTGGTGATAGCAATATTAAATAAATTGCATTTAAAAGCCATGCAACTGGATTTCGTAAATTTTAGAAAATAAAATTTATGTGTGTTTAAATCAAGTTTAAACAATTATGAAAGTCTTGATTTAAAGCTAGTTTATTCACGACGGCTCTACCAGAACAAACGACTGAGCTCCTTTTCGACTAAAATGGACAAAGAGCGGAAGATGTTGATTGTATCGCCGGAATTTGTCCAACGTCTTAAGTCTGGCGATGATGCCGAGAAAAATATATTATCACAGCTTGATGACGAAATGCAAAAAGTTTTCAAGTCCAAATTAACTGATCACGATAAATGGATCCAGTACAATCAAGTGTTACAACGATTCCTTCATTTCACAAACCAGGCGCGGCAGCCAATCAAAATACCTATTGAAACAACCAGTGACAGCCTATCAAATGCCGTTATTTTATCTACACTTCCCAAAACTTTTAAGAAAAAAGCTGAAGTTTTCCTACGCATTTTGAGTACCTCAAGCGATGTGAGCTGGGATCACAAGGGTACCGTTACTATAAAGGGTGAAATTTTACCGGCGTCTAACATAGTCGATTTAATTCACGACACTCTGCGGCCTCGAAAAACTATTAATCCACCCGGACGCCTACAGTTTGCTGATTACATCAAAGACCTTAACGTTGCTAATGTGCTGCTAGCTAAACCTAAACAGCAAAAGAAGCCAACCCCGACTGGTACTACAGGAAAAACCGAAATGGAAACTGATAACTGCGAGTCCGATTTAGAATATAAATTAAAAACACCAGCTACTCATCTAAGTCCACATCAAAAAGGTTCAGTCAGAAGAACGCCGATAAGGAAACGCCTCCAAAAAAGGGCCGTTAGAAAAACGCCTCTAAGGCAGATGTCATCGACACCAAAAACGAAGGGAATTCTAGATTGGGTGCATCTTAAACTTTAAAATGACACAATGAAATTCTGATTTTATTACTTGCAGCCTTTTTAATTTGAAATGTTGTGCACCTCAAACTACAGTTTTGTAAATTGCTAGCGAATTTTTAGAAAATAAGACATTCAGCTGTACATTTATATTTATATTATTAAGTATTATACGAAATAAGAACAATATATTTGTTTATTACAAAGTGTTTGTGTTTTTTATTTCTACTCTGCTTTTGTTTTTTTTTTCTTGAATCTGCAATAATTACAAAATCTAAAGCTAAAATATTAGTATTTGAAGTTATTTTACAGTTACAAAGTGTAAAATTTCAAAAAATCAATCTACGATTTCATAATGGTGTGATATAATTTAAAAAATTGTGATTTCTTTTAATTTTGTGCGATACATTTTATAAAAAAGTGTAAAACATTTGCAAATTTTTCAACGAAATTGTGTGTTTTATTCAAGTTTATGTTAATTTGTGATCAACATACATTTATTTCCATCAAAAGTACAAGAATTTTTGAATTTTGTTTATCGAAATGCTTGTGGTAAAAGATTTTTTCAACGAACTTGCTATTACTTTTAATTTTGAGCGATGCATTTTATAAAAAGTGTAAAACATTTGCAAAATTATGCATAGTTTATGTAACATGATGTCGATTTTTGTAAAAATTTATGTGAGATGGCGTGTAATTGCGTGATTTTTGTTCAATTTTCGTCGTGTGTTTAGTAAAAATGTCGTTTTTTGTATAATTTCAAGTAACATGATGGCAGTTTTTGTATAATTTATGTGACATGATGTCGATTTTTGTGTAAATTTATGTGAGATGCTGTATGATTGCGTGATTTTTGTTCAATTTTCATCGTGTGTTGAATAAAAATGTCGTTTTTTACATAATTTCAAGTGACATGATGACAGTTTTTGTATAATTTATGTGGCATGAAGTCGATTTTTGTGAAAATTTATGTGAGATGCTGTATGATTGCGTGATTTTTGTTCAATTTTCATCGTGTGTTGAATGAAAATGTCGTTTTTTGTATAATTTCAAGTGATATGATGACAGTTTTTGTATAATTTATGTGACATGATGTCGATTTTTGTGAAAATTTATGTGAGATGCTGTATGATTGCGTGATTTTTGTTCACTTTTGAGTTAATTTGTCGTCATCACATGCATATTTAGTCAATTGTACAAGAATTTTTGTAATAAAAATGCACAAAGAGCCCACATAACTGAAGTTTTGTTTATCGAAATGTAGGTGGTAGTAGATTTTTCAATGAAATTGCGTGTTTTATTCAAATTTATTTTAATTTGTCGTCAACACATACGTCTTTTCGTAATTTTTGCGTGCTTTTATTCAAATTTATTTCAATTTGTCGTCAACACAGACGTATTTTCGTAAAATTTTACTATTTTTTCAATGAAAGTTGTATAAAAATATTGTTTTTTGTCGTTTTTGCAGAATTTAATGTGACAAGATGCCGATTTTTATAAATTTTCATGGGAGATGATATCGATTTTCTAAAATTTTAAACGAAATGCTTTGGAAATTGCATGTTTTTATTCAAATATTAGTATTTGAAGCTATTTTTCACATACAAAGTATCGAAAATTCATATAAATTGAGCTACGATTTCATAATTGTGTGATGTACTTTAAAAAATTACGGTTTATTTGTTAAACGTTTGCAAAATTATGCTTAGAAATAACTCTTAAAACTGTGTTTACATCATTTTTTCGGTACTATAAAGTCGCTTTGTAAAGATTTTCAACGAAATTGTGCGTTTTTATTCAAATTTTTGTTACTTTGGGAGTCAACACATACGTATTTTCGTAGTTTTGCGTGCTTTTATTCAAATTTATTTTAATTTGTCGTCAACACATACGTCTTGTCGTAAATTTTTTACAAGAAAAATGGTTTGACTTATATTTTTACAAGTATCCCTTGTTTTACTTGCAAACGATATTGAAAAGCTATTTTTTTCAACGAAATTGTCTGTTTTTATTTAAATTTATGGGGGACAACCATTCTTATACAATAAGACTCGGATATCTTCGGAACACGGTAGCTGAAAGCAACGCACCACCCTTTCTTACCTATATGAGTAAGAAAAAGATAGCCATACAAAAAATTATATTAGTAGGCATGTTTAGTTGACAAATGTCATAATTAAAATTAGTCAAGCCTTCTCCAATACTTGCTACTATGTTTATCTCTTTCTTACTCAAGCAATACGTATATCTTCTTGTTCATGTTATTGCTGGTATATATAATTGTGACCGACAGGCAACGACCTGTTAGGCCATTTGAGGATGACGAAATAGAAAGTTCTGCAGAGTCGGTGATATCATAGCAAATTCCATTGTCTGTGCTAACAATCAAGTTAACTGAAAACGCGCCCGGGGCAAAAACCATTGCGAATAATTGCACATTTTATGTTGAAAATTGAAAATAACCGCCGCGTAATTATGATCTCGCTATATAAAATAAGTAATTAATTTTTGAGTACATTTTTAAACTATTTCAGGACTATATTCGCAGAATCCGAAGTGCAAACTTTCACTGGCTGTTTGTAATACCGGGCCTAACGATAAAAATAAAATAATTAATTATGACGAAATCACGCGCGAAATCAATTTTTAAAAAATTGCATCTACCTTTAATCACATCAAGCTGCACATTTCAGTTCTTAAAATTTAAATTTTCGAAAAAATAAGTTGTTTAAAACAGAGACTCGTAGCGTCACAGTAGTGAAATGGCTTTCCGCTATTCACATTAAAATTTGTTCAGTCTCCGTGGCTCTGTGTCACTAGAGGTTGTAGCTAAATTTGTGCAACACGAACGTAGAGCGTTCAAATCCCCGGTCGGCCTGAGATTTTTTTAAATATAAACAACCATTATGCGATGCAAGAGAGAGACAACCAAGGGGTAGAAGAGCGAGAGAGAGATTTAGCAGTTTGAAATTCAAATATTTCCGCAAAAATTCAAAATTAAAAACGACAGCCGTGAGAAGTGTGCGCGCAGGAAACCAAGATGGCCGTCACCCCGGGAAGTTTAAAATCAAAAACTGGGACTTAGAAAAAAATCTGAAAAATTTCCTATAGTAGGTAGGGTTAATGGAACTCTTGGTTAATCCATTCATGCGCGCCGCCGCGTAATTCCGGAAGCAAATTAAAAATGGCTGCGCGTAATTTAATCGGAAGCTAATGCGTAATTTAATCAGTAGCACATATTTAAATTACATATGAAACTTCATATGTGATTAATTAGATCAAATCGCGAAAATTAATTAGATCAATCCGCGAATTAAAATTAAAACCGCGAAATCCGCGAATAATTCCGCGAATTAAGGGGGCGTGGCTTAATCGAATTAAAAGTGGTGGGGGATAAGTAGCCTTATTCTACTTATGCCTATTTTCGTGAAGGGTATAAACCTGAGCTATATGCAAAATATTACTTTTATTTTGGCAATAGTTCTTGAATTAAGGCAAAAATAGACAGAATTTAAATTTAAGGAGCTCACCCCTTATATATTTGACCTAAATTATATTCGGTTTTGTGCCAGGAATACATCTAATTCGCATGCAAAATATCGTCTTCCTACAACAAGTAGCTTTTGAGCTATACAGCCACCAGACAGACAGACAGACAGACAGACAGACGGAGAGACAGACGGACGGAATTGAAAAAAACATGTTTTTGGTCATGTAGGGACCCCGGAGGTGAAGATCTGAAGAAATCTCGGAAGGTGATTTTTTCGTGATTACAATACTTCCTGCGCATTAGACGAGGGATGTAAAAGTTAAATACATGTTTTTTTACTAAACCTACCCTCTCGGGTTCTACAGGATGATAAAGAGGAAAGTTCTACAGTACAGTCTTATCGTATCCGATGTTAGATTGACTTTGAAGTATCTCACTTTACGCAATGCACAGGTAAGAAAAAATAAGAAAACCATTTAAATTTGTTGCTCTGGGTAGGCAGCTGCGACTTCAAATTTGATATCCCGTTTCAATTCTAAACAACTTAAATAAAACTGTTTTTATTTAAAAAAATAAGGACACTTTATTCTTGAGCATTTTTTATATTTTCGTACCCTCGGTGTATACGAAAGAAGATGTTTAAATTTTAGTGTGGGCATTTTTACCAAGACTATTCCGGAATCTCTTATTATCCAATCAAATATCATGATTTTTCAAAATGCAAGCAATCACATGTTTTTATAATGGTAAAAAATCTAAATTTTCCCTTGCGATTTTAATGATTTTGTTACCAGTTATATCCATGGCAACCACCAAATATGTAGTTTTAATCAAGGTGGTATTTTAAAATGTCATTTAAACTGTCATCGTGCCACAATATAAATCTCATATCCATTGTATACCCTTTATACATTATAACGTACTAAATAACATCTTCCGATAAATTAATAATGAAAACGTTTTCCATGTGTCCACATTTATGCCGGTCAGTGTATTAAAATTATTATTTTGGCACGAAAATTCTATTAAATTTATTAAAAATAAAATAAATATAATTCTTCATATTTTTTTAGTCTTCCTATATAATCAAAAATACCTACAGCTATTATATAAATAAGTAAAAAACTAGGAAAGTCTGTCATACTCGTAGCGGAGTTGCAGTGATATGAAGTAAAAAATCACTCAGTCTTCTCCACCTTGTGTAGGAGAAGGAGTTTTATTAGGTACTTCATATGAATACGTACATTTTATATAACCCGTACACTTATAAATATCCTCCATCTCCATATCATTGTCGGACTTTGTATACAGGCTGAATAAAATTCAGCTGTGAGTAAACGAATCTCGAAAACCGACTCCTTCGGATAACTGACGACAAATTTGCACGTTTATGAGAACAATAGTATTTCGAAAAACAATTGGAAAATAACACCACAGTTTTTAAAATTTTAAAAAAATCCAAACTTTAATATTAAGAAATAGAAGAAGAAGATAAAATGTTTATTCTTCTGACTCTATTTGTATAGTTTTTCGGCGTATAAAATTTTAATTCCAAGTTTCCCCCGTCAGGTTATTATTTTTTCAATTTGCTGGATCGCTTTTCCCATTCAGAATTCACTGATACAGAACACATTAATATCATAAATAAACCTTATGCATTTTAAAGAGCAACCCCAATGTATACTATTTATCTTATGTGTAAAAATACTAACTTTAGAGTACCTAATATGTATTTGTAACAAAAATATCAAACTAACAAAATAACACCACAACTTGTGAGGACAATTTTCGCAATTTAGCGCTCTCCTGCATTTTCCCGCATTCGTAACTCAGATTATAGTATTTTTCCCGCATAACTTAAGCGTAAATTAACAGTTTAGTTGTGTTTCCAAGGTTTGTTCCAATCGTTTCAAATATTAGCGTTTCCCAGCTAACTTTATATCATTAATTCAAGTTCGGATATGCGTATTCTAAATTTAGATATTTTTCTGCACCTGATGAAATGACGTAGTCCGCTTATCGTATTTTAATCACCGCTCTGGAGGACCATTGTCTGCAAATTTGTCGTCATGCAGGCGAAAATTCGCCGAAGTCTTAGGAATAGAGCTGAGTCAAGATTTCATCATCATGCTGAAAATTTTCAGCGCGGGTCATTAAGTTAAACAAGGTGCGAAGCTAAGTAGCGCGTGCGCCTTTTCATTTTGGTTGTAGAGGAGCAATTCATTCCGATCCCAGCTACCGTCTTGAGAGAGTCGAGAACTGGTTCGCTTTTGCGTCCCCAACAGCAGCTCGTAGCTAAATTAACTACGTGCTTTCTGGAGCTGTTGGTTTCGGTGCCTTATAAGAAGTTGTACCTGTGCGTGCCGCCTGTTTATATCTAAAATCCCGTGGATCAAAGATCGCAATTAAAAGTGACTTTTCCCGCATTCTGTGTCTGAACTGCACGTGTTAGGACGGTCGGTCCTGGGACTTTTGTTGAGCATCTATGGGTGCCTAAGCTTTGAATTCCCGTTTCGTGAAGTGGGCAGCTTCAAATTACGTCATTTGACGGATTAGCTGGGGAATCTCAGTACCTGGCTTATTTTGCATCACAAAGTTCCGTCCCTACCGCTTCGAGCCTTACCATATCGCCACGGACTTCGAATTTACCCTCGTTAGGGATGTTAAGGGGGACCTCTTCCGTCGGCAGCTTCCCGTTGCTATTGTGCAGTTCCTTCATGCGTTTTAGGGCCGTTTGTTTGGAAGAAGATCACCTGCAACTCTGCTGGACGTGGAATGCAGCTAAATAAGCTCCTTCAGATGCCGTTTTTATGTACCAGATTTATTGTAATTACGTAGTTTATAGTGCACGTTGCGTCGCGTCAATGTGTCGGACAGTTTTGAGTTATGTTGCAGTCATCGTAGCATTTATTGTTTGAACAATTGTAGTTGCTAATTACCGTCAGATTTTATGTTCCTGCTTAAATTAACGTCGTGGCAATTGAAGTGTGTATCGCATTTGTGCCACATTTAGTTGACTACCGTCTTTTATTGCTATTTATTGAGTCAGTAATTTGATTATTCAATGTTAATACCGTCATTTCAGTATTTGATGTCAATTTTACCACATTTAACTAGATTAAGACGTTACGCAATATAACCTAACCCTTACTAACCCATCTCGTTGTCTTTATTTTTGTTATAAACCCTTGTTCATCGACATATTATTTGCAATAGAGTTCATTTTTATTTAAGGATGTTTTCATTTGTCGTTTACGATATTTGTATGCAATTTGTATGTATTCTTCTGTTGTAAAAGGAGTTTAGCAGCTGCACAAGTGAGTTTTCCGCAAGGTAAGTCAGCACTGTGTTATGGAACTCGTCGACCAAACACTGCAAGGTAGAAGTGAAAAGGTTGGCTCATTTTCTTCCACTTTCAGAGTAGATTTACCTGTGTTGATTTTCCCAATTTAGTAAGAAAGTGGTGGCGCTTAAATATTTAATATCCGCATATCGGTGCGGTATCATTTAATTTAGAATGGAAAAGGCCGTGTAACAAAGTTAACAATAATCTAGTCCGTATTTACAAAAAAAAACCGCATGATAGTTCATGCCCGATTTTACTCAAAACGATAAACAAAATGAATACAAGTTCAAAACGCGACTGCACTGGACAAGGCTCGCAGTCATTCTGATGCGTAGTATTTCATCGAACAGCACGAATGCATCACTACTTAAACTTGCATTACAGTAATACAAGAAGAATGTTAGACAATCATAACTTGAAGCTAACAGTTCAAGACATATAAAACGTTGGAATAAAACCATAGTATGCACACAAAACAGTGACAATAAAATAGTATATTGCGCTACAGGATCAATAAGTGACTTAGAATAGGTCGAGAAAAAGTTAGAATTACGAAACCCGAAAGACCGAGTTTTTCTATTTTTTGAGACCCGTTCCAATAAGGCTCGTAAGAATCGAGTGTTGTATAATATGTTTAGCGCTATCAACTTATATGAATAAAAATACCGTTGAATACTGCAAAAATATTATTTGCTTAAGCCCTTAAACGAAGTGCATAATAGTTGTTTCTATGGCAACCAAATTAAAAATTTATAACGAGGCTGTTATTTTGTGGTTGTTGTGCCAACCAACAAGAATACGGTAAATTACACTTCTGGTTAGAGATAACAAACCAGGAAACAAGTAAAAGTAAATTGGTAGTGCAAAAAAGTATTTCCAGTTTTCCTCTAAAATACAAATTTTGAAAACTCTAAGACTATTTCGATTTATTTCAGAGATGCTATTCCTCTCATAAATAAACGTAGAACATAGATTTTTGTACCCATGGCAGATTTTGATTCACGCTGTATATTATTCTATGTTAGGAATGCTAATTGCTTTATAAAACTAATTTTATGCAAAGGCGAAAAATCCTAAGCAGAATAATAATGTTTTTTAAATAAAATATTTCTAAATTATTAACTACCTACATTATTTGAAGTGGCCAGCGTGACCTAGCGGTTAGGGAGCTCTGGCTGCGGTTCCACAGTACGGGATTCAATCCCCACATCTGTTAACTGGAGGGTGGTCCAACCAGTCGCTTTAAAAATAGGGTACCGAAACCACAGTTGTGGAAGTAGAGAAAGAAAAAAGTTTTACTTTTACATTATTTGAAAGCATTATTTGGGGGTTACTAAGCAGTTTCTTCTCAAATGCTCTAATGTCAACAATAAGGGCGTTCCGCTTTTTTAGAACTGCAACTGTTTTTTATATAACTGTGATAGACGTAGGTATTTAAATTACTTTGATCAAAGAGCATATGCTCTTTGCTTTGATGGTACCTAATAAGAATAACTGTTTTTACATAGTAATTAAAATTACAATTTACCTTTCTGGAATTTCCATATTTTTTGTTAAACATATTTTATTTAACCTATTTTTGTTTAATTTCCGTAAGATGTCAAAATGATTTTCATCAGACCTCATCTACATTTTATTATCATTTATCATATTTGCTATCCCTTTGTTACTTTGCTGATTAATTATTTCCTTCACGACCTTTTATGCTAATTTGAAATTTTGAGAAACTAAAATGCCGATTTCCTTCAAAATTAATAGATTAAACTTTTGATTGCAATGGCCTGTGTAAATTTCCATATTATACATTTGTTTACATCTGTAAGTTAAAACCACAATTTTTTATCAGCGTATATTGAAGTAAGCTGTTATTATGTAGATACAATTTCAATTATCCTATATTATTCTTTTGAAGCTATGTTTTGGGAAAATTCCTGTTCCAGGTCTATCATTATATATATATCCCGTTGTCGGCGTTAGATTAGATGGTTTTGCTGAGTCTCCTCAGAAAGATATTATTAAGTGTTACATAATAGACCTGTTATTGTAGAACATAATGTATGGAGTTATTATAAAGTTAGGGGTATACTTTAAATTATTATATAATTTTAACAAATCAAGCCAACAATAAAAAGTAAACGAAATCTAATTGCTTAAATAATGGGATTGTATTGTATCTGTGGAAAACGAAATTGTTTTCATGACAACTATTGACACAGATGTCAAAAATAAATCATCTCAATTTTAAGCAGACATTTTGTGAATTTATGGTCACCAGAATCACCTGATTTTAACCAAGTGGATTACAGGCTGTGGAGTTATTTAAAAAAATGGTGTTTAAAAAACGAAGTTAGGGGGCAAAAGCTTGCAATTCAACCAGAAATGTTACATAATGATGTAAAATTTAGATGAAAGGTTGGTAATCTTACACCAAGAAAATGGAGGTCATATTCAAAATTTTGCAGTAACTAGTTTTGGCAATACAAAATTCCATTATTTAAGCAATTAAATTTCGTTTACTTCTTGTTATTAGCTTAATTTGTTGAAAATATACATATGTATAAAAAGCTGAAATATATCCCTACTTTATAACCTTGTATATTTCATATTTAGGTAAATGAATAAGACATTGAATACGTATGTAGGACTGTTCTAATCATAAAAACAACAAAACAAGATTAGTCAAAGATGACGTACAGAACTGCATCCTAAAAAAATAAGTAACTAAATTAACTTACCACTTCTCTTTCTATGATATCCTCAAATTTCTTTGGTCGTCCTCGTTTTTTTTCCACTGGAGATTAGCTTCAAACCTTCCATGGTAACCTCGTTTATTGGATGCAAGTTGACTGCTTATTGTTTATTACATATACGTTCGTATTGTGCTGGATCTTATTTTCTCATTAACATATTTCTAGTTTCTAATAAAGTTAGACCACATCTTCTCCAATAAGTCATTCTGCTGACAGTAGTTTCTGAGGCATATTGTTTGTAATCCAAACTTCAGGTCTATTCGTGAATGTTGTCTTTATCATTATTTTATACATATTGTTCTTCATTTTTTGCGTCAAACTTTTGTTGCACAGGGTTGAGTGTAGTGTTTTAATCAAATTTTTTCCTCAGCTTATTTTTTTATTAAGTCCTTATCATCTTTCCCATCTTCACTAATTGTAATTCTAAGATACTGGTATCCATTCACATATTTAATAGTTCCATTCTGATCGCCTACAAAAAAATTATATATAGGATATCGTTCTCCAACTAAACCGAAATCGGACTACATTTCCTTATCCCCAGCCTAGTGGAGTAGATCTCTGGCGAAAAAAAAACCGAAAAACGAACTCTCTCTTTTCGATTTTTTTTATTTCATAGAGTCGGGGTCCCTCTTTCAGATGATTACTATCGGAAGACTACCGGAGGTGCGAAGCGGGGGGAGGGGGGAGATTACCGTTCAAAGATATGGGGAAACAAGTTTTTTGCGAATAACTCGCTGAGTTTCATCCCGATCGGAACAGTTTACTGGAGATGAAATGAAGGGATCGCAAATGCAAACAAAATGAACGTTTGGTGGTTGAAATCGGTCCAGCGGTTCACGAGATATTGCGTTTTGAAGGTCGAAAAACTGCGCCTGGAATTTCGCCGAGGCGGGAACCCTCCGCGGGCCGAGTTTGCGTTTTTTCGGGGAAGATATCGACCTAACGACTTTATTTTTTTTCCCTGTTAGGTAATCACAATCAAAATAGTTTGTCCAAATTTCAAGTCGCTAGGTCAATTAGGAGGGTAGGGGAAAGGAAAACAATAAAAAAACTTTGATCGGGGCGAACTTTTTTATTTATTGGCCGATCCGGGTCATCTAAACTGGAAAATCTTTGTTAATTTTTTCGCTACAAGATGAGTCGGGGGTGACCAAGATTTTCGCCAAAATGGGAAAATGGCGGGCAATTTTCCTATTTCTAAAACTTTATATCTTCATTTTCGCGGTGAAGGAGTGGAGTGGGAGACAATTTTTTTTGTCACCAGATTGCAATTTTATTCCTTGAAAATGAGCTCCCTAAGAACTCTCATAGGTTCTGTACAGTCTTTGGAGCATAAATTCGAGATTATATGAGTCTTGAGCAATTATAACCTGATCATCTGCAAAGTTCAAATTAAATAAACATTCATCATTGATTGGAATTCCCATTCTTTGTACATGTCTTTTCCAGTCTTGCAGAGTTGCTTCCAGGTAAATGTTAAATAGTAGTGGTGATAAACTACACCCTTGACGAAGCCCTTTCGATGGTTTTATCTCCTTGGATAGCTTTCCATTCATGAGCACTTTTGCGACATTATCAGTATAAATGGTTTTGATGATTTTAGTAAGATCCGGATCGACATTATATTTTTCTAAAACCTGCCATAATATATTCCGAGGTACTGAATCATAGGCCTTTTCCAGGTCTATGAATCCTAAATGTGTTTCTTCCTGTCTTTCTTTCCGTTTTTCTGTTAATTGCTGTAATATAAATATATTGTCTACACAGGATCTACCAGTCATAAAACCACTTTGTTCTTCACTTATTTTCTCGTTGACATTTATTCTCAATTTATTGTTTATAACCTTTCCAAAAAGCCTACTTATATTGCTATTTATGCTGAGACCTCTATAGTTTTGCTTGTCTTTCCTGTCATCTTTTTTATACAGTGATATTATGTATGAAAGTTTCCACTCATCTGGTGTTTTGTTTTGTTTGATGCAGTTGTTCATAAGGGCACATAATCGTCGTCTTAGTTCATCTCCTCCATGTTTTATTAATTCTATCTTTATACCTCCCGGTCCTGTTGCTCTTCCACCTTTTGATGTTGTAATAGCATATTTTAATTCGTTGTCTAAAATTTCCAATGTGCTCATTTGTGTTATATTCCCATTATCTATGTGATTTATTTTAAATGTATCTCTATCTTCCGTTAGTAGCTTTTCATAATGTTCTGCCCATCCTGTTAAACTGGTTTCTGTGATATTTTTGTTAGTATTATTTGTTTTCATGTTTTTTAAGCATCTCCACACTTCAGTTGATCTAGCTCCACCCACTGTCTATTTGTTGACATTGTCTCTCCCAAGTTTTGTTCTTTTCTTCTCGAACTTTATTTGTTACTACAGCACATTTTGCTTTATACGTGTTCCAATTTTCGGGACTGCGGTTTGCTTGCCATTTGATGTATGCTTCTCGTTTCTGTAGTACAATATCTTCTAGTTCATCGTTCCACCATGGTTGTTGGGGTTTTTTATAATTAGTTTCTGTGCTTAGTGCTTCCTTTGCTGCTTGGTGAATCGCTTCCGTTATATTTTTGTGATCTATTTCCACATCGTCGTGTATTTCTGTCTTTTGTAAGTGGCCTTTCAATCTGCGTTCATACAAATTCCTTATGCTATCGTGATATAACAGCTGAATTTTATATTTAGGTGGTGGTTTGGCTTTCTCCATTGTTTCGTCTTTACTCATTTGTGTGTTATTTTGACTGTTAAATAAGATTAAGATTTTGGCTATCACTAAATAGTGATCTGATCTGCAGTTTGGGCCTCTTTTAACTCGTGTATCTAATACTTTAAATAGTCCTGTTTGCTTGGTAATAATATAATCAATTACTGACTTTTGATTTAATGACGGCCTTTCCCAGGTATATTGGTGGATTGCCTTATGTTTGAAAAATGTATTCTGGATCTTAAGTTCATATTGCTTGCAGATATTTACTAGCCTTTCACCATTGTCGTCCATCCTTGCATCTCCATATTGACCTACCACTTCATCGTTTTTTCTAATTCCCACTTTGGCATTTAAGTCACCAGCTAGTATAAGATGCTGCCGTCTTTTGATTTTGCTTAACTCATCACTGAGTATGTCGTAGAAACGAGTTTTGGTCGCATCGTTTGCGTCTTCCGTTGGGGCATAAACACATAGTATCACTGCTTCTATGGTTCGTACTTTAATTGTAACCTTTAGGCATCTTTCAGTGATATATTGGATATCTAATATTCTCCTGCTTAATGGTTTTCGTATTAGGATCGAGACTCCTGCACGCGCCCTTTCGGATTTGGATACCCCTGACCATATATGCACATAACTATCCAGGTCTTGTTGTCCCTGTTCTTTCTTTTTGGTTTCAGTGAGGCATAACACATCTATATGTAATTGTTTGATTTCCGATAGTATTTCTGGCAATTTGTTTGTCACACTCCTTACGTTCCATGTACCTACAATCATAGTCCGTTCCCGTTGCTTAATTCGTCGTAATTTTTTCCAGTCCGTATTCCGAGGCATGGTATTTAACTTTTTTGCAATTCATTAATAAATTAATGGTTTTCCGAGTAACGGAGAGCAGGTCCGTCGCCTCAACCCCCAACCTGGAGGACCAGGTATTTTTCTTTCCGGGTTTCCGTCCCTTAGATAGATAGTTATCCCTAACTTTGGAGATCTATCTTCCCCTTTTTGTGGTTCCTCCGCCTCATAATCCGTTGGGGCAGTACACCCTCATCCGCAGTTTGAGGCGTTGACCGATTTTCACTCGTAACCCTGAGATGGGAAGTTTTTGCTCGGGTACCTCGGGGTTGCAATTCCCGTATCAGCACTTTTGGTGCTGACCCCTGAGGGGATAAATATTATAGTTGCCAAATATTCAATATGAGAAACAAAGACACATGTTAAAAAACACAACAAAGTAAACAATAACAAACACTGAGGGACTTCTTCTAAGTTATCCAACAATTTAAATAACCTCTAAATACCAAGATAAGTCAATCAACAGCAAAAGAGTTTGGAGATCTAAAGGTACAGTTTAAAATTACGTTCAACTGGGCTCTCTATATTCCACACGGCCCAGAAAATTACATTAATAAATATATAATATTTATCTACAATTGCTTGGATAAGGACTTATTACGTCACTCATTTGACACTGTTTCTGTTAGGTACTGAAGCTACATTACACCACTCAGTTAGGTAATGGCTTTATTACCTAACTGAGTGGTGTAATTGCTTCATTACTTAACTGAAATAGTGTCAAATGAATGACAGAATCACATTTGCCTACTAAAATATTTTTGAAAATGACAGAGCTGACATTCCTCTTAATGCACTTTTCTCAATTTTGGGCAGTTGTAGATAAAATTTTGTACAATACATGTGTGGCAATGCATTGTTAATATACTTGTGTGCTTACATGACTCGTGCTACGCACTCGTTTGTAACTTACACACACGTATATTAATGATGCTGTTATCCCACTTGTATAGTAAATAACTATTATGCGAGGTTTTGAAATTTTGAAAATAGCAAAAGTTACATTATATAAATTAACACAAATGAAGTGCATGATTTATGAAAAATTTCTCATCATTCGCTTTTCGACCGTTGACCGCGACGGACGTTCTTGCTGTATGGTGCATTATCATTTTGCCGGACCTGAGTGCGGACTTTTTCGAGAGTGTTTTGCGGTGATTAGCGGTGGTTGGCCTTTCCGGCTCCAACTATCTCCTCCTTGCCGTCATAATATGCAAAATCCTAATCCGGATGCTCCTGAACACAGGAGTTCCCATCTCTCCCTTGTAAACGAATCCCTTACAAATAAAAATAATAAATTTGCGTCTATTACACAATCTAACATTTCTATGTTCCCAAAAAAGGATCAAGCAATCGTTATCGACACCATATAGGGTGTAACACACAAATATTATGTCAAAGCCTTAGGTAAGATTGTAAACCCTAATTATATACGATTTACATCCAAAATTGCAAATAATCTCTTTTGTGTATATTTCGCAAACAAATCTGTAATAGACGAGGCCACAATACCATATTTTGTCATTGAACAAGCGTTTATAAGTAGAGGAATTAAAATAGTTTCACCGATGTCATTTTTACACGTAGGTCTAATCGAGGAGGGCTATACGCATATTTTAAGCTTTCGACGACAAGTTTTTGCAGATGAAAAGACAATAAATATTCCACAGACCATGCTCATACATTATGAAGAAAACGCATATAGAATATTTGCTACAACCAATGCAATGGTATGTTTTACATGTAAAAAACAGGTCACTAGCAACACACTATCCTAATATCAATAACGATTTCTCTTCTAAAGATCTTCTAGATAGTGAAAATATTAGAAACGACCAAACTGTGGAAGAAGTACCTACACAAAACAAACGGATTAAAAGACAGGCATCACTAACCCAAGGCTCAACTGCAGATTCAATAATTTTAGATCTCATCGATTCAGAAGACATTTCTGTGCCTAATAACGCGATAGTGCAGACAAACGTTGATGATCAAAACTTCTTAAAGCCCTCTAGAAAACTTGTCAAGAAAGTTAAAAATTCTAATACTGTCGACACTCGACCTTCAAGTTTAAATAAGCAAGCAGATAAGTCTACAGAAGTCTTGACAAATCCAATACAGGAATAACTTGAACTCGTCTAACAAATAATAATGGATCCAGAAAATTAATTTATCTTAGACTACGATTGCCTCTTGAACTTTCTTAAAAATACTGTTGGAGTTAAATATATTGCAAGCATAGCCCACAACTATACAGACAACATAGAAAGACTTGTACATATGCTAAAAAATCTATACCCTCACCTACAGACGAGAACTACAAAAAGTAGATTTACAAGGATTATCAAGAAGCTAACAGGCACTAAAGGTAACGATGATGAGTCTTTGGTAGAATCTGATGGCTCAACTTGTTCTACATACTAAGAGAAAATTTCTAACAACATATAAGTTTATACTATCTTACATTATATTCGTCATATACTACAGTGGAATATTAATGGGTTTTATTCCCATTTAGAAGAATTAAATCTTTTAAAGTCGACAGAAATGCCAAAAATAATATGCTTACAAGAAACAAATTTTAATGACGATAGTGTATGTACAATTAATAAATACAATGTTTATCACAAAAACAGAACCGTAGCTGGGAAAACCAGTCGTGGAGTTGCCACATATGTAAGCAGCAAATCTAATTTAACTGCAATTTCCCTTACCACTGATCTGACAGCAGTGGCAGTGTCTGTGCAGCTGTCTGTTTGTAATATATATCTATCACGCAGAGACGACATAACCTAAATTGAAGGAGCTCATACAACACTTGCCCTCTCCGTGCTTGTTACTGGGAGACTTTAATGCATATAATGTAATCTGGGGATCTGAATATACTGATCCTATACCCAAATTATAAATGATATATATTGTTATGATACATGATATGGACAGAGATCATAATAAAGGAATGTTGAAAATTGAACGAATAAATTTGGACAGTTACAGAAATTGAGTCTTAATAGATATAAAATTTTAACATTAATTGATGAAAATCAACTCTGGTTGCATTATTCATTGGGATTCATAAAATACTGGTAGACTAATTTGAATGCATTGAAATTAATAATTAAGGAAATTAAATTCAAACTAAGGTTACATCGACAATTGTGTTTGTTAAGAAAATGATGTATTGTTATTATTATTTAAATTAATTAAATAGTGTGCATAAATAATGGTTACTAGTAGATAAAAAAAAATTGTTTATAAAAACAGTTACCAAATAAGTACTCATAAATGCAGATGTAATAAAATTTATGGAAAATTAAATATTGAAAATTAAATGGAATTTCTGCATAAATTATTTAAATAAAATATGGTATTGTGAATAGTAACACAAAAAGCAAAGAAAAACAGTTATTGTAATATTGGTTTACAAAAATTAATAATCATCGATGGAAAATGGATTTATTGTATTAAACTACAAATAATAAGAAGTAATTTCATATTGGTTGTGTGAAGAATTGGATCGAGACTTGGTACATCGAGTTTGAGCCGTCAGCGTACTTGAAATAAATGGGACAAAGTTAATATTTGAAAAGATAACAGAATGAGAGTAACTTACCAGGACAATAGATCGTGTGAAGAGCAAATTTAGGGATTTGCCAGTACCAGATAGCAGGATTGTGGACTGCAGCAGTAACCAGGACGAGGTTTTTGGAGGCAGATGAGTTGTTTGGACGTGAACGAGCAAGTAGGATGTTGACGGGAATTGGATTGATGGTACAGGCATACAAGAGGAGCCAATAGCTGTGATGGTTGTACCAGAAAGAGCAGTAGCAGCTAGGAAAAGTGTTCTTTTTTCAGTAACTTGCAGGGCTAAACGTAGGAGCTTGTTGTGACGTCTGACACTAGTAGAAGCAGGAGTTTGGAGCTTGCATCAGTTGACAGGACCAAGGAAGGGTTAGCTGTTGGGTGTTTTGGATGTTGTAATCTATTCAAGAAAGGCGTTAGTGGTGAGTGTTGTTCGTGGTAAGGACATAAGCAATAGAAAACAGGTTTGTTAGATTAAGTTGACATTGAAGTTTTGAATACTGTCAATTTTGAAAGTAAGTAACAAAAACTGAAGCAATAATTATCGAGAAAAGTCAATAAATAGTAAACGTCAAATGTAAAAGCACAAGTGTCAGTATACCTTAGTGTAGAAAAATTTGAAAAGTAAACTTTGACATTTAAACATTAAATTAATTCAAAGAATTTGAGGTTATAAAGTTTCATTGCTACAGTAAATAGCATACTAGATTTGATGAACCCAGCCCAAAGAGATAAGAGGTCTTGATTATATTAAATCTCATTGAAATATAAAAGAAATACTTTGAAGGCATAGTTTTCTTAATAGGGGCTATATAGCAATATACTAGCTGTTTACCCTAGCACTAGAGGACATATTTAAATCGTTGGACTGGGACAACAAAGGAATATCGATCAACGGCAAACGCTGAAATGATCTCAGATTTGCAGACGATATTCTACTAATATCTGATAATCATGAAGACTTATGTGCCATGGTGAACCAATTACAACAAGCGTCAGAAATCAAAGGCTTAAGAATGAATCTTTCAAAAACCAAAGCAATGACCAACTCAGAAGAACATCCCATTGCGCTGTCAGACACAAAAACATTAGAATACGTCAAAGAATATGTATATTTGGGACAATTAGTAAAGATATCCAAAGAAAATCAGACAGCAGAAATAAGTCGGCGAAACAGGTTGGGATGGATGGCATTCGGTAAACTACCGTACGTCCTAAAGAACAAAAATATTCCTCTGCATCTAAGAACTAGAGTATACAACTCCTGTATTCTGCCCGTCCTAACATATGGGGCACAAACATGGACACTAACAAAACAAATAATGGATAAATTGAAAAAAAAAGTCAAAGAGCTATGGAGCGGCAGATGATAGGAATAACGCTGAGAGATCGAAAACGCAATGTATGGATCAGAAACACATCTAAGGTAATAGACGTAGCAGAACAGACGGCAAAGCTAAAATGGAAATTTGCTGGTCACAATGAACGACAGCAGGACGAACGGTGGAATAAAGTAATCCAAAGTTGGCGCCCATACGACAGCAAACGAGGAAGAGGAAGGCCCCAAATGAGATGGGGAGATGATTTTAAAAAACATGCGGGACTAATGTGGCGCCGCACAGCGCAAGATAGAGAAACATGGCGACGCCTAGGGGAGGCCTATATCCAGAACTGGACATCTGGATAGAGTATGGCTATAAAAAAAATATATATACTAAACGACTCAAATCTAATACTATTAAACACAGGCAAATAAAACTAGATTTAACTCGTATAATGCAAAGTTTTCGCCTATAGATCTAAGTTTATGCGATACTGTTCTAGCTCCACGGGTGACCTGGCAAACTTTCCCGCATCTTCATGGAAGCGATCATTATCCCATTAAAATTGAAAATACATTAGAAGCCGAAATAGTAGAAACAAATCAATATACTACTTGGAATCTCCGCACTGCAAACTGGGAGCGATATACCTGAAATAGAACAAAATTTAAACACAAACATACCAGAAAGCCAAGATGCAGACAACATGGTAGAACATTTAACCTCGACCATGATTGCTGTAACTAACTGTTCTATTCCAAAAAATATCACCAAAAAACCACATACCAGTACCCTGGTGGAATAAAGACTGCCAACAAACAATAAGAGCAAGTAAACAAGCTTTTAATAACTTAAAAAGATATAATAGGTACCTTAGAAAATTTACTAAATTTTATAAAACTTAGACCTAAAGCTAGATTTGTTATTAAACAAAGTAAAAAAGAATCGTGGGCAAAATACACTTCTTCCATAAACAGCTCAACTCCTATGAGTGAATTCTGGGACAAAGTTAGGAAGATAAAAGGAATTAATAAATCTCAACAAATTGCACTTGTAAGTTACGGAAATGATATCATTAAATCAAAATCCGAAATAGTGAAGATACTGGCAGATTATTACGAGAGGCAATCCAGCAATGAGAACTATGACAATGAATTTAGACTGTATAAAGAAGAAAAAGTAAGTGAAAAAATAACTCCTTCTGCCCTAAAATGGCAAGACATAAATCTTCCCATAAATGAAATAGAATTAAATGATGCAATGAAAAACTGCAAAAATACTAGTCCTGGTCCAGACAATATTCCATATATATTTATCCAAAACCTACCAATTGCTGCCAGGAATTATCTGTTAAATATCTATAACCAAATTTGGAACAAGCACAAATATCCTAAAAGTTGGTTTGAAGCCATCATAATACCAGTTATTAAACCATACAAAACTCAAGATCAAATAACATCGTATAAAAATATAAAATTTGTTTTAGCCTCCCAACTACATTATATCAAAAATCTGGTGTGATACGTGCACACAACTTCCTTCTACAGTGATCTTATAATTAGTCAAAAATTGGTTTTAGCCTCCCTACTACATTATATCAAAAATCTGGTGTGATATATGCACACAACTTCTTTTTACAGTGATCTTATAATTAGTCAGAAAGTTGTTTTAGCCTCCCTACTACATTATATCAAAAATCTGGTGTGATACATGCACACAACTTCCCGTTACAGTGATCTTATAATTAGTCAAAAATGTATTTTAGCCTCCCTAGTATATTATATCAAAAATCTGGTGTGATACATTCACACAACTTTTTTTACAGTGATCTTATAATTAGCCAAAATTTGGTTTTGGCCCCCTACTACATTATATAAAAAATCTGGTGTGATACATGCACACAACTTCCTTCTACAGCGATTTTATAATTAGCCAAAAATTTGTTTTAGCCTCCCTACTACATTATGTCAAAAATTTGGTGTGATAGACGCACACAACTTCCTTTTACAGTGATCTTATAATTAGTCAAAAATTAGTTTAGTCTCCCTACTACATGATATCAAAAATCTGGTGTGATACACGCACACAACTTCCTTTTACAGTTGTTTACGTAAGCTTTTTGTGGACTGTATTTTTTTCTTTTTAGTTGAAAAAACTCATGACTTGGAGTCGAATGTTATTTATTTTTATATCTTTCTCCTGAACTACATTGACACACACATATATGATATTTTATAGTAATTAATTGTGCCTACTAGCTTTGGCTGTATTTTAAGAATTAACTTCAACTTGAATGTCGTTGTCGGGAATTGGTAATATACATAATTTAGAAACAGGCCGTTTCACTATGTAATTGTTTATCAGCACTGACACCACTCTTATTATCTTGTCATCGCCTGGATGTAGTGCAGTAACACGCCCAAGGTTCCACTTTAGAGGAGGGGAGTTTTCTTCCTTAACAAGGACGATTGAACCAACTTTGATTAGATTCGGGTAGTTCACCTTCCATTTGGTGCGTATTTGAAGTTCGCTAAGGTACTCGCTGCTCCATCGATTCCAAAAGTGCTGAATCATTTTTAGTAACTTTTCGTAACGTTTGAGTCTATTTTCTGGTATTGCAATAAGACTTCTTTCTGGGAGGGCGGTTAGTGGTTTACCCACGAGAAAATGTGCCGGAGTGAGAGGATTTAATTGATCGGGATTAGAACTTAACGGACACAATGGTCGTGAATTCAATATCGCCTCGATTTGAACTAACACCGTTGTAAAATCCTCAAAATTTAAATGAGATTCGCCAATAACTCGCTTGAGATTAAACTTTAAGCTTTTAATTCCAGCTTCCCCGACGCCGCCGTGATTCGGTGCTCTACTGGGTATAAAATGAAAATTGATGCCCTCTTTAGCTAAATATTGTGATATTGTATCAGTTTGAGATTCTAAAAAGGTTTTGCATTTTTGTAATTCTGCATTGGCACCAACGAAATTGGTACCATTATCGCAATAAATATTAAGCGGCTTTCCTCTACGACCAATAAATCGCTTAAGAGTAGCAATAAAACTATCTGAGGTTAAATCGGATACAGCTTCAAGGTGGAGTGCTTTGGTGGCTAGACAAATAAATAAACAAACATAACCCTTGATTATTTTAGCCCCTCTTGCACATCTAGTATTTCGATCTCGTAAAAGAAAAGGCCCAGCAAAATCACAACCGGTATTGTAGAAAGGTACGTATTGATTTACTCTGCAGTCGGGTAAATTACCCATTAAATAGGGATCTGCATGAGGAGGATTTGCACAAAAACAGTCCGTGCATTTTCGAACTATATCTCTTGATAGATTTCTGCCTGAAATAGGCCAAAAACGTTGACGGATTGAAGCTAATAACATAGTAGGCCCGCAATGCATTAGCTGTTTATGGAAGTTTCTTATTATTAATTTAGTCAAAATGTGTTTGGGAGGTAGAATCATTGGAAATTTTTTATCATATTCACTGTTGGCATTTTGCAGTCGACCTCCTACACGCATCAGTTCTTTATCATCTAAGAACGGATTTAAACTTAATAATGAGCTTTTTCTATTTATCGGTAACTTTCTTTTTAAACTTTCACGCTCTTTGTAAAATGATTCTTCTTGACAAAGTCTAACCAACATTTCTAACGCACATTCTAATTCGTCTAATTTTAAAATACCCTTGTGACGAACCTTCGAATTAGTTTTACATTTAGAAATAAATCGTAACATATACGCTACTACTCTTTGAAGTTTAATAAATGAAGAATACCTTTTAAAAATGTCAAAATTGTTAACTGAAGCTATATTAACAATAATTCGTTTTTCCAATATCTCGCTTTGTGCAAAATTATTTATGTTTAATCGATTTGATGAACTTAATTGGAAATTTAAATTTGGATTGCTGAGCCACTCCGGCCCTGTCCACCATAGTTGCGAATTTTGAATTTCAGAGACAGATACACCTCGAGATGCTAAATCAGCAGGGTTATCTTTTGATGCGACGTGATACCACTGCTTTATATCTGTCAAATTCTGAATTTCGCTTACTCGATTGGCCACAAAGGTTTTCCACTTATTAGGAGCAGCCTTTAACCAATACAAAGTAATTTCAAAGTCAGACCAAAAATAAAATCGATTAAAATTCAAGTCCATGGAATCCACCACCTTTTTTGTAAGTTGCGATACTAAAACAGCACTACATAGTTCAAGTCTAGGTATGGTTAATTGTTTTATCGGCGCAATTCTCGATTTTGCACATAATAAATTAGTAGAGAACTTCCGAATTTATCTTTACACCGCAAATATATGCAACCCGCAAATCCTTTTTCACTTGCATCACAAAATGCATGCAGTTCGACCTAAGTACACTCAGAAATTACAACTTGTCTGGGTATTTTTAAATTATTTAACCATGGTAATTGATCTCGAAAATTATTCCAGACCGTAAATAAATTTTGGGGAATACTCGCGTCCCAACTTAACTTAGCTTGCCAAAGTTTTTGAATCAGTAATTTTGCAATAATCACAATTGGACTAAGTAAACCTAGAGGATCGAAAATTTGAGAAATATATGATAATATAGTTCGTTTAGTTATTACTTTAGGATTAGCATTAAGCTTAACTGAATACTGAATAAAATCTGCAGCTGGATTCCAAACGATTCCTAAGGTTTTATTTGTCTTATTTTCCCCTAATGTTAAAATATTACAATCGAGGTTATCATGAACCTGAAAATTTTCGCTTAAATAGTTTTTATTTGATAACCATTTACGCAGCTGTGTGCTTTTGTAATGTAAGTAATTCCTTTTCAGAATTAGAGCCGCTCAAGAAATCGTCTACAAAAAAATCGTTTTTTATGGCTTTACTTGCTAGGGGATATTTTATTTCGTTTTCTATTCCAAGCTGGTACAGACACCGTATCGCTAGAAATGGGGCTGAAGCCGTACCATAAGTAACCGTATTTAATTCAAAACATTGTAATTCTTCTGATTGCTCTTCGCGCCAAAGTATACGTTGCAATGACCTTTCTGACTTGTCTATTAAAACATTTCGATACATTTTTGAAATATCAGCCGTCATTACATATTTATATTTACGAAAACGTAAAATGATTGAAAATAAATCGTTTTGAATTGTTGGTCCAACATATTGAACTTCATTAAAGCTTAATCCTGTATCAGTTTGCATGCTCGCATCAAAAACAACTCGTACCTTTGTTGTACAGCTCGATTCGCGAACAACCGCGTGATGAGGAAGATAATAGCTAATTTCTCCAGTGTTGTTTGTTTCTACGATTTTAGACATATGCCCTAATGTCTCATATTCTCGCATAAAAGAAACATATTCTCGATATAGTTCTGGATTTTTTAACAGTTTTCTTTCTTGTGAATAAAATCGCTTTAATGCTTGTTTTCTAGAATCTCCTAATTTTGTATATTCTTGCTTTAAAGGGATTTTAACTATAAATTGACCGTTGTCACTACGCCTATGACTATCTACAAAATGTTCTTCGCATATTTTTTCAGATTTGGATAACATACATTTCGCTTGTACTTCTTCGACTTTCCGAAATCTATCGAATTGTGTATCGAGTGGAGTTCGATCAACTACATGACAGCTGAACGATTGATTGTTTTTTACTGAAAAACCAACATTTCCTGCTAACACCCAACCCAGACGTGTTTTTTGCATTGTTATATTGGTACCTTGAAGCTTTATTTGACCTATACATAGGAGCTCCCAAAAATGAGTAGAACCTATCAATAAATCTATTGTGCTTGATTTGCTAAAGTTTGGATCCGCCAATTGTACATTTTTTGGAATATTGAGACACTTGTTATTAAACGAAATAATTGGTAGATCGTCTGTAATCCTATGCAAAACTAGGCACGACATTGAGGTGGTATAAGATTTATTACGAGAAATAATTGTTACCTCTGCTATGGATTTTACATTAATTAACGATTGACCGACTCCTATTATCGAGTAATTAACATTCCTTGATCTTAAATTTAAAATTTTTGCCATATTTTCGGTTATAAAATTGCTTTGAGAGCCACAATCTAGTAACGCACGGCACTGGTGTAATTCTCCGCATGAATCCTCTACGTACACCACTGCTGTAAATAGTAAAACTTGTGACTTAGTCATACAGTTATTTTCTGAAACAACATGCATCGCGGTTGAGGTACTTGGCATCTTCACAGTTTGATTGTTCACGTTTGATTCTGTAATATTGCATTTATCGCTCTTTTTCGCATTATCATTTTCTACGCGCTTATAGTTATTTTCTAAATGTAGCAACGAATTATGTTGTCTACCACATTTTTTACATCCTGACGAAGTACAATCACGAAGATTATGTGATGGTCTTAGACAGTTGTAACATAATCGCAATTTATTTATTTGATTAATTCTGTCATTTGTCGACAGCTTCAAAAGTTTTTCGCATTTGTAAATTGTGTGCGGGCCCTTACAAAAGTAGCAAGTAACCGTCCTATTGTTCTCTTTCAAATTCGTAGAAAAATCTGGTGTGATACACTCACACAACTTCCTTTTACAGTGATCTTATAATTAGTCAAAAATTTCATTTTTAATTTTTAACCATTTGTTAAAAATTTTAAAAAATTACAAATTCTACAAAAACGGTACAAAATCGAGTGTTAGTTGAAGAGACAAATTTTCTCTAGAATTTTAAGGTGAATTCAAAAATGTAATAATATACCGGGTGTTTTATTTAAAATAGGAGTTAATAAAAAAAATAGAAAAAAAAACAAAAGAAACCCACTTTAGAAGTATTCAACTGGAAAATCACCTATCTCACATCAATACACATTAAAAATGTAAGAAAAATGTAAAGTTTAAAAAAAATCGTTAGAGCCGTTTTTGAAAAAATCGAAAAAAACTGAAAAATCACAAGAGTAAACACCTACTTCCGGTTATGCGATTTTCTTCAAAAGCTTGCTGTCTCATCTACATAGTACACAAAACTTATATATGAAGTTTCAACGCCATACCTCTTTTCGTTTTTGAGATATTCTGTTCACAGACAGACACACAGACACACAGACAGGCAGACAGACACACAGACAGACAGACACACAGACCAATGAAAAAAAATATGTTTTTTGGGATCAGGGGACTCTAAAACGTAAAGATCCGTTGAAAACTCAATTTCGAATTTTTGGGGTGAATCCAATACTTCCTTTATAGTAAAAGGAAGTAATAAGCATGAGCTTGAATTCTATGTTTAAATCGCGTATCTCTTTTATTAATTTGATCAACGTCCATTTTTTGAGTAAATCGCATCGTATTTTAAGAAATGTATTCATTTCGTCCATAGTAGGAATTTCTTGTTTTTTGTCCCACAATTACCACTCGCGTCGAGCCGTAGGATCTAATTTTGTTGTTATTAAATATATTAATAGGGTGTCCCAAGCAGAAACGGGTTGTTTTAATGTTTTTAGTGAACGCAAATGTTTTGTAAAAGTATCGGACAAATTTCGTAAATCGGAATAAGATTCTTTGGTTAAACAAGGATATTCAAAAATAGCTCGAACGTGACTATAAATAATCAAATATTTTTTCTCAAATCGCTCCTTAAGCATTTCCCATGCATTATCATAGTTTTCGGAAGACACCTGTATAGACTCAATGATTTGCAAGGCATCCTTTTCTAAAAACGATCGTAAATAGTAGAATTTCTGTATTTGAGACAGGTAAGGGCTTTCATTTATAAACGCGTCAAAACCATCTCGAAACTCTATCCAATCATTGTACTGCCCGCTAAACTTTGGCAACGATATGGGTGGTAATTTGACTAGCTGGTGAGGATCATTGTTATTGATAAAATGGTTTTTATTGATAGTTGGATTATTATTGCTACTCCCTACAAAAGAAGCATCGCTGTTATTGTTTTCTGACTTACAAAACTCTTTTAATTCTGAGAGAAGCTTGTAATACGAAGTTTCAAGCTGTCGTCAAGCACGGGCTGCTATTACAGCGCCCTCACCAAAGACAGCCAAATATTGCTTGCAACTGTCCCGAAGGAACCTTCGACTAGTCGTGGGTATCCTATCTGGACACTGCACTCTAAACCAACATATGCACAGGATGAGACTGGTGGACAGCCCAAACTGTCGCGGATGCAACGAGGATGACGAGACAGCAGAACACGTTCTGTGTCACTGTCCAGCTCTCGCAAGAGTCAGAGGATCCATGTTGGGGGACTTCTGACCCGATATGGCCAGAATTAGCAACATTCCAGTTGCGGTCGTCCTTAAGTACATTCAAAAGATTGGATGGCTTGAGTGATACCCAACTTGGAGAGCTGCTGGGAGGTAGCACAATGGGCCCACCTAATGCGGCCTAAGTGCGTGTGAGGTAACTCACCCTCCATTTTTAATCCAGAATCCAATACGAAGTTTCAAAACTAGAACGTTCTGCCTCTTCGACTACAATCTCTTCGTCATTATCATTAATATCGTCTGAATGCCCTTTCATTGTCAATAATAACTCGATTTCGTCTTGTAAGTCATTGAACCTGTCATAAAGCGGTTTAATTTTTTCTACTCGTTCTTGAATTTCATTTAAAGTTTTTTGATCAAAATGATCGCTGTCTAACTTGTCAACAAAATTTTTTCCACGAGTTAGTACCCCTTTAATTTGCGCTCGCTGAATTTTTAATCTAGCAATTGAATCACTATTTGACATTGTTTATTGATCTTGTCAAAGCGATACTGAACTGACGAACAAAAACGGAATAATATTAAATAAGTTACAGAAAAAATGGAACCGACTCACTCCGGTTTAATTCGGCAAGCTAGACCACTATTTATCGCCAATAGTAACTCCTTCCTTTTACAGTTGTTTAAGTAAGCTTTTTGTGGACTGTATTTTTTTCTTTTTAGTTGAAAAAACTCATGACTTGGAGTCGAATGTTATTTATTTTTATATCTTTCTCCTGAACTACATTGACACACACATATATGATATTTTATAGTAATTAATTGTGCCTAATAGCTTTGGCTGTAACAACAGTGACCTTATAATTAGTCAAAAATTAGTTTTAGCGTCCCTACTACATTATACCAAAAATCTGATGTAATACATGCACACAACTTCCTTCTACAGTGCTCTTATAATTAGTTAAAGATTAGTTTTAGCTACCCTACAACATTATATCAAAAATCTGGTGTGATACACGCACACAACTTCGGTTTACAGTGATCGTATAATTAGTCAAAAATTAGTTTTAGCCTCCTTACTACATTATATCAAACATCTAGTGTGATACATGCACACAACTTCCTTTTACAGTGATCCTATAATTTGTAGCCGGACGGGCTAGTTTAATTTAATTTAATTGTTTAATCTGTTTGCTACAATTACCAGACTGATACTGGCTTCCCAGGCAGCTTAGAATGCCAAGGTACCAATAATAAACTCAACTGGTAACTCCAGGAAGAACACAGAATAAGCTTTATCATCGTATAATATTTTTAGCTAAATGCATCTCAAATTAAATTGTAAGCAACGAGACAAAAAATAAAAATGTAACAATGTTTGTAAATAAATCAAGTTTTTTCTAACGGTGGGTTTCATTCGTTTAGATTTGGGCCATGGCAGTCACATTTGAACCAATCTATACCTGGAGTAGCTCTAATGTCCCGTGGGCAGTTCGGCGGACCTGTATACAGAAAATGACAGTCAGCGAAAACCGCTTAATGGCGGTACGTAAACATTAAATTCGGTTTTTAAATTGTTGAACGGACAAAAGTACGGGCAATATCATATTAAATTACATGCATAGGTGGTACAACTAGTGGTTATCGCGGCCCACAGTTACACTGTGACGGGATTACAGGCGTTCGGCGAGCTCAACTAGTTTTACCTTAGAAACTTCGCACCTCCAGGTAAGTGGATTACGATTGAATATCAGCTGGCCTTTGCTGGCGATGATCCCCTTCAAGTTACTCCCTATTTGAGCGCGCGTAATTATGGACGCCGGCCTCTGATGCTAGGTGCTGGACCTCCTAGTGTGCTTTTTCAGCTTCGAAGGTGTTCAGCCATTCTGGGCGCAAATAATGGGTTTAATTACGTCGGCTTCTTTGTCCTGGTGCGGGGAAATTGGCTCACGGACGGGATCGTAGACGTCGAACTCGGTTTTTAATCTTCCTGGTAACCAGTTACTGGAAATCGTCGTCTGCGAGCGCGTTTTAGCTCTCTTAGGTGCTGGGAAACGTTACCGAAGAGTCTGGAATGACCCTTCTAGTAACCAGGTGCTGAGAAATGTTACCAAAGAGTCTGGAATGACCCTTCTAGTAACCAGATGCTGGGAAACGTTACCGAAGAGTCTTTGATGACTCTCCTAGTAACCAGGTGCTGGAAAGCGTTACCAACGAGTCTGGAGTGACCCTAATAGAAACCAGGTGCTGGACAGCTGGCAAGAGTCTCCTTGAAGAGTCTAGAGACCCTCCTGAGTGAGATTAGGCTAGGAGAAAGGTTTCGGGAAATTTTTAAAAAATTCTCGAAGAGCCCGGAGGCTCTCCTGAGCGGAATCAGGTCTGGAAGAGGTTCGGGAAAAATTCTGTCTGGTACTGGCTTAGTTTTCACCTTATATACCGTGGGCTGGCGCAATCAGCAGTTCACGCCGGTTCGTTAAAGCAGGGGATCCTTCCTTTAGATGCCCGGCGGAATACCTGCGACTAAAGATGCAGCGTCCTGATACCTAACGTAAAATACGCCAACGGAGAACACGCGAATTAATTTATAATTCCCAAAATCGCGTTCGTACTGGGCGAAACGTTACAAATTAGTCAAAAATGTGTTTTAACCTCCCTAATACATTATATCAAAAATCTGGTGTGATACACACTTCCTTTTACAGTGATCTTATAAATAGCCAAAAATTAGATTTTTAATTTTTAAGCATTTGTCAAAAATTTTCAAAAATTCCAAATCCTACAGAAACCGTACAAAATAGAGCGTTAGTTCAAGAGACAAATTTTCTCTAAAATTTTAAGCTCAATTCAACAATGTAATAATATACCGGGTGTTCTATTTGAAATAGGAGTTAATAAAAAAAATAGAAAAAATAACAAAAAAACCCATTTTAGAGGTATTCAACTTGAAAATCACCTACCTCACATCAATACACATTAAAAATGTAATAAAAACGTAAAGTTTGAAAACCGTTTCTGAAAAACTCAAAAAAAACTGAAAAATCACAAGAGTAAACACCTACTTTCGGTTATGCAATTTTCTTTAAAAACTTTGTGTCGCATCTACATAGTACACAAAACTTATATATGAAGTTTTAACGTCATACTTCTCATAGTTTTTGAGATATTTTGTTCACAGGCACATACACAGACAGACAGGTAGATATACGAGTGAACAGAAACATTTTTCTTGGGTTCAGGGGACTCTAAAACGTGAAGATCTGTTGAAAACTCAATTTCGAATTTTTGGGGTGAATCCAACACTTCCTTTATCGTAAAGGGAAGTAAAAACCAAAAAAGAAACCCATTTTAGAGGTATTCAACTGGAAAATCACCTATCTCACATCAATACACATTAAAATGTAATAAAAATGTAAAGTTTGAAAGCCGTTTTTGAAAACCTCAAAAAAACTGAAAAATCACAAGAGTAAACACCTACTTTCGGTTATGCGATTTTCTTTAAAAGCTTGCTGTCTCATCTACATACTACACAAAACTTATATATGAAGTTTCAACGCCATAGCTCTTTTCTTTTTGAAATATTCTGTTCACAGACAGACAGACAGACAGTCACACAGAGTGACCAATGAACAAAAATATGTTTTTTGGGTTCAGGGGACTCTAAAACGTGAATATCTGTTGAAAACTCAATTTCGAATTTTTGGGGTGAATCCAATACTTCCTTTATCGTAAAAGGAAGTAAAAACCAAAAAAGAAACCCATTTTAGAGGCATTCAACTGGAAAATCACCTATCTCACATCAATGCACTTTAAAAATGTAATAAAAATATAACGTTAGAAACACAATGTTAGAGAAGTTTTTGAAAAAATCTGGTGTGATACACGCACACAACTTCCTTTTACAGTGATCTTATAATTGGCCAAAAATTTGATTTTAAATTTTTAAGCATTTGTCAAAAATTTTAAAGAATTACAAATTTTTTGGGTTCGGGGGACTCTGAAACGTGAAGATCTGTTGAAAACTCAATTTATAATTTTTGGGGTGAATCCAATACTTCCTTTATTGTAAAAGGAAAAACTCTAAAATCACTAGAGCAAACACCAGACGTACGGTTATGCGATTTTCTTCAAAAGCTTGCTGTCCGATCTAGACAGTACACAAAACATATATGAAGTTTCAACGTCATATTTCTTTTCGTTTTTGAGATGTTCTGTTCACACACAGATAGCTTGACCAATGAACAAAAACATATTTGTCGGGTTCAGGAAACTCTAAAAGGTAAAGATCTGTTGAAAACTCAATTTCGAATTTTTCGGGTGAATTCAATACTTCCTTTATTGTAAAAGGAAGTGAAAAGGTACCGGTAAAAGCAAATTTAGGCTGTTATGTATGTTTATTCGCAACCACATTGTAATGTGTCAATTTCTTGACATGTCAACAGCTGGGAATTAGATGATTACTGAAACTAGCCGGAAAATTATTACATACCCCGAAAAATATTACATACCTGAAGAATGGATTGTTTTCATGGTAACAAAAATATTGAGTGAGTTGTTTTCGTGGTAACAAAAATATTTGCTACATCAGAATTCATTTGTAGTTATTTTTAAAATTAGATGATTGCGAATAAAATAGTATACATACCACGGTGAAAAGTTTCATTCCTTTCTCGAGATAAAGTTAACCTCGACGCTACGCGTCTCGGTAAACTACTTAATCTCTCGACAGTAATGAAACACTTCCCACCTCGGTATGTAATATACTATTATCTACTCCAGTGGGATAAGTAACTCATTACGACACTCATTTGACACTATTTCCGTTAGGTAATGTAGCTCATTACACCACTCAGTTATGTAATGGCTTCATTACCTAACTGAGTTTTGTAATGGCTTCTTTACCTAACTGAAATAGTATTAAATGAATGACATAACGACAGTTGCCTACTAAAATATTTTTGAAAATGACAGATCTGACATATCTCTTAATGCACTTTTCTCAATTTTAGGCAGTTGTAGATAAAATTTTGTACAATACATGTGTGATAATGCATCATTAATATGCTTACACATACATGTATTCTAATGATGCTCCTATCCCACTTGTATAGTAAATAACTATTAAACATTTTTGGCAATCGTTTTCGACAGTTCCTAAGTTTGTGTAGTATACAGAGTTTTGACTTTGCCCCCTCCCCCGCAAAGTGATGCCCTACAGCCATGCATTTTACATTCGCTTTTGTTGAAATTAACGACCATGGGTGAAATTAAGGCTATTTTCAAAAAGATTGAGCAACAGCCCATAGTTCAGACAAAATTTCTCATGGGAAAATTTTGTGGACAGGACGATTAGTCAATTTATATATGCAAGGCCTTGCCATATTTCAATATTCGCCTATCTTGGAAAAGCAAAATACTTAGAAACTTATTAAAACATTAAAAATAGTTGCAACCATATCGATTAACAAAAGTTGCAAAATATTTTTGAAACTAAAAAAACGAGTTCGATGCCTTGCAGACACCCACTTTCAACACCCGTTATATGACCAATCGAGCATTCCTGTGTTTTTTACGTCCACTTATTTGTATTTGTAATCAAAGCCTGTTTTAAATCAAGTGTCTCAATCATTTCGCCGTAAATTATTGAAGTTAAAAACCATACAATAGTTTGTAAAACTAATTTCATAGCTTACGCCATGGCAGATGTTTATAAACACCTTGTATTTCTCATTTGAAGGTAAAATCAATTTCCTGGTGGCAGAAATTTAAGTGTTAGAATAAAAGAGCAAGCAAAGAATTTTAATTAATGTTTGTGGGGATCAATAAGTCTAGATGTAAGTGTTTTACAGTCGCTGATAAACTGTAAAAAATGATAATCCGTCCTGCTCCAACAGCTCACTGATATGAAATTGCGTAAAATAATGTTCACTCTGCGCATTCATTACACTTTATCGCCTCTTAACTACACAGCCGCACTGCAGTATTTGTATGCGTTGCACAAGACGGTGTTAACTTGTTATTTAATAGCATAGTAGCATTTATTTAAATTTTCTTATTAACTCTTAAGTAGACATATAATTTCAAATGGCCATTATGTTTATAAAACCTTATCTTGGTTTTAATGGCATATAAATTTTTTTTTATTAAAATACACGCCTTATTGTAAAATATTACATTCTGTTAATAAAACAAAACCTGAAAAATAAATTTAGAATATTAAAAATATGGAACGCAACCAAACAAAATTGACTTCGTTACGGTAATAAATAGTTTACTAAAACTACTGTAGATCATAGATTCAAAAATCGAGTAATAACATCACATTTAAATACTTTGCAGAAAATAAAATATTACAATAGAAAAATTCCCTGAGTTGTTTACTTTGCTAAAAATACAAATGCGTTTTGTACAAATTTGTACAAAGTATTTATTGGGTTTAATGCCATCTGTTACGTTCCTACATATATTTTATGCATACCCAAAATCAACGGATTGAATTCTAGAAAAAAAAATACAGCGAATTCAAAGAACACTAAAATATGGAAAAAGGACTCCTTGAAAACAAAAGCTAGAAAGTTTTGCATGTAATATCATTTAATTAAACTATCATTGCTAATTTAGACACCATAACAAAGGTTGTATAAAAAGCTGAAAAGGGCACTTCGATACATCAACAACAGTTGTTGCCTGTTTAACAGATTTTCAAAATAGTCATCATTTCCTTCGATGTATTTGTGTTAACACTGACTGAAGTTATTGCCAACAAAATTGTATAATTTGCTATATTATAAGGAAACATCATGAAAACCACAACGGGCCTCCAACCTCGGAGGAAAAACCCAATCGAGTTGGCGCTGGCAGCAACTCGCCCAGGCATCATTAGATGTGAACTCCAGAGCTAGGAAGGAAGCTGCTTAACATTTATGGAGCAGGGTCGCACAAAAGAAAAGCAGCGCCCCCTACCCCTGAACCACCTCAAGTGGGGGAAGAACAGGTTCAACCTCCTGAGAGCGATCTCTTAACAAAATTTCACTCTGTACTGGGCATTATGGAGGACTGCAAAATAAAGAACATAAAAAGTGTAGACCGAGAGTCAAAGATCGGGCTCAAATAAACGGCATTTTTGAAAACTATTTGACCCCCGACTATAATTTGTTAGATGTCAACCGTGGCGAAGTTTCCTTGCGCCCTACAGTTGCCGTGGATGAACTAAGTTCCGTCCGCTCAACGCCGACGTTTGCAATGGAATTTTACGCCGCCGCCTCGTCCCGCGCGAGCAGAGATGGTACATATACAGTTTGGTATTGACATTGAGCTTGGGGTATCGGTCCGAATCGGTCGTCTCTTGTTATGGACTAAAAACGAATAATTTCGGGCAAAAGTTACAGCGCGTATTTCTCGAATGACCTGCGCCGTGATTTTTGCTTTGACCGTGTTTTTCCTGGTTGGCGCTAAGGTGCTTCTTTTACGTTATAGGTTTGAAGATTTGTAACCTCACTTTCGGGACCGCACCTTTTATCTTCGTCTTGGCGCTACTGGTTCTATTGTTCCTACGTCCTGGAGACTGGCGTTTCTTGCATTATCGCTGGGAAAGGCCTCCGCTGGCTGCTGCCCGCATTTGAGCTACAATTCAGTGCCTTGCGAGTAAATTCACGGGATAGGATTGGAGGTCTCGTTGGGAGAGTTGAGGCTTACGGAACCATAGCTGTATGCTTTCAAGTTTTGCTTGTTTTGCATATTTGATGTTGCAAGTCTCATCGAGTTGTGCTTGCTTATGTAAACCTTTATTCTTGCCGTCACACGTTACGATCATTGCATTGCTGTGCCACGTTCCAACGCCCTCGAGTGGGATTCTTCAAATCTCGAGTTTTTCTTGCTTATATAAACTTTGTAATTTGCAGTTCGGTATTATTTGTGTTTTTTGTTCTGCTGGTAAACAGTAACATTAATTTGGTACATTTATATCGGGTAAACCCTATGATTTTAATACTTGTATAGCTTTAAACTGTTGGTACTAATATTATATTTCTGGCTAATGTGTATACTACTGATCATTAAATATTTGATTATTTACATATGTATTTTAGTTACTACAAACCTATTTATTGATCTGATCTCGTTTCTATTTGAAGACACTTTTGCATAAAGACTCTTTGGGCCCCTTTGAAATGATTATTGAATTTATGATTTTATAAAAACTTCATGCCGTGTCCACTATAGCTGGTCGGCTTTCGGATGTGCCCATGTACTCACGATAGATAGAAAATTATTTTGGCAAATTTTGATATACTATCGGATAAGTAATAACAATAATAATCGCAATAAATTATATTTATTGTCCAAAACTTTAGAATCAAAGAATAAGTACATATATAAATAAAAATAGGCAAATGGCGGAGTTCAGATATTACCACAAAATCTGTTCTTCCACTCAACCCATGCTCTGAATATGAACGGAAGATGTGACACCCCAATTTAAACAAATGGAATCTCTCAAACAAGCATGTTTTCTGAATCCGCACAGCTAGGACTCGAGGAGTTCTTTATTTCTTACATTAATATTGTGTATGCCTGCTCTAAAACCTATCTTATCATGAAGGGAATTTTGGTAACCTGTTAAGCCATTTTGCAGTCTTCGGCAATTTAATTTACCATTTTGACAGCTTACAGCAGTATAGAGCCTTCAGAACAGCCTGTATGTACCTTTAACCCGTCTTTAGCTACTCAAATTTTCATCGCTTATGTTAGCAGTAATAAATTCGAATACCTTGTCGTTTAGCGTAGTTACCACGATTTGGGCCACCCTTTATTTACTGATCCTTGCACGTGGCTTTAATTTCGCAACGCTGGTTTCAGGCGTGTTAAAAATTCCTGTTGGAGCAAATGAGAGAGCCTCGTCTTCCTTGTCACACCGACATTATTTTGTTTTATCCGGTGAACGATTCCGTCTCCCGATTGGCTGTCGAGTCAGTTTGGGGACGCTTCTTTTGGCGCGAGTTTTTCTAACGGTCGAGATTCAGGGATTCAGCCCCGAGCCGTCGAGCTAACAAGTCGAATAGTGAGAGTTCGTGCAATACTTCCGCGTTGGTCGCGGGGGCGTCGGCCTTTCCGTTTGTGCTGTTACAGCAAGGTGGTTGTGTGAACATTAAAACTGTGTTTGCCTTCCGGCAGTCTCCAGAGGATCGTTCGTTGAGACACAAGGAGCGTGTGGTGTGTCGTGCTGTGTACCGTTGGTACGTGGGTGCCTGTGCATATCGATGTCCGAGTTCTGCTTTATTGATGTAGGGTCGTGGTTAACCCATCAATCCCGATAGAACGGGGATCAAACCTGCATGACTTTTGGATTCATAGGCCTCACCGTCGTTTTGTCTCATGAGAGGGACGCATTCCAGTTGACGTCCCCTTCAAGGCGGATGCCGCCAGGTTTCTCACGTGCCTCCCAGGCTTTCGCTCTTACTCCGCATCTGTAGGCATGTCGATAAGTAACCTCTCGCCCACGCTCGAGGATCGTCTAGATACAGGTATCTGTGTAACCAATTTATAGCATGTTATCTGTCATTTATGTGAACGGAACTTACAGTCTGTGCTTGCTAATTTTACTGTGCTTTAATCGCTGCCAGCAGAACGTATTAGCTGTCATTTATGTGGCCTAAACCCAGGCTAATTTATTGTAGTTGCGAATGCGACCGCGGAGCTAACCAGACGTGCGCGCCGAGCTGCAAATATATTATTAAAAGTTTAGTTTGTTATTTACATTATTCGCAAGATGTCTACTACAAGAAGAAATCGTGGTGCACCAAGCGTTGCAGATGATAGTGGTGATAACCTGGCCCAAAAGATGGTAGATAAACTCTTAGATAGTGACTTGTTTCGGGAAAAAATGGAGAGTATCATCAGCAACTCCATAAAAACCCATTTGGGGGAAACTATTAAGCGTCTCGAGGAAAAAGTGACACAATTGGAGAAGCAGCTTGCAAAAACCGTAGCGGAATCTGATGAAATCCTTGACGGATACGAACAATATACACGGAAAAATAGTCTACGACTATTCGGCGTACCTGAAGAGCCCAATGAGGATACGGACCAAGCAGTTATCAAAATCTGCAGGGACAGGCTTGGTATTGAACTTCCCGATAACGCTATTGACATAAGTCACCGTTTAAAAGGCAAAGAAGGTGGTCATCGGCCTATAATCGTTAAATTCGTTCAACGAAGCATCAAAAAGCATATATTCAGGAACAAAAGTAAGCTGAAAGGATCCAGAATTGTCATCCGGGAGGATCTTACATGGAGGAGAATGGAGCTAGTAAGATCAGCTGTGAAGAAATTTGGTCATAACGCAGTGTGGACTAACGATGGAGTAATATTTGTGAAGGTAAATAACATTATTCATAAACTTAACACTCAGGCTGAACTAAATGCGCTCTTAATAAAGTAATGTGTGCGGTTAGCGCGAATATTTCAAACGCCGTCTTAACCAAATTTTCGGTTGTCGCACGGAACAATTAAATTTTAGTTTTTAATTTCTCAAATTCGTATTTTTGTCTTTGTTTTTGTTTTGTTTTTGACAGCGAAGACATATGAATACTAGCAGCATAAAAGCAGCCCACTTAAACATTTGGTCATTGTTACCAAAAATGGATTACATTCGAAACATTATCACAACCTACGACATATTTTCTTTATCAGAAACGTGGCTTTCACCAAATATAAGTAACCAAAGTCTTTCAATTCACGATTATGATTTGATACGGCAAGATCGAAATAGTCGGGGTGGCGGAGTAGCGGTTTACATAAGAAACTCTCTAAAATACAAAATAATCAATACAAGTAATAACATTGAACAATTATGGTTTACGGTTAAAAACAAATTTGAAACATATGTCTTTGGTGTAATCTACAGACCACCATCTACAAATTATAAAACATTTGTGGATGAACTTGAAACATCATTTACATTGTGTACAACTGTTTCGGAAAAAGTATTTTGCATGGGGGACATAAATATTAATTTACTAGCAAAATCAAATCCACACACTAAGTATTTTACTGAATTCTTGGAATGTCTTAATTTAAGTCAACATATTTCAGAGCCAACTAGAATTACTCTAGATTCCGAATCTCTCATTGATGTCATTTTATCTTCTGATCCCTCTCTGGTTAAATATTCGGGGGTGGAGGTTAATAATGAATCTGATCACGAACTCATATATTGTACTATCGCTGCAGATGTACCTAAGTAAACCCCTGTTGTCAAAACCTATCGAGATTTCAAACACTTTAATTTAAATGATTTTATAAAAGACTTTAAGCTATTGCCGTTACAACAAATATATTACGTAAATGATATTAATGCAAAAATTGACATACTAAATAGCAACTTAATTAAATTGTTTGATAAACATGCCCCTTGGAAAACCGTCAAAACAACAAAACCATATATGCCTTGGCTAACTGAAAACGTAAAACTCATGATGAAATTAAGGGACAAGGCAAAACTAAGATTTAAAAAGTCGAAAAGTAATGTTCATTGGGAATATTACAAATCATTAAGGAATCTGACAAGCGCTAGTATTATAAATGAAAAAAGGCGTACTTTGCATATAAGATAAAAAATTGTTCAACAAAACAATGTTGGAAAGAATTTAATCATTTAAATGTTAAGAACTCACCAACATTTAAAATTCCCAAAACTATGTCTGACCCAAATCGAATTAATAACTTTTTTATTGATAGTGTTCCTAAATTGCAAGTAGATGAAACTGTAAAAGAATTTTATTTAAATAACTTGAGAAGGGAAGGTGCTGTCAAATTTTCTTTTGTATCTGTTTCTGAAGATGAAGTCGGTCGCTATATTGGTAATATCAGAAGTAACGCGATAGGTGCAGACGGAATTAATATCAAAATGATAGCTGCGTGTTGTCCGCATATACATAAATATATCACACACATAATTAACTTCTGTCTAACAGAAAGCGTTTACCCTGACATCTGGAAGCACGCTATTGTAACTCCGAAACCTAAAACTAGTGATCCGGCAGAATATTCTGATCTTAGACCTATAAGCATTTTACCTACCTTCTCTAAAATTCTCGAAAAAATTATTAACAATCAAATAATGTACTACCTAAATACAAATAACCTGCTATCAGATATACAGTCGGGATTTCGACCTGCTTATAGCTGCACCACTGCGCTGATGACTGTTACAGATGATATCCTTAAGGCGACTGACAATGGAAGATTGACAATACTTACCCTATTGGATTATAGCAAAGCATTCGACACGATTAACCACGATCTGTTGTTTGCAATACTTCAGTACGTGGGTTTTTCTCTAAATGCAATAGATTTATTTAAAAGTTACTTTAATAAAAGAACTCAAAGTGTAAATGTGGACGGAAATCTTTCCTCAGCACGAACCATATTACAAGGCGTGCCTCAAGGTTCGATTCTTGGCCCACTACTGTACACTGTATATACTTCAAAATTTTCTGAATTTGTTGAACATAGTAAAATGCATATGTATGCTGATGATACGCAGATTTATTGCTCATTTCTACCATCCGGGTTTGATCAGGGGATGAAAGACATCTCTAGTGACTTAAATAAAATATTTGATTTGTCAACCAAACATTGTTTACTTTTAAACCCGTCGAAATCCTGTGTTCTTCTGTTTGGCAGAAAAGTTGACTGCGAAAATGTAAAATCTACAGTTCAAATTACAATCAATGGGTCAGTAATACCACTAAAAGAAAATGCCAAAAACTTGGGCCTTGTTATAGACAATAGTTTTAGATACAGGACTCATATAAACAAATGTATACAAAAAGCATACCTGAATCTAAAGCTTTTGTATCCACATAGATTGTATCTAACTAAAGATCAAAAGAAAATGCTGTGTGATGCTCTAGTACTCTCCCAGTTCTCATACTGCTCAGAGATATACTCACCTTGCTTAGACTATGATTCAGCTGGAAGGGTGCAGAGAGTTCAAAACGCTTGCTTAAGATTTATTTATTGTATTCGCAAATTTGATCACATTTCACATAAATTAATAGACGCTAAATGGCTTAACATGCACAACAGACGCCTACTACATACAGCTTCATTATATAATAAAATAATTATTAATCAAAAACCACCTTACCTGTATAATAAAATACAATTCCGAACCGATGTACATAATTTAAACTTAAGACACAAGGGTCTTATTACACCGCCACAGCATAAAACTGCTCTCTTTCAACGCTCATTTCAATATAACATCAGCAATATATACAATGAAATACCATATTCGTTAAAAGAATTATCTACTACTGCCTTTAGAAAACATTACTTTAAATATCTTTTAGCAAAGAATTTGTAACATGGTGTCTCCTAATATAATACAGCTGGTTGTTCGTATTCATACGGCTTTGCTAGTTAACATTTTATTTAGAATTTAGTTTTTTTTTTCTTAGTTAATGTAGGCATTAGTTGCATATAACTGCTTTTCTATAATTTCAAGGTTCAGTTGAAAAACAGTGTAACTGAACTGAACCTTGTGATTTTGGTGTGAATAGGCTAAATATTTTTGCCAATTATGTTGTGTATAACATGTATCTTCCACCAAAATAAATACTTTATTTATTTATTTATTTATTTAAAATTATTGCATTTTGACCGCAGTCTTTGTAACTAATCAGCTGTTATGCATGTGACTAAATCGTGCACAAGTACTTGCTAATTTACTGTATTTTGGCCGCATTCATTTGTAGCTAATTATTTGATATTTATGTGACTAAATCTTGCACACAGTGCTTGCTAATTTACTATACTTTTCGCTAATTACGTGATACTTATGTGACCATTTGCTGTTATGTTGTACTAGAAATAACGCGCTTCTCCAGCTGGGGCACTAAATTTAGGTATAGTGTAATCTTGGTAGCCTTGTAAATTACCCCTTTGTTAACGTCAGACCAATAGACGAATATTAAAACAAAGGCCTTATCATTGTGGCGAACATGTGCATGCTCTTTTCAGGATAAGTTTTCTGTGTAACGATTGATGTACGACGAAGTTTGAGCGACACAGGTAGGTCTGGCGACGCCGCCGCAGTGGCGACGCCGCCCCAGTGGCTGTAAGGTCGAATTCCCGTTCTCCCGAAATAGTTATTCAAGTATTTTTCCCGAAATTGTAATTCGAGTTCTACAGCTTCTCGAGGACCTTCCTGACGTAGTACCCTGTGTACTTCTCGTTCCGTCTAATAGTCCAGGTCCGGTTGCACGTGTATACCCCGAGACAGACTTGGTGGAGCTCTATTTACTTTTATCGTTATTTACCGCCCCTCTGACCGTTGCCCTAAGGTGATCTCGTGAAAAACTCTCCCTTGCTCTACTGATGCTTTAGCCGGCATTATCTTGTTGCGGCATGGGCGGCGGCCTAGGTGAATCTTTGTACCGATGTTGTCGAATATCGTCCGCGCCGGCCGTTTAGTTGTTGTATGAGCCGGTGCGGTGTCGTAAACCCGTTTAAGACCGTAACAAACCATCAACTTATGGAATAAACAAGCGAAGTCTAAGAGTCTGCAATTTCTTATATTCGGCCACTTAGTTTCAGTTAATTTATGGAATACATTATTATACTTTCTTAAATCAAAACTAAACTAAACGCGAGCTTTGTACTTTCTGGATTGTTTTAGGATCAGTACTATAACGGGTCATATGCAGTAGCGGCAAAGTTAAAGTGTTGCAGTACTAAAGCATCAGATAAATATAATTTTGCAGAACGTGTCTGTTAACATACCGAGCGACTATGAAACTAGGACAATGCTTAATGCTCCTTTATTTATGAATCTATTTGGATGAAATTTGTCAGGAGAATACTACAGATAATTTCTGATTGATGAATAGATACAGTTAAAATGGTCGACTTCTGGTTTTACCAGAAGTTGCACTAAATTTAATATTTTTAATAGCTCAATATGTATGTTTCACAATTTTCAGAATCTGCGACTCAAATTACATATGATTATTACACAGAACTGTCACATGACTGATATCATCCAATGAGAATCATGCATTTTTTGAAAATCGACCAACCCTGAACTGATTAGCTGATAAGCGCCCGTGGGCTGCTTACCAAGCGATAAGCTCCCTAGGGATGATTATCGACCCCGTGGATGGTGTCATAATTAGAAATAGAAATGCAAGAAACAAGCAATTTGAGTTTTTGGCATTATTAGATCAATTTTACATCATAATTCGTATACGGGCTTTGTGTAATAATCTTCAAAATATAAACGCGGGCAACACACTTACATATAATTTTGCCCGTGCCAAGAGTCATCGTGCTGGTTGCCCTTAGAAAACTGCCCTCGGGCAACCCTCGGGACAGTTTTCATTGCAACCAGCACTCGATCCTTGGCGTGTGCAAAATTATCGGTAAGTATGTCTCGCCCTTGTTATATTACTATTGATAATCTTGCGAATTATTTATTTTATTTTATTTTTTATCATAAAAGACTGTGGCTGGAGAAAATATGTTCTAAGTTACTTTAGTAACACATAATATTGCTAATATTTGCTAAACGTGTTTTTTAAGAAAAAATCATTTTTTAAATAGTACCTACTAAGGACCCCCTTTCTAGCAAATTTAATTACCAATATAACGATATGCATCATGTATTACTTTATCTTCATCTAAAACTCAAAAATGGTTTTCTTAATAAATTCGTGATATAAGTTTGTGTCCTACCTAAGCAAATGTGGTAACACTGTCGTCTGTAATTTGAGTCGCAGATTTCGAAAAGCATAAAATGTATAGAGCTATCCATTTAAAAAATCACAGTTGATGACATTTCCAGTGTAACCGGATGTCGGCCATTTTAATTATATCTATCTGTCGATCCATAATTATGTTTAATATTCTCGCACCAAGTTTCACCCAAATTCGTTCATAAGTATAGGAAATAAAGGCATGTCCTAGTCTCGTAGTCGCCTGGTATAATCCCTTTAAATTGATGTCTGACTTTTTATATACACTTGCTGATGTTACTTCCAAATCTTAAATTATTATCTATAATAATTAAACCCGGATTTTATTAAAATTTTCAGTTGGTAAAACTGTACTACCAATATTAATATATAAGCCCTCTGCACGTTCCTGCAATACTGACTTACCAAAAAGCAGAAAATTTTATTCATTAATAAATAACGAATATTTTCTCGGTAGGTCAACAAGATTTTTACATTAGAATCTACCTATAGCATCACTGTTATTAATATGGGCTGATCCACAAAACAAATATAGCTGCATAAAAATGAAATTTGCATATTTTAATAATATTTTTAAAATCATTTGTATAAATTATATGTACAACAAAAGTCCTAAAAGAGACCCCTGTAGTACACCTACCACTACTGCTCTTAATATGAACAAATTGTTAGTAATTTTGACTTGCTGAGGTGTGTTTATGTGAAAACTACGAAACAAATTAGTCAACATATTTCTACCAGTAACTGTAATAATGTCATCAACAATACATACATAATTTTTTCCAACACTTTGAAAAGAGCGATAAGATACTTATAGAACGCAATTCTTTAAAAATATATGGTAAATTTACTTTAAGAAAAAGCTATTTTCTACTCGTTGGGAAAATAATCACTTTCTAAACAGCAATTAATTAAGTGCACCATACAAAGGGATTTTTTTATGTTCCCGGGCTAGGTACCTTCTTATTCAGCTACATGTTCCCTATTTAACTTTTTCAAATCACATATGTCTTCGAACATCGCATGCCAATTTGCAAAACATAACCCAAGTCATACCGTAGTTTTTTTTATAAAGTTTGGTGAAGAGTCACACTAAAAGGTTTTGAAGTACTTTTACTTAGATTATGGGTAGTTTTTTTTTTTAATTCAGGGGGTGTACTCTATCTGGATGTTCTCACAGAGCAAAGAACCAGCAATCCATTCCAAACGACGAAAACGACAAGGCTCCGTTTGTTTTCTTCAGCATTAACGATAGAAGCACTGAGAAAATTGAAGTGGGAAGTTCTGCTTCATCCTGCATACAGTCCCGATTTATCTCTATCAGATTTTCATTTGTTTGCACCATTGAAAGAGTTTTTAAGTGGCCATAAATTTAGGGGTAACGATGAACCCATTACAACTGTGCAAAACTGGATACGCACGTAACCAAACAGTTTCTTCAAAAATATACGTAAGCTTTCAGAACGTCGGCGCAAATGTATTGCAGTCGAGGGGGACTACGTTCACAATTCAACACATCTGTCAAATAATTCAAATAGACCAATGGCAATGAAGCGTTGTTCTGTTTTCATCCAATAAAAAAGAATTATATCGACATAACCACTAGTGGTTCAAAGCGGCATAATTTTTCGACATAACCGCTAGTGATCCTGGAGACATAATTTTTTGACATTTTCAATTGTGATGACAGTTATTATAACTTTTCGTTTTGTTTGCTCCTATTGAAACAAACTCACAGCAATCCAAATTTCACGTAAAAATTTGCTCTCAAAATTAATTTTTACAGTTATATTCATTGAATTTTCATCGAATACCATTCTTTGTCAAAGTTAAGTAGAATATTTTGCGGTGGTATCACTACTCATGTCCATTGCACTTAGGATTGGGACTCGTCCTAATCGAACCTAAGCGCAATAGGCATTCGTGATACCACAGCAAAAATATTCGACATATCTTTGACTACTCGTGATATTATAAGTGAAATATACTATACATCATGTTTTTGTTCCATTGATAATAAAGATGTTCTAAACTCATTCTCACTCATATTTGAACGCTACTCGCATTATCCGTAAAACATGGAGCATTAGATTTGGCTAAGCGAACACTGCTAGTTGAAGAAAATGTATTAAACAGAAACGATTGTTATTTAAAAATTTGACTTTCTAATCAATATTTCGCAAGTGAAACATATGATGCCATGCTAATGAGTCTAAATTGAAATTCAATTCAACATAATTATTTTTTTAATCTGTGGGTTTTTAATACTAATTGATTTTAAATCAACTGTAAAATAAGTTAAGGAATGATCAGAAATGTGTATGTATGCTTTGTTTCACTGCTAACTAAATTTTCAAAATTAGACGTAATTATCTATGAATGTGAAACGAAATTGAGTTACTCTGCTAGATTCGTTAATTGTTTGCTTAAAACCAAATTATTCCAAAATATCTAAAAATCGCAAAGTAATAGTATTATAGGATTCATAAAGAGCACATTAAATTCTCCTAGGATCTACCCTTCTTAAAAACTAATAGCCGTCGATTTGAAAATTATCAGCAATTTCATGATTAAGTACACTATAACGGCTCTTTTTGATTTTGGCGTTTGCGATTTCGATTGTTTTCGTGATTGCTTGCCTACTCCTTTTTTAATTATTTATTATTATCTTAATGCATTTTTGGGAGTAGAGCTAACTACACTCCATAGTTTCACAACATTGAAATTTTGGATCGGCTTTCACTTCATGCTTCTCAGCAAGCCACGTCGATTCAGTTCCATTTCGTGGGGCCCTGTAGGGATCTAAAACCTCATACCTTATTTCGATATGATACAATAAAACCATAATAGTCTTTTACGCAAAAAAATCGTGGTGAAGACTAAATAGTTTATTTCTTCATATCAAGGCATCTCCGCTATAAGAATGACAGACCACCTTCCTTATTTGGAAGTCAACGAATGTTAAGAGGCATTTACACCTTTTCTAAAGCCAGCGTATTGGTATTTTTCTTCAAGATGTAGACCGTGCAATTTTAATTTTCACTGTACGTGAACTTGGGCCAATATCAACCTTTAAAGTATGCTTTTTTCTTTTGTTTTAGTGTGCTAATTGTGTACGAATCGCGTTTAGGCCTTTAGGAAACGTTAGGAAGCGTTAGAAACCGCTGCAATAGGGGCGAACTTTCCCAGGAACAATTACATTTAATTATGGATTGTGGGTGAGATAGTACCGAGGAAGTTTTCTTTTTATCTCTAAGACAGACAGTAAAAGGTAGTTGAATATTATTTTGATAATACATACTATGTTTTATACTTATAAGTTTTCGGACGGCCTATTGATAGACTTGCGTTCTCTTTCTCAAGTTAGAGATTAGCTTTTTTATTTGATACTATCAAAAACAGCCATATTTCAATAATTTTCTTTCGATATTTAACTTTGTTTACATTTTATATCTTTTTGTGTCTAACGTAGCTCCTGTTCAAAATTTGTACAATGGAGGATTATTAGATGCTCGATGGCGATTCTGGTATTACAGGTGTTACATGTTGGCGGATCTTCTCTTTCGAATACCACTTGTGGGCGGGGTACTGTAGTGATCCGTGGTTTTGTCGTTGGTTTTACTATTCTAAGTTTGTTATAGTTACTATTATTCCATTCGGTCTGCCATTGCTCCAGTATAATTGTACTCGTATATGTGTGCTGTTTTATATCTTGATAATATTGATTTTCCATTATTACATTCTCTACTCCTATAGCGATTTTGTCGCTCGGTCAGAATGTAGGTAAAGGTTCAAGGTAATTTCAATTCCCCTTTCTGGGGGCGGCTGCTATAGTGACCGTGCATCCCTCTTCAGCCAATAACGAAAATTATAGGATGGACGAGAGACAGGAGAGATGGAGAATAGAAGAAAGGCTAGGAAAGGTGGAAAAGTACTGCCCCGGCATTCACCTACACCAGAGCAGATGATCACGGGAATCGAACCCACGACTTTCCGAATGGTAAGTAGGCGTGCTAACCACTAACCTTCAAAGTTCGATCCACTTGGTCAGCTTTTTCGTTGCCTTTTATGGCAATGTGAGATGGTATCCGCATGTGATATACGTCTTTGTTGTGGTTGAGTGAGTTTTGTAAAATTCTCGAATATTTGATATTATTGGGTGATTTGATTTACTTTGTAGGGTGATGAGTACCTACACGTAATGAATTCGATTGAACTAAGAATTTCATGTTTGTGCTGTTCAATATTTGTATGAGACTTATTTCAGAGTCAAAGTTGGTCTGAGCAACTGTGACTCTGATGACGCAAGCTACAATGTCTTGCGAAACGTTAGTCTATATGGGTGCACAAACAGTAAAAAGGCCAAATATGCTTAAGTATGTTTGTTCACAAGGTAGTCTAATAACACGGACCAAATCATGGGTAGCTTGTAAGAGTTCACGAGCCACCAAAGAACACAACCTTTACAGAAACCCTTGCTTGAGTTCACAAGGAGTTAAGCACATTAAGCCAACAAATGCTGGGTGTTTATCTACAAAGACGACAAGGTCTAAACCGAAATTTAATTCTAATATTGACAATTCGAGTAACCTCGAAAGCCTCAAACATTATATCTTGGTAATGGTCATTGCATTCCTTTTCTTGCAACTAAATTACTAATAGAATCCAAATCTGTTAAATTAAAAACTGTATTGTTATAACATATTCAGTTTTATTATGCCGCCACGAGACCACACGTTTTTCTATCCAAAATTTGTTGTCTCGTCTACCTTCTTCTCATGTCCGTTTTTAGTCACATATCTTCTCATCAACACGATCTTTCACTGTGTTTCAGGTGTTTTGCTGAACCATTTCTGTTGTTTTGTTAATAAGCTGTCCATCTATAATAATGTAGTGACTGAGCTAGTACTTCTTGAAGGACATCCTTTATCGAGTTTATCTTACTATAAAAAGGTTCCAATGGAGTATCCCTTATCTCTTCGATTTTTTCTTGTTAACAAACCCATAATGAAATGTAGAAATATATTAACAGGCACCGAGACACGTCAAAGCCCTCACATCTTCACAGTCATGAACGAATTAAATAGGAGCCTGCTAATTACTCAAGTATTTCCATTAAAGTAATTTCCATATGTCAAAAACAAGGAAAACCACCTCAAACCATGAAAATTGTGATGTTTTTCATCATGCTGAAATAATATGCATGTGAACTTAAGGTGATGTTTCGAATAAAACTCGAAGCATTTATAAAATTAAACATAAGTTTTCCTAAGACCGTTGTTACATAATTTATTTGTTCAAATAAAGACAGCACAACTTTCAATAGTGTTCAGATATCTGACAGACTGTGTTAGGTCAAATTTCTTTTTAAAATATTGGCCAGCGCTAAACTACACAACGTTTCCCCAATTTAACCCCCATCGTATCTCATAAGCTAAGATCTTCATACACATGTTCGGAAAACGGGGATATACAAAACTTACATGCACCGACCTAGTGATAACAATTCCTTGAAATTTGGTTACGTCAAAAGAAAGCTAGTCTGTTATAGATATCATTGACAATTATCAATAATAGGTTCAAGTTTCCATTTTACAAATATAATTCATGCTGTGTTTGTGGTAACAGCTCCAGTTTTGTCATAATCTTACTTATAGTGGTTTAACAAAAACACGCACTTTAACTGTATAGCAAACAAAAACAAAGTTAATTTTGTTTACTTTACAGTATACGTCGCATATTGTTGTATCCATATGACTTGGTACATCGTTTTGCAGAGGGAAAGGGATCTAAATAGAGCAAAAGGCGCATTATCGCCACAAGATACCGATCATCTTCGCAATTTTAATTATTTGCAAACAAACCCGCCACGTATTCTCCATCGGCCGATAACAACACGCTCTGAACTTCTACTTACACAGTTCAGCGATAATTTCTCCATATCGCCAACTCGGTAGTTTCCGAAGACTCTCAAAACAACTCATTGTATTGTAATTTTGAGTGCTGCGAGTTCGGCTTCAGTTCGAGCGATTCGCCTGAAACTCCAAGTGCACTTCTGCATCGCTCAGCAATTAATGGAGGGCAACAAAATGGAAGGAAATGAGAACAGCACCCGTTTCGACCTCTCCAATGCCACCAAGCAACAATTCAGCAACTTGTATTGGAGCCATTGGAACGCAAAGGATCCTGCTCTGAGAAACTTTCTGGTAGATCCAGGTAACTGCGCTGTTGTTTAAATTTAGCGGAAATGGATTGCGCTGTAACTTTTTTAAATATTTTTGTGTCTGGTTCGTCTCGTATTTGCCCCAAACGCAGACGAACCGATAAGATAACCTATTGCACTCTTGGTATATTAACGTCCTTAGTTATAATTGGTCATTAATCTTACTAGAATTCATTTGTAATTGTCATTTTACTGATTTTGACATTTTTATAGTCAATCTGTAAACGCGTAACGTTTATTCGACTCCATTAGGATCTCCAAATTAATTAAACGACTTCTCAACTAACTCCATATTCCGAGTTGTGCACATTAACGCAAACTTCGCTAAATAGTACAAATGTTTCTCTGCAAATGTATACTGAACAAACCGCATTATGCAAATGGACAGCTATTACAATAAATCGATAGCCGAGCAAATTGAGTTTTAGCATTTTAGTAAAGGATACTCTCAGTTTTTACTATTTAAACTGCGACGATATGAACGATTCGTTGTTACAATCTCAATTAAAAGCGTTCTAATGCGATTGGAAATGTTTAAGCTAACTGTTTTGTAGCCACATTTAGCCAGAAAAGTAAATGTTTATTTCGCAGCTTTCACTTCAAATGAATTTTATCTACGATCATGTAAAAAGTGCGTTCTTTCTGCACTGATTTTAGTGTGCAAAAAGTTAACTTTTATTACACTAGTGTTGGAAAAATTGTATTGCACATAAATTTAAAAAATACAAAATAAAATGCGTACTTTCTTAAAAGGTTATGAGACACACGTAAAAAGTCTCTTCATTGAACTCACAGCTTTAAAAAAAACTCGCTCGTACCTCGCTCGTGTTGTAAATCAGTTCGTGCAATGAAAACAGGACTTTTTACACATGTGTCTTAAATTACGTGCAATATAACCAACAATACTGTTGGAAAACTAACAAGATTTCATTGGTTAATTGTAGCTGATGCACATACAGAATTAATTAGTTTTGTGATTCTTAGCAACTTTTTCCACCATTTTTTTTTTGTAAAACTATGCCTAATATGATTTTTAAATGTTTCCCATTTATTTCTGATGGTAGTGGGCTAGTTATTTGCAATAACAAATATAGAATTATATAAAATTTGTATATAGCTATTTTAAAGGGTAGTATAACTGGTCAACATTTGAAATCCATCAGAAAATAATTAAGGAAACTACAGAGGTGTGAATGTGAGAAACATCTATTGTATGAAGTAGTAATAATAATTTTTCGATAAAAAATTGGATATCAACTATTTTTGTGATTCTGAGCAGCATTTTTTCATAAGTGTTTACTTTCTTTTACAATAAAGGAAGTATTGGATTCACCCCAAAAATTCGAAATTGAGTTTTCAACAGATCTTCACGTTTTAGAATCCTCTGAACCCAAAAAACATGTTTTTTTTTCATTGGTCTGTGTGTCGAATAACCGGAAATATGGTGTTTACTCTTGTGATTTTCAGTTTTTTCGATTTTTTCAAAAACTAACGATTTTTTCAAACTTTACATTTTTATTACATTTTTAATGTGTATTGATGTGAGATAGGTGATTTTCAAGTTGTATAACTCTAAAATGGGTTTTTTTTTTCTTTTTTAACTCCTATTTTAAATAGAAACACCAGGTATATTATTACATTTTCGAATTCAGCTTAAAATTTTAGAGAAAATGTACGGTTTCTGTAGTATTTCTATTTTTTGTAAAATTTGACAAATGCTTAAAAATTAAAAATCAAATTTTTGGCTAAATATAAGATCGTTGTGAAAGGAAGTTATATGCGTGTATCACACCAGATTTTTTCGATAAAACTAGGCGTACTATGATTTAAAAAAAAACATTAATTTTTTATGCATACATGCATACTAAATATATTGTTATGATACATGAGGCAGTGTAATCAATTTCAATAAAGAAATATTTAAAACGAATACGTTTGGAAGATTGATATAATTAAATCTTGATGGGTGTTAAATAGAAATATAAATGCTATAAATAAATCTACGATGTATTAAAGATGGAGCCTAAATATTAATATTATAAAATACTCACAATCGGTGAAGGGATTGTTAAGTGCTGCGAATTACATTAAAGGAACTAGAGAACGACAAAATTGGATGGAATTGAATTTATTGACTGACGTGTAGCATAGTTACATGTTCATATTTGATATTGGTGGTTGCGTCGTAATAAATTAATTCAACTAGAACGAGATTTGTGATGGTGCTACCAGAATTGGACTACCTTAAGAGGAAATTGCAGAGTACCGAAGGATATCTAAGAAAGAAACAAGATGAGAGCTGTTGCAGTTATAAACCTGAAACTTACCAGGTTTGGTTGGAGTTGAAGCTTACGTTTGATAGAGGGATTGCAGCCAGAATCAGCAGGGTATTGGAGTTGGTTGACAGGTGTAGGCTGTAGGTGTCAAACGAGGACAACATTGCGATCTTTTGTAAGCAGGAGGCACTGGTGTATGGAATTGTGCGAGTTAAGCTGAATAAGTGACAAGGTTTGTTAGTAATTAATATTAAAACATTTTGAATAAAGATCAATCAGTGAAATACAATAATACAAAGCAATATTTAATTTAATGAATTGATTAATGTAAAAATGCAATTGTCAATACCTGGCTTGATGAGTTTTGAAAATCGGTTTGACAGCAAATGTCATTAACTGTAATATTAAAATTCAATTAATAGAGATCTTGATTTGGCGAACCACCTGAGATAAGAGAACTTGATTTTAAAAAGGACTTATTATTTAATTAGAAAGGGCATTGCATTATTAAAGGCTAGCTTTATATAGCCATATGCATAACAATATATTTAAAATCCAGATAGTTATAAATTAAAATTTATGTAACGGGTGGCAGTTGTGAATAGGAACGTAACGTTACTAGGTCAGAAAATAAACAAAGTAGTACACATTTTTATATTTCACTCGATACATGTTGGAAGCCGTTGTAGGTTCAATTCCATACAATTGGCAAATAATTTATATTTAATTGAAATAATATTACACAGGAATGACTGTGAGTGAAGTCTGATATAAATCAGATAAATTATAATTATTTGCAAAGAGTCAATATAAATATTGTCTTTTGTATTGATATTGAAACTGTATTAAAGAGCAATCAGTTTCAATCGTTAACGTAGCTTCAGTGCTTCAGTGGAGTGTTGTGTTTTTGTGAAAATTTTATCTGGAAGATAGAAATATCTACAAGGGGCTTTCTGTAGTTAGAGTTGCAGTCAGAATTCACCAGAGCTTGGGCTAGTATAGTTTACTAGCAGAACGAGACATTAACAAAGTGAATTCAGGTATCAAAATCAACTGAGAAAGGTCAGTAAACTTTAATTACTAGATTTCGAAGATACGTTTTTGAACAAGTTTAGTGAAAGACAAATTAATTTAAGAAATATTGTATTTAGAAAATAAATAAGTTTATGCTTACTTTTTTTAATTAATAGGTGATTTGAGTACTCGGCGGTTTTAGGCTATTATAATTTAAAATTACATATTTTGGGTTTAGTTTATATTTAGCAAAAATGTAAAGTTTCAAAATATGATCAAGGTATTAAACTTCTGATTTTGACTGTTAATTATTTTATACTTGTCAACTAAACTTCATATCAAAACTCAGTTTCAAATTGGTTTCATAAGAACGTAAAGATACTGAATACGTCGTTAAAATATTATAAGTAAATATAAAAATAACTCATTGAAATTGAGGTTAATAATATTATTATAAAACATCACCCATTTAGCTGAGAGAAAGGAATCTTAAATTTCTCTGATTGAGCTAGTTCGAGGTAATAAAAAGTAATATTATAATTAGATGTGACGAAATATCGATGTCATTCAAGTCACGTTTGGCATTGACGTTTACTTTATAGATGCAGGTAAGTTAGTGTAACTGCAACATCTTTATATTGATATAAAAAGGGATATATTACATTTTGTCTTCTACCAACTTGGGACAAAGGGCACTATTAGAAGTAGGCTAGTGATTTGTAATAAAATTATATAAAAATTGTAAGATTAACTTATTAAAGGGTAAACACCATATATCCGGTTATTCGATTTTCTTCAAAAGCTTGCTGTCACATCTAGATGGTACAGAAAACGTATTATGAAGTTTCAACGCCATAACAGACAGACAAACAGACAGAGAGACACATAGACCAATGAGCAAAAACATGTTTTTTTGGGTTCAGGAGACTCTAAAACGTGAAGATTTGTTTGAAAAGTGAATTTAGAAGAATTTTTGGGGTAAACCCCATATTTCCTTTATTGTAAAGGAGGTAAACACTTATGAGAAAAAGTTGGTCAGAACCGCAAAAATAGTCGATATCCCATTTTTTATCGAAAAATTATTATTACGACTTCATACAATAGATGTTTCTCACATTCACACCTCTGTAGTTTCCTTAATTATCTTGGTCGATTTCAATGTTGACCAATTATACTACCCTTTAAAAGAGCTATATTTACATTATTTTATATAATTTTTTTATTGCAAATTACTAGCCTACTACAATCAAAAATAAATGGAAACATTAAAAAATCATATTAGGCATAGTTTTCCCAAAAAAAATGTTGGAAAAAGTTGCTAAGAATCACAAAAATAGTCTAAAACCAAATTTTTATAAAAAATATTATTTTTGCGAATTCATACAATAGATGTTTATCTTCTCACATTCACACCTCTGTAGTTTCCTTGTTGATCGGTTATACTACCCGTGAAAAGAGTTATTTTTACAATGTTTATATAATTTTATTTAAGAAGCCGTGTAGCGCAGTTGGGTAAGGGCTAGGCTTCCATTAAGCAAGTCCTCGGTTCGAATCCCAGGGAGGCCGGAATTTTTTTGCAGCCATGATGATTGGAATCGGACTCGGTGAGACCATTCACAGTTAGGCACCAAATTAACTGTGCTCTACTCAGAACCACAGACCTAAGAGAGTAACAAAGTCATCACATCACCATGATACACACCTCACACAACGGTTGCTGCGCAAGCACAAAAGGCTCTGTATCTCTGTATCCCGAATCCGGGGCAAGTTGAGCATTTTATCTCCAGATACAAGCGCATAAAGCACCAGCCTCTACACAGCAAAGTAAAATGAGGTTATCGATAATACATACATACATATAACGGTCCAACGGTGGCGGGTGGTGTAGCTTGAACAAGCGTCCACGTTCGATCAGCAGAGTTAAGCAACTCTCCTCCTCTCTGGTCAGAATTTAGATGGGAGTTATCCACGGCTGCTTCTCCGGCACCTCGTGGTACGGCTATCACGGAAAAAAGTTGGTCCAGGATGTCATAATACATCATGACAGTCATTAGTGGAGTTGGAAGTCCCATAAATGTACAGCGACGCCTATAATTGGCCTAACGGCTGTTGGCGAAGTGCGGAATAAAATAAAATAAAAATAAAATAATAAAATTTTTACTCCTTTATACCTTTTTCTAGATCATCACGTTTCAAGGTCCATAGATGGCGAAAAACAGGTTTTCTCAATTCCATCAGTCTGTCTGTCTGTCTGGCTGTCTGTCTGCCTGTCTGCCTGTCTTTCTGCCTGTCTGTTGGCAATGTAACTCAAAAACTATTGGTCGGAGAAAAACAATATTTTGCATACACATTATATATCTACCTGACATGAAATCGAGAAAATTTCAGAAAATATGTACAGGGTGAGCACCTAAAAAAAATACAATTTTGTTTATTTTTTATTTTACTTAGCAATAAATACAAGTAATAGTTTGTACATAGCGCAGGATTCGTTCTTACCAAAGATGGGCCCCAATAAATACAGAATAAATGTTGTACGATACTAAAAGTAGCAACAAATTAGTGCGTTACTTAATATAGCTACAAGGCAGGAATTCGAAGGGTCGGTACTCCGTAACTCAGGTAGAAATAGCCCGTTCCCTTGCAATATCCCACAAAACGTTGGGACTGCATACGCGGTCCGAATGCCGTTCGAATTCGACCACCGGTAACGTTTTTTTTATTTGAAAATGTATTAAATTTATTAGAAACGTGAAGATATTTTTACTCCTAACTTAATTTTATTTTTAAAATTATTTAGTGTCACAAATATCGACGAGGGAAGTTTTGGGTAAAGCATTTTACAGATTTTTTTTATTACAAATCACTAGCTTACTACGATCAAAAATAAATGGAAAACATTTAAAAATCATATTAGGTATAGTTTTAGCGAAAAAAATTGTTCGAAAAAGTTGCTAAGAATCACAAAAATAGTCGAAATCCAATTTTTTCTATTATTATTAATATTACGAATTCGTACGATAGATGTTTCACTTCTCACCTTCACACCCCTGTAGTTTCCTTGTTGATCAGTTATAGTACCCTTTAAAAGAGTTATATTTACAATTTTTATATACTTTTATTTTTTTATTGCAAATCACTAGCCTACTAAGATCGAAAATAAATGAGGAACATTGCAAAATCATATTAGGCATAGTTTTACCGAAAAAAAGTTAATATAACACTCAAGAATATTCTCGAGAATCTTCTCGGTAACATTTTCGAGAATATTCTTCTGAAAGAAAATGGCCGAGAATTTTATATCGATAGGTAGGCAAGTACAAGAAAAAGGGGAAGCCGCGGCTTGTTGCTTGCCGAAAATGTTAATAGGCGATACATTCGAAGTTATTTTATTATATTTTTCCCGCTGCTTATCGAAATTTTCCTAGATTTAAAAAAAATCGTTTGGTTTGTCACCTGTCACTAAGATTAATTTTCGTGAGTCGTGTTACCTATGAGTGTCACATGTCACATAAACACTTGCAATTATAAACACAATTAACACAAAGTCTAAGTCTGCATCTTGCGTTGTTAATTTTATTATCCTAGGAACTTAATAATAATATTAAGTTCCGTTGTCAAGGGAAAGCAGCAAACAAATTTAATCACCGACTTACACGTTTTGTTACTAAGGCTGTACATGATCAGCAGTGGGAAAAATAAGTTACGACATGGCTTTCAAAAATTACTGTTTTGACACAAGACCACTTGACAAGGCTTTTATTTGAACGCACTTGATGGTTCTAACCCAAGATCGTCGGAATTTGTGATATTTTACATTAATTATTTATTGGCGTGTGGGTTCATAAAATCCGTTTTTGGTTTCTGGATGGTAGAAACTGTAACTGAGTTTTTAATTTCTTTGATTAATGTTATCTATGGCATTATTGCAATCGCATTAATTATTTAGTGCAATGCGGCATATTTTACTACAATTCTTACTGAACATCTTTCAGTCACATTTTTCGTTGATTATTTTGGAAGTTTTATCAGTTATCTTTAGTTGATTATCAAATGTTGGACCGGTCGGCAGATAATTCGAATCTATGTAGAATGACATCAAGTATATCTGGTTGTTGGGTTATTCAATAAGGTATCTATGTAAGTTGATTCGGGAGGTGGCCTAACCTGAATAGGAACCATATTTTGTATGTCTGCAATTGAGATGAGTAAAGTTGCTAGATTGTCATTGAATGAGTGTTGCAGGTTGCAGATCAGTAGCACTAACACATTTATTTGAACCACCTCAGTGGCGCAGTGGATAGGGTGCCAGGCTTGCAATAAGCGAGTCCTTGGTTCGAATCCATGGATATGCGGAACTTTTTCCACAGTCCACTGGATCGGTACTGAGCCGGGTGACCATTCGACGTAGGGATACAATTAACGTCGCTCTCCTCTGAAGACTGGTCTATAAGGTACAGTACCAAGATTACACACAAAACGTATAGACACACATGACTTGGAGGTAGCACAATTGGAATGTTTCATATAATTACTGAAACTTTGTTGAACAATTTGGACATATCTGGGTTTTGGTATGTGTGATAATTTACAATTCTCTATCAAAGTGGGTCGTTCGTAAAGGAAAGGAAATCATCAATGTGTTTAAATTAACTTTGACCTGTGTGCCTTTATTGGTTGTTAACTGTTCAGCTTTGGTATTTGATTTAATATCTTTTATTAATTGTTGATAATTGTAGTCATGAACAAATATAAGTGTAATTTTTACTGATTTAAGTTCTTGAGTATTATTTTCAATTGCAACAAGACTTTGTTCTTTTTTTGGGAAAAGATAATATTTATTTTCTGCGATTAATTTATTGTTACCAAAAACGTTTATTTGAATGGTTCGCTTATTGTGATTGGTTGGCGCGCTTGTAGCTTGTGTAGCAGATTTTTGTGATTTACGATAGTTGACAAGACACCTTTGCAGGTAACTTTTACGGCTAGACCAATGTATATAATCTTGAGTTGAGGGTGAACCAAGTTCCCACGCACTTAGACCTCGACATTAATTATTATTTCTTTGCACATTGCATTACCTACTGTTAAAGTTCTAAACAATCCTATCTTATTTATTTAGCCATTTATACGAGTTAAATTAAAATTGCTGACGTTAAAGTGACCTTAACGGTTTAATATAGGATATAAAATCTACAAAGTGAGTCCAAATTCTGCAGCCATTGAAGATATCTTCTGGAAATAAATTTCAAAAATCTGCAAAGGGTTTTAGACAAAACTTCCCTCGCAAGTGGAAATTTTGAACTAAAAATTTTCAACATATCAAAGGGTAAAATAATTTAACTTTTTAAGCTGTTCGCCCTGTATATGTTATGTCCAAAATATGCCTTTTTCGTCAAGGGTAATAATAAGCAGAATTTTATTTTTTAATGTTTTTACCCTGTATATATTTGAGCGAAATTTTCTCGATTGCATGGCAACTCTTCCTCCAACAAATAATTTTTGAGCTATACCGTCATTAGACAGATAGACGGAAATGAGAAAACCTGTTTTTCTTTATCTAAGGGGCCTTGAAACGTGAAGATCTAAAGAAATCTCGGAAAGTGATTTTTTCGCAATTACCATACTTCCTTCGTCTTTCAGACAGGAGTAGTAAAAAGAATGACGAATATCCAAATCACCAGAAAATGCAGGCTAATTAAACCATTAAGATTTCCTTTTATTTTGAGATTTTTTGAAAAATACATGCTTTTTCAATTTTTGATATAACTTACTTTGATGGCCACTTTTGAAGCAATAGTGATATTAAATTAAAATTAAATATAATATAAAATATAACTTTTTATTGTATTTAACTTCTTATTCTATATATTATATTTCCAATGACAATAGCCGTGAAAGCCTCAGAAATCATCTATATTTCCAATATTTCGCCATAGAGTGAATTTGAGTAATCGTATACACTGGAAACTATGAGCCGATTGCTTAAAATAGGCAACCCAAAATACTTAGTACAGGCTGCTGCGATGTCTAATTTAATCCCAGATGCTATACTATATTTTTAAGACTGGCATTTACTTAAAATAAAATTCAGTTTGATGTATGTAAAGTTGCATAACTACTAAAAATAAGACTAATTGTTTGACACGAAACTCGAGAAAGATTAAGAACTGGAGAGTTAAGCGAATTAAAATGTTTCTTGGTACTAAATACCAAATCGTTTGCGTTGGAATTTTGTTTCACATTTTAAATATTGCATTGCCTTCCCACTGTTATACAATTCATTTATGTATTTCCAATATGTAGTTACATATTTTCTTGTCTAAATTAATATTAGTTAGTTTTTAAATAGTCTAACGATCGAAAATGACTAAACTAGCACTAAATATTCGTATTATAAAATAGATACCGGTATGTATGTAGTACATTAATTTTTAATTAGGACATGCCATATATACTTAGTGAAAGTAGATATACATATACTAATTGATATTTACTGTCTCGTATAATACATAATACTTTATTTGAAATCGGCAGTGAAGTACGCCGAAATCGTCATTAAAATACCAGAAATCGGCAGTGAAGTAAATCATTGTTTTACGACTTTTTTGTAGGTGGCGGGGCGACAGATAAACGTTAATCGACCGAACATAACCTACGAAAGTTGGTTAAAATGTTGTAATTTCACGATTTCTCGATTTCAAATAAAACATAATGTACACCTCGGCACTGAAGTTCCTTTTTATCCTTTATGTGGTTTATTTGCCTTGGCCCTACGGGCCTCGGCAACTAAATCCACATTCGTGATAAAAAGTTATACTTCAGTGCCTTGGTATACAAACTACTATTATGAATGGTATGATGGGTTTCAAACATATTGCTGTATTTGTAGATTTTATAAAATCACTCGAATAGACTAAGGCCCGTTTTACAGCCTCAGATTTAGAAAAACTAAAAAAACGAATATTTTAAACAACATTTATTTTAATCCGAGGCTGTAACTTGCCCTAAAGTGTAGTAAGTATGTTGCATATAGTTATTTGTTTCAAAGCACAAATAATTCATGTTTTTAGGACGACGCGTTAGCGGAGTCCCGCAATCTTATGAGTCCCAAAATCTCATTTTTTGTACAAATGAAAAATAGTATTTTTTCTCAAATCGCTTTTAAGTGAAAATAATTAAATTAATGTGACGTGTCAGTTGCAACGTCGATTTTTTCTATTTTACCTAGTACAAAATAGTATATTGTTTTACAAGTGACGAAGTAGTTATTTAATTCATTAGTTCAAAAACAGCATGGTTTTGGGACAAATAAGTCGCAAAAGCTCATATTTTGTACAAATGTAACATATTTCTTCTCCGGCCGCTTTTAAGTGGAAATAATTAAATTAATGTGACGTCACGTGACAAGTAAAATCTTTTCATTTTTTAATTGGTGCAAATATAGAACTCTTCTTAGTACAATTACTATTGTTACTAGTAAAAACCTTCTATATAACCTTCTTTTAATATAAATAATATAATAAAGCCGGGGTCGGTAGCTCAGTGGTAAGCATCCTGACTACTGATCTAAGGGTCGCGAGTTCGATTCCTGGTCCCGGTGAGGTTTTCAAAAATAACAAAATGCAGATGAAAGCTTCTACAGAATGCCATCATTCGGAAGTGATGTAAAGCCGTGGGTCCCATGTTACTATGATGTGTAGCATGTAAAAGATCCCTTGCTAGGGTTGGAACTCCTTAGTCTCGGAAAAATTCTGAGTAGGACTTTGACCATATGACCAAAGCAATCGGTGTCTTAGGTACCTGGTAGTCTGCATGCCTAGACCTTGTCCATTAACAAACAAACAAACAAACAATATAATAAATAATTTAAAAATATAGACTCATATTCCAGCGGTTAGAGAAAAATGTAATTAATAAGGTGCATACTTAATTTGTAATTGTTGTAGCTCCTCCTCAAAATGTCAATTAGTAGGTAGGTACCTGAAGTATAAAATCTCAAGTTGTTTATATCTAATTTCATTAGCAATTTTTGTTCAGTCTTGATTGTTCATGATTTGTGTTGCTACATTTAAATTCAAACAAATATGGGAAGCAAACGCGGTGCGTATTTATTCCAACCAAAAAGTCGCAAGAAGCAAATAAAATAGGCGCGTTTGGCAGAGCGTAAAAAGCGACTTGATGTTTTTAGTGATTCAAGTGATGATGTTAGTGATTGTTCCGATGATAACACCGACAATTTAATGCATTCACTAAAAATCCCATAAGCCGCGGTTTTTTGCCACTATGACAGCGACAAAAGTTTGCCCTAACTTTTTCAGCGACAAAACGGAACCTAACTTTTAAAACGGTCTAATTCTAGTTAATTTAGTGACTTCTAAATTACCTAATATTGTGTAAATTAAATATGTATTCATTAATTTGTCGTATCGAATTACACTCAAGCTTTTTTTATCGAAATAAACTTAACATTTATAATTTGAGTTTCCTTGCCTTTAGGGAACGAAAATCTCATTAAAATGTCAAGTTTGCTTCGACAAAAAAAAGCTCTCGTGTAATTATAAGTGAAAATATGGTGGATAATAATTCTATTGAAAACGAGAAGTCATCAGCCATTCCCGAAATATCCGAAGGGTTTTCTGATGAAGAATTGCCAGAGTTGGTCATAGAAGTTGAAGAACCTCAAGAATCATTCGATTTTACTGGCCGAAGAATAGTAGATATCCAGTACTTATTAAAATTCTCTCCAACCTTTTAAACACAATGGTTTTGATTGTACATGTTGTGATGTTGAAATTATTAGCGAAAAGAAACTTGGTTTTCCAGCATTTTTACAACTAAGTGCAAAATGTGTAACAAACTAGATACTGTATCCACGAAAGATCCATCCAAAGATAACTTGATGTTAAAATGGCTGCAGTGGCAGGTAATTAATATCTTATACTTATCAATTTAGTTAACATAATAATTAGGTACTATCGAACATGTGTTGCAATCCCGTGCAATTTTGTTTATTTATGTATAGATGATTACAATAATATTGAAATTGAAAAGTAAAGTTATTTTTATTTATTTAGCGTATGGCATTTTTAGGTACACATGAAAATATTAAAATTGTATATATCTTGTGAGTGTGTACTTGGCCAGGAGATCGCGTCCGTAGCTGATAACACTACACGTGCACCCTGGGTAACGCTAAATGAACTAGCACCTACTGGTAGCCAGATAATCGTCAAAAGTAAAGTGAAACCTTTCAAATTGTCCACTGTTCAACCGTACCTAAGTTTTCAAATCAATATTTTTTTAAATCAACAGTAAATTTTGAAAACCCAAAATTGTTTTTGAAGTAAAAATAGAAATACTGACATTGTTAAACTGAATATTTTTAAATTCACCAGTGAATTTAAATTGTTAAGGCCAAACTAATTTATTTTCAAATTCAATATTAATATAATAATACGATTAGCAAGATACCATATTTGTATACATTTTGATCGCCAATTAGTCAGGAGCTAATCAACAAAAATCGGTTGGCGAAGGGGGAGGGAGACTAAACGACATGTTCAAGCGAAAAACAAATTTTTCAGTAGAATTTCCCACCGGATTTAAATTTCGAGTTAATTCGAAGTTGTTATTCATTAATTAAATTTTTGTTTTGTCATGTAGGAATTGTACGTATGCACCGGTGGAAGTTACGCGTGTTTGGAAGAAATCACTTCTGCATTAAATATTCCATCAATATCAAGTCGGACATTTTTCAAACACCAGGAAACAGTGTACACTGGCATAACGGCCTCATCATGGGATGAAATGATAGAAGCAGGAAAAGAAGAAAAGAAGCTGGCAATAGAAGAGAGCCAACTTGATGGCAATGGGATACCAATAATTACTGTTGCTGCTGATGGCCCATGGTCAAAACGATCTTACAAATCGAACTATAACGCCTTGTCGGGTGTAGGCGCTATTATTGGTTGGCGAACTAAAAAAAATTGTATGTTGGCATAAAAAAATAAATATTGCCGAATATGTCAGCAAGAAGAAAAATTACAAACAGCAATTGAGCACACCTGCTTCAAAAATTGGCATGCTTCTACAACTGCTATGGAAGCTGTAATAATCTTAGATGGGTTCAAGAAATCTATTGAGATGCTTGGTTTAATTTACATAAAACTAATAGGAGACGGCGATAGCAGCGTTATGCGAAAAATTAACTATGCTGCTCCTTATGTACCACAATTTATAATTCAGAAGATAGAGTGCAAAAACCATATCCTTAGAAATTTAGGCAATAAAAAAGCAGCTAAAAAACCAAAAGTGACTTCTTTGGTCAAATCACACTTATTAAAAAGTCAGTTACGTTTTCGTTACGGGGTGACTAAAGCAGTCGAGTACAGAAAAAATCAACCGATTCATATAAAAGAAAAAATCTCACTACTCAAATCTGACATCTTAAACGGTTACAAACATATTTTTGGTGAACACTCTGTGTTGAAGCATCATATTTAATATTTACTTGAGAATAATCCTAGAAATTGTTCGTGGCATTAGGAGCTGCAGCCAGGTTAATTTAAGTCTTGCTCATCTCCCGCTGTCCAGCAATCTATCATACTTAAGATCCTAATCTTGGATTTGCATGTCATTTGTAAATACCATCTGCAATTTAAAACGGATGTCATTAGTTTATTGTTAGAGCTTTCGGCGAAATGCAGCTCTCTCTTGCGATGGTCGACCATTCCTTCCCCTACTCCTAAAGGGGTGGTTTAACGAGTGTCCGAGTTTTCTTGGGCTCGAAGAGACAGACACGACCAGAGTCACGTTAAGACACCGAGAGATATACATCTCCTCTATAATCAGTACCGGCAAGTTTAAATTTGTAATTATACAGTCCGCTTTTAGTGTTACATTGGTGTATATATTGTAAATAAAGTGTTATTACAATTATATTCGTTGTGTTCAATCATTAACGACCGCGACGACTTGCGTGATTCTCCGCCGGTATTTCGTTGTGCCCGTAAGGTTCGGGTCGCAACATATTTTGGTCATATCGAACCGAATTTCGAACCAAGTACACCTTGGATTCAACGTCTTCATCTGAAGAGGATCATCTGTATCCACATTTGCCGTGTATGGCATTCATCGGAGGAAGCTGCAGCATCATTACGAGGCCAGTGGAGTCCCCAGTACCTACAAAAAGCGTCAACTTCTTGGGGTGAGTGGTCTCCAATCCTACCGTTTGTTTAATTTCCCTTTGTCGCATGTTTAATGTTGTGTACGTTCTTTCAACGTGAAGAATTGGTTCATTAATTACTAGCGTCGAGGAAAATTTAATTGAAGAAATTTCTTTATAATTGTTTGCTCTTTTTGAGTAACGTCAGTAAAATTACTTTATTTAGTTATTACGCTTGATTCCAAATGGCAGACATTAAAGCACTGCTTAGCAAGCGCACAGTGCTAAAATATAAATTAACTAAATTTAGAAATAAAATCAGTGACGAGTTAGACGTTGGTCAGTTAAATACTATTAAAGATCAAGTACAACCTCTGAATGATGAATTTGATAGCATCCAATTTCAAATTGAAGAATTGGATGCAAACCAGGTAGATTCGATTTTTTTCGATCAATATCTTTCCCTTATGACGGATATTAATAAATTATTAAGAAAGCTGAATGGCTCCACTCGAGAGGTGGGCACCCCTCGTCCTGCGTCTTCAAATAATTCAATTGAGACGCAAGTTAAACTACCAGCTCTAAATGTACCACAATTTAATGGGAATTGTGAAAACTGGTTATCATTTTACGAATCTTTCGAAACGTTGGTACATAAAAACGAGACAATAAACGATTTGCAACGGTTTCATTATTTAAAATCGTGTCTAAGGGAAGAGGCGCTTCAGTTGGTCAGTTCTCTTCCAATTACCCGCGATAATTATCAAATCGCGATTGAGTTGCTAACCAACAGGTATCAGAATAAACGTTTAATTATAAAAAAGAACATTCACGCATTGTTCCATTTAGATAATGTAATTAAAGATTCATCCAAGTCATTACGAAACCTGATAGATAAGGTAATGTTACATTTAAAGGTCCTAAAATCTTTGAGCTTGCCCACGCATCATTGGGATAGCCTAATTATATATTTGGTGGCATCAAAACTTGATTTCATGTCAAATCGCGAATGGGAAAATTCGGTTACACAAGACATTCCGACGTTAGAGGATTTATTGACTTTTTTGACAAAACGATGCCAGCTGTTAGAGGCGCTTAGCTTTAAAAAAGAACCGGTCAAACGACAAACATTTGCGAACAGTTCCAAGATTAGGGAAAATAATAATTTTCAAGGTGCGTCGCATTTAGCTACAAATAAGGTGCGCTGTGCATATTGCAAACAAGCACATAACATACAAGGGTGTGAAACTTTTCTGAAGTTAGAGCCGAGAAACCGGTACCACGCAGCCAAACAAAACAAATTATGTATAATCTGTCTACGCGATAATCATGCTAGTACTAATTTCCGAAATAAAGGTTGCAGTGTTTGTCACGGTAGACATCATTCTTTATTACATTTTCAACAAGCTGAGGTTGACAATTCACCAAATTTCAGTTCCGAATCAATTTCTGCAATTTTGACACCGGAAGTAATTGCTACAACCTCCAGCAGTAATCACTGTGCAAATCAGAGCGCACATGTATTTTTATCAACCGCGTTGATCGAATTGCTCGATGCAAATAATAAGCCCCACACTGCTAGAGCTTTATTAGATGCAGGGTCACAGCCAAATTTTATTAATGAAGCACTATGTAAGAAACTCGGGCTTAAATTAGAGTCCGTCAAGTTTCCGATTGCAGGGATAAATCAATCTATCAGCCACGTACAGTGTTGCACTGTCGTAAAGTTAAGGTCAAAATGCGGCAAATATGAAACCGCGTTAAATTGCTCTGTTTTGCCAAAAATCACATCGAATTTACCGCTTATTGATTATGAAAGGCAGTTATTCAAAATCCCAAATAATATCAGATTAGCTGATCCAACTTTCAATATATCTGGGCCTATTGATTTGCTTATCGGCGCAGAAAAATTCTGGGACTTATTGGGCTCAGGTCAATTAAAATTATCAAACCATGGCCCAGTATTGCAAGAAACCAAATTAGGTTGGATACTCGGGGGGCCAATGCGTGCTTTACAGCCTCAACCTCGTCCAGTAAGTTTTCATGCTGCATTAGACAGTCAATTGTCAAATTTTTGGCAACTCGAGACAATACCGGAATACAATGTAAATTCCATTGAGCATTCCGCATGTGAACGAAGTTTCGCAAATAATTACTTTCGAGATTCTACCGGGCGATTTGTAGTCAAATTACCGTTTAAGGAAAACGCTGAAGTATTGGGTGAATCCAAGCAAATCGCGATTAAACGTTTTTTCACATTGGAGAAATCCTTGGGAAACCAACCGAATTTAAAATCGGAATACACTAATATTCACGAATATCGTGCACTAGGTCATATGACCTTAAATTCATGCCCGGAGTCGGACATTCCCTCAAAACATGCTTATCTTCCACACCATGCGGTGATTAAACCATCCAGTACGTCCACCAAATTAAGAGTTGTATTCGATGCTAGTGCTAAAACGACCACGGGTGTCAGTTTAAACGATACATTATTAGTCGGACCTCAAATTCAATCTGATTTGTTTTCCTTGCTTACTCGATTTCGAACGTATAAATACGTTCTAACAGCTGATATACATAAAATGTATCGCCAAATTTTTGTTCATGCAAATGATCGACCGTTTCAACAAATCGTATGGAGGGACAATCCGAATGAACCCCTACAAAGTTATTATTTAAATACCGTTACGTATGGTACCGCGTCGGCACCTTTTTTAGCCGTGCGCACGTTGCAGCAATTAGCTCACGAAGAAACGGAAATACTTCCAAGGGCAAAATCCGCTATTCTTAACGATTTCTTTATGGATGATTTAATAACAGGCACAAATGATTTTAATGAGGCTCTGAGTATTCGCGAACAATTAATAGAAGTTTTGAGTAAGGGTGGTTTTGAACTCAGAAAATGGGCAACCAATGAACCCGCGTTATTACCACGTTGTCAAAGGTCAGATTTGACGAACGATCAAACATGGATTAATCTTGACAAGGCGCGCGACACGAAAACTCTCGGACTGTCTTGGAATTGCATTAACGATGTGCTGCAATATGACAACACACAATTAAAGATTTTAAATAAAATCACGAAACGGGCGATATTATCGGTCACCGCTCAATTGTTTGACCCTCTGGGTTTGATAAATCCGGTTATTGTAACGGCAAAGGTCATTCTACAAGGGTTATGGGCTAGCAAAATTGGTTGGGACGACGAGATACCGTCCAATATACGTGAGAAGTGGATACAATTATTCACAAGCTTATCGGTTTTAAGCCAAATAAAAATCCCTCGAATTGTCGTTGAAATTCCGGAATTTATCGAGATTCATGGGTTCAGCGACTCGTCGGAACTCGCGTATGGAGCTTGTCTCTACATAAGATCAAGGTCCGCGGTAGGCGAATATGCCGTACATTTATTATGCGCGAAGTCCCGAGTTGCCCCTCTTAAAAGGGTATCACTGCCGCGCTTAGAGCTGTGCGCCGCCGTTCTTCTCTCGCATCTCTTTCGTAAAGTTGAATCGATAATAAATCTCAATATCAGCCGATCAGTTATGTGGACTGATTCTAAAATTGTGTTGGCCTGGCTATCCGCGGAGCCACATAATTGGAAAACGTTTGTGGCCAACAGAGTCGCGGAAATTAATATAGCAGCAAATAAAGTCGATTGGAATTATATCCCTTCAGAATTAAACCCAGCCGATATAGTTTCACGTGGTAGTTTACCGAACGAACTGCTTCATAATCGTTTATGGTGGCACGGTCCAGATTTTTTATCGGACTAGAAATTAAAGTGGCCAATTAATGACCACGTAGATATTTCGGACGATTCGTTAGAGAAACGAAGTTTAGTCTCAAATGTTGTCACACAAAACAACCAAACTAAAGAATTTTTTGAAATGTTCGAAAGATTTTCTAAATTTTCCAAATTGCAACGCGTTATTGCGTATTGCAAAAGATTCGTCAACAATTCAAAACCGGGCGCTATAAGACAAACGGGTGGATTGACATCAATTGAATTGCATAATGCAGAAACATTTGTTGTAAAACAAGTTCAAGCGTGTAACTTTAAGGATGAAATTGCAGCATTGCGTAAGGGTGACCAAGTTCACAGGCTCAGCATTATTAAATCTCTAAATCCATTTCTTGATTATAATGATATTATCCGAGTTGGTGGTCGCTTAGCAAATTCAAAATTGGGTCATGATATTAAACATCCCATTTTACTGCCCAAACATCATGTCACGAACCTTTTGATTTATCGTGAGCACACAAGGCTACTGCATGCTGGGCAACAAGCTACATTGTCGTCACTTCGTCATAAGTATTGGCCAATTTCAGGTCGAGGCAGTGTACGAAATGTCTTGCATAAATGCATAACTTGTTTTAAGACCAACCCGCAGCCCTTAAGGCAAATTATGGGTGATTTGCCCGCGTTTAGAGTCGAGCCCGCCAGACCATTTATTAATTGCGGAATTGATTACGCGGGACCTGTACTCTTAAAGGAAGGTTCCGGCCGTGGAAAACGATCCGTAAGGGCATATATTGCGATATTTGTTTGTCTAGCCACTAAGGCAATACATGTGGAAATCGTATCAGATCTAACGACGCAAGCGTTTCTCGCAGCGTTGAAACGTTTTATCTCACGCCGCGGAAACATAAAAAACTTATATTCCGATAATGCTACTTGTTTCGTCGGCGCTAACCGCGAACTAAAACAATTGAGAGAGCTATTTAAAAATCAAATTTTTCATTTAGAGGTCATCGACGTTCTAGCCACAGATTATATAAAGTGGCATTTTATCCCGCCTAGAGCCGCGCATTATGGTGGCATTTGGGAAGCTGCCGTAAAGTCGGTTAAGCATCATATTAAAAGAGTTATTGGTGAGGCTTCTTTCACGTTTGAAGAATTGTACACAATATTAACTTGTATCGAATCTTGCCTCATTTCCCGTCCTTTAACTCCAATCAGTAACGGTCCTAATGACCTCATTCCCTTAACTCCAAGTCACTTCCTTATTGGAGACGTGCTCACTGCACCCGTTGAACCGGATGTGACTAAGCTCAACATTCATCGCTTGTCAAGATGGCAACACATTGAGCAAATACGTCAACACTTTTGGCAACGATGGTCAGCCGAATATCTGACCCAGCTTCAACAGCGTGCTAAATGGCACCACGCTGAGACCAATATCGCCATAAATACTATGGTCTTGATCAAGGAAGACTGCGTACCTCCACTACGTTGGCCGTTGGGTCGCGTTATCGCTACCCATCCAGAGAAGGATGGCAAAACGCGAGTCGTGTCAATCCGCACCTCGAAAGGCATTATTATTCGTGCCGTAACAAGGGTGTGTCCGCTACCAGTCCAATAGCGATTGTGTTGGTGATTGAACTAATAAACAACTTTTAAGTGCTTCGTATCAGTGAATTCCCGTGTCATAGACTATGATTTGAGACATTTGATCACACGTGTCTATATTTATGTTCTTTCATGCTTTTATTGTGCTCAGTGTCTTGTAAATCTCCTGTACATAGTATGTTCTTGATAGTTCTTACATTTGATTAATTGCCTTGCATCTAATTTATCTCGTGTACTTTCTGTGTATCATTTCGATGTATTTCCTGTGTTTATTTTATAAGGTATTGTTATAAAGGTCCCCAGTTCCTTTATAGGGGCCGGTATGTTGAAGCATCATATTTAATATTTACTTGAGAATAATCCTAGAAATTGTTCGTGGCATTAGGAGCTGCAGCCAGGTTAATTTAAGTCTTGCTCATCTCCCGCTGTCCAGCAATCTATCATACTTAAGATCCTAATCTTGGATTTGCATGTCATTTGTAAATACCATCTGCAATTTAAAACGGATGTCATTAGTTTATTGTTAGAGCTTTCGGCGAAATGCAGCTCTCTCTTGCGATGGTCGACCATTCCTTCCCCCTACTCCTAAAGGAGTGGTTTAACGAGTGTCCGAGTGTTCTTGGGCTCGAAGAGACAGACACGACCAGAGTCACGTTAAGACACCGAGAGATATACATCTCCTCTATAATCAGTACCGGCAATTTTAAAATTTGTAATTATACAGTCCGCTTTTATCGTTATTAGTGTTACATTGGTGTATATATTGTAAATAAAGTGTTATTACAATTATATTCGTTGTGTTCAATCATTCACGACCGCGACGACTTGCGTGATTCTCCGCCGGTATTTCGTTGTGCCCGTAAGGTTCGGGTCGCAACACTCTGATTGTGTGGACTATTTCTGTAATGGTTAAAAAAAATGAAGAAAACATACTCGTATACCCCGAATTTACGTAAAGTCCAATTCATGAAGATATTGTCAATGCGGTTAATAAGGTAGCCATGCATACGAATAGCTTGTTAGAAGATGGAAGTATATAAAATGCTATAGCGAAAAAAATATTTGAAATTTGAACTACAAACGACGTGCAAAAACCCAAGGAAAGAGACAAAAAAATTATTCCATGCTGTAGAATTGTGGATGATGATGGTGATTACGAAGACAATGCCAATGCTGAAGGTCCATACCTGCGACGTATTTAGAAAAAAAAGCAAAATTCCTTGAGCAATTGAAAAATGAAGACCCACCAGAAATACAAAAATTAACTGTAGGCCAAAGGAACAACTTTTTATGGAAGACGATGAGGGTCAAACGATTAACTGCATCTAATTTTGATAAAATTGCAAAACTAAAGAAAATCACTTCCACAGCGAACACACCAAAGGCTCTTCTTTATCAAGAATTTTTTGGATCTTTTGCAACTTAATACGGCATACAACGCGAAAGGTAATGAGGCCATTATTGAGTAAAATGCCCTTATAATTCAAGAATGTCAACACTAAAAGAAGCAAGTGAAAATTGTTGACAATTGATGGCATCGGTGGCCTTCAACTAAAGAAAAATGACAATTACATGCACTAAGTACAAGGGCAATTGAACATCTATATATTAAAATCCATCGCCGTGTGTTAGTAACGCAAAAACTCGAGAACGACCGATTTGGATGATTTTTTTTGTTCGTCTTACTCCCGAGGTGATTTACCAAAAAAGAAAATTCAGAAAAATCCAAAGGGAACGCCGCAAAATTGGAAAATATTGAAAGTGTGTTTTTCTATACATTGTACGAATTTTTATTTGCAGTCATACTTTTATGATTCTGTACTTAATGGTTTGAAGGGGTTTCTCCATCATGTCATAATCCAAAACAACGTTTGTCGGGTCAGCTAGTTAGCAATAAAAATCAGTGTTACTTTGTTGTATGGACGCCAAAAGACTTGTTTTATCAAATTATATACAAGGATGATCATTTCTGGGAAAGCCAAGTGCCCAAACTTAATACTTTTTATAAAAATGCACTTTTGCCTGAATTAATCGATCCCCGTAAAGTTAGAGGCCAGGAATTGCGTCAGATATATATTTGAAAATTGTGCTGTTTACCGATATTACACATTTTTGTTAGTAATCGTTTCAGTGTTGTATGTTTTCTATTTTATCTGTACCTATTTGTTTTATATTCTTACTTTTTAACTATAATATTTTAAAGGTGCTTTATGACATGTATTTACCTACTTAAATAAAGTTAATTTTTACATTTTAAATTACACTAAAGCTATATTTTCACTAATTCTAAAACTTGTTACACATAACTTCACTTATAATGTATATTAGTTAAACGACTGAAATAGCTGAAAAATTACAGTTTTTTTTATAAAGAATTACAAGAAATAACAGTGTTTTTCCGAATTAGAAAATATATTATCAAACTATAATTTACGGAAAATTAAATAACACCACATCAACAGCGAAGACAGTAAATGACCTCTTCTTTAGCAAGAATTGCTTGGATCTTTGGAACTCAGTACGCCATACAAAAGCCATCTAATACCTAGTAGAAAGTTGTAATCTGTCGTAATCCCCTTGCATTGTCTGCTAATTGAAGTTTGTTATTTGTGTTGCTTACTACACTACACTACACTGCTAAATTATATCGACTTGTCTAAAATCTTAGTTTTATTATTGCCGAAACAATTTGCATTTTAGAAAAAGTCATGTGACATTGAAATAGAGTAGTTCTTAGCTATCTATTGACGTGGAAATTTTTTCGATATTCATATTTTTGCAAATATTATTTGAAATTTTTAAAGTGAAATAGAGTTGTACGTTGTACGTATGCTGAAAAGTTATTTTGTCAAAATTTAAAAAAATCTCTCTGTCAGTAGACAGACAAAATATAAATGATTAGAAAAAAAATCGACCGCCTTTCCTACTTTAAAATTGGCTCCCTAAAAGTTAAACAAAGTGTGCATAAAATGGGGTATATTTCAAGGTGTAAACTGCAGAGTTAATGGCGCGGACATAATTATGCAGCTCAAAATACTATTTCCAATAAAACCTGGATTCAACAGTTTTATTTTCAAAGAGAGATAATCGGCAATCATTCTCCCCCTCAAAATATGCACTAGATAACGTTGAAAATAAATTTCGTACATGAACAATTCGTGTTGACAATAAAGCATTTCAATACAGAAAGGTTTTCTACTTATTTGCATAGCCGCGGAAGTTATGTTGGCATATAACTACAGCAATTTTATATAGCACAACCTTAAAATATTTTCTCGCAATCAATATTTTTAATTACTTTTACACAAACTGGAGAGGTAACTAGTGCAACTGGCGATTGCCCTTCAACTGTCGATAAGATTGTAGTGGGCAGACTATCACTTGCCCACTTTTATAAAACTATTAACTTCAATGTCAGTTAGATTGTTACGGTATAAATGGGATTTTACGACAATACCACAGGTTGGTTTGCATTGGGAGGCAACGGTAGTAAAGCCCCCAATCATCCACAGCTAGCTCGCGAGAGGGTGTGGTTCATGTTACTCATGAAGTCCGGTCTTGCCTTACGACAATCAAAATTCTGATTGAATGCCAAAGCGTCACCGTGAATTGCAACCCTTAGCTTGATAGATCCACTCCGTTTACGGCCGGAGCAGATTGGGTCTGGTACAAAATACTTTCGTGGAGGCTTAATTATTTGTCAACTAAAGGCTTAATTGCTCCAGCTGCTAAAGTGCAACTTCCCATTTACAATTTCTTAACAATTGCTCACTCAAGGATTAAACGCAACTTTTAAATTCAAGGCGCCTGAAAGGCGTGGTTCCTTACTGCTTAGATAACTCACCCTTTTACTCCAAGAACCCCAATTATTAGCTTGCAAGTAAAGTTTGGTCAGCTTTTAAATAACTGCCAAACAGGCAACCTACAATGTAACTACTACTACGCAACACATAAATCAATTTACAAAATTCAAAAATCAAGTAAACAGTTCACCAAAGCATATGATATAATGAGGGTCCCTTGTTTATAGTGAGAGGAAAGCTCGACTTAAAATAGTAAACATCGAGTGTACAAATCAACACATGAAATCTCGAGTGTACGATCTCGAACTGTGTTCAAACATAATAAATACATCCTAGTGAACGTTGGCAAAAATAAAACGTAGGTCACACTCGTATAAAATATCTATTTAGCAACGCAAAGAGCCCCAAACACAGTTAAAAATAAAACCACAGCAACATACAATGACGTTAAGCTAAGGCCGTTACTAATTAAGTGAATCATTAATTTAAGCATACCACTGGGCGGTATTCACATTTAAGTAAACACCTTATTATGCAATTATAGGAGGGTATCTGAACTGACAAAGTTGGCCTTAATAGGGGATGCTGTAAGGGATTAATGCCACCCACATTCAGCTTTGGTCCTACGGGGCTCTGCAACTAAATCCACATTCGTGATAAAAAGTTAAACTTTAGTGCCTTGGTATACAAATAACTATTTTGGTCGGGTTAATATCAACAATAAAAAAATTTCTTGCTGTATTTATAATTTATTTGTTTAATCTGTGCTGATAGTTTTCATATTGTAGACCTGGCTTTTAAAACTTATGGCGTTCCGCACTGAACCCGTTATCAAAACTGCAAACATCAAAAATATAACAGACATAACTTAAGGGAAAATTAGCATGGCCAGGCAGGTATTAAATAAAATGCGAATGAAGTATAGGTAATTGTTCATTTCCATGAATAATAAAATCGAATTTCCACTTAGCCTGGTTTGGCTTTGGAGATGAAAACCCAGCAATTTTGGCTTTACGTGCCTTATACTTTATAAACCTAAATAGGGCTTTTTATAATAGGTATATAATGATGTACTCAAAATTTCACAACTTATTTTCTGGAAAAACGTTAATATTTATCATTTCTCACGAAAACCATGTTTCTAGATATAACATTTCAACAAAATCAGTCAAGCTATTTATGTGTATACGTACCTACCCAGCAGACATCGTTTTAAAACATTATTTAAAATCTTTAAATCTAAAAATGGACATTTGCACAAAACTGTGTTTTGAATTATTGCACGATTCCATAGTAAAATTATTATATTTAGTTCGACAAAACCAAAAAGTTTTTTAAATACTCTAATTAAATATTTATTTATTACAGATAACTTAGAAGTCCGTTCACAGTATTGGGAACACATGACGGTTATTCCAATTCTGGCAACTGTTATGCTGGTTGCCACAGTTTTCTTGTTGGTTCTTTTCCGACAAAGTCCTTCCATGGTGGCAGCTACTGTTGCCGCGTGCCTCATCTTCATTGGAATTTATTTAATCTTAAACACTATGAATGAAAATAAAATTAAGTATGCATGATCTCGCTTCACATGACAATTATGAGACACGGAGATCTGAAACAATAAGCTGGTAGCAGTATCGAAGGATTGTATTTTTATATAACGGGTGTCCGGCGGAAAATTTCTTTTTTAAACTTGAAATAATTTGTTTATTTCTTAAAATATTTTATTGAAAAAAAATTACAAAATAAACTTCAATCTTTGAGAAAAAAAAACAGCACATCCGCCAAATGACGCCCCTCACTTCCAAACGAACTTGAAAATTGGGCATCTGGGACTCTGAATTGGCCTCCCCGAAGCTCGGATTTAACTCCTTTGGATTTTTTTGTGGGGATATCTCAAATCAAAAGCTACAAGAATGCACCAGCCTCTGTGGATGTGTTAAAGCAGAACATCACCCGAAAAATTCGTGGAATTACACGTGCTGTGCTTATGCGTGTGATGCGCAATTTTCAAGTTCGTTTGGAAGAAGTGGTACGACGTGAGGGGCGTCATTTGGCGGATGTGCTGTTTCACAAATAATTTCCCAAAGATTGAGGTTTATTTTGTAATTTTGTTCAATAAAATATTTTAAGAAATAAAAATTTTATTTCAAGTTTAAAAAGGAAATTTGCCGCCGGACACCATGTACCTAACAAACAATTAGAACCAACTAGGGCTTTCAAAGTTTTGTTTATGTAAAATTGTAAATGCGTGGTTCCGCTTTCAATATTATTGTTTTATTGCATTAGTATTATTTTTCAAATTCTTAAATGCTTACATACTACCACTTCAAAATGTTTAAATCATAAATCTCAAGTATCATCGCTATGTGTTTTCTAATAGTTAACATTGCATACCTACATTAATACTTATATTAAGTGGTACCTAATAGGTAATTGATATTGTACAAAATAATATTGTATTTACTAATAATTCTTTTACATGTGTTAATTATAAGAAAAAACGTAGATTAGTCAAAACTCAAAACGATGTGTACAATTACATTTCTTATTTTAAATATATTTTAAATCAATTTTTTCTTTATTTATTAAGTATATAAATTACGGCGAATGACGTTAAACAGGATAATAAAGTTAAAGTCCCGGTAATGTCATTAATGGCCTATTGCGATGGATCTTAACGTTATTCACTGGGCAATATCGTCAACAACCTTGTGTAATACTTAATTTTATATTAATTATTGATTCTGAATTGGGGCTACAAAGGATATACTGACAGACTACAGAAAAAAATTGGGATTGCCTATAATAGTGAATCTAGTTTCGGTAAAAATAATTCATGAGTGTCACATCAACACAATAGCTTCGATATCTAATAAGTCACACCAAGTTATTGCGTACAACAGCTAGGAGGAAGTTCAAAGAAAATGGATATACGAATAAATGCGCAGACAACAATGTACATATACAGGGTGGTGAAAAACTAGTAAATTATATCGCTACTGCGCTCTCCTTAGGGTACATAGAGTTACGTACTTCTTACAAATCATTCACGAACTCTCAGCTCTATTCTCTTAGAATCAGTAAAATAAAATTTACTTACTTCTTTAGCTAAAATGTGACAACGCTGTTTAGGTAAATGTACCATATATTGGGCAGTTGCTACGAAACATGCATACAGTGCAATGAAATTTTTTTCGTATTGTTGCAAGATCTACTGTTAACGTTTTATTTGTATTTTCTACAACAAGAAACTTGAAATATTTTGTATATAAACAGAATATTTTGGTTGCAGGGTAATTAACAAAGTATTTTTGAATAGTAGGATCATAATCCTGTACTTACTTCTACTTTCAATATTAAAATTTAGCCTCAGCTGCTAACTTTGAAGGACAACAACTTTGTATTTGAACTGAAAAATTTAAATTGATATTCAATTTGTTATTAGTTAGTGAAGGCCTACAACGTAATTTGTTTAATAGTATATTACATATATATTGCAATGGATGCTCTCTAATGACTGGGTTTTAATTAATATTTTATTGTAAGTTAGAGCAAAATCCAATATGTATAATGCTTTGTTTAATATTTTACTGTGATCGAACTTTTGTCTGTTTTCAATTTATTAGGCTGGTTAAAATGTGAGCTGTACTTATTTACTGCCCAAAATAAATGGTTATATACCCTTTTAATATTGTATTTACCTGCAATTAATTATAATAAAACGCTAGCTCAAGTAGAGCAACAAGCTTCTTAACTCAGGTGGGTTCCTAGTTGATTGAGAAATTACAAATTTTCTGATACGGCTCTGTTCACCACATTTAGTTCCAATACACGGTAGTTAAATGTTCGCGCTTTGGCGGTAATTATCAGCTTTTCTTTCAGGCACTAATTTATTTCGTGACGTCAGAAGGGAGGCATAACCTCAAATTTAGAAAAACGCTTAATTTTTCGAACTGCGCCTACGCTGTGATCGTGGAGATGCTTGAATCCTCCTCAGTAAGGCTTCCTCTCATATGCACGTCGAAATCCCACCGCTTACTCTTATATTTTAGATAAATTTTGGGGTACCTTATAACTGCGGAACTGCTTCTGTGCTCGGAGACGACCCCTGGTGTGTTTCTAGCCCTGCGACGGCTTTCCTAGCTGGTTGAAGCTGCCGGTCGCACTCATGCAGTCCTGTCCTAAGTATCGCAATGCAGACCCCTGAATCTGGACCCTTATTTTGGCTGGAAGCAGTTACCGGAATCTTGAGCTGGATCGGCTGGCGAAAATCCTCGGAGACGCTCTTGTAAAATTTTTAGTTTTTCTTTTTGGTGGCGGAAACTTTATAAACGATACCACATAAACTATGAAAAGTGCACAACACAATGGTATACCTTTTATTTTGAAAATATGCTCACTTATTGTATTAAAAATGTAATTAAAGTGAAGCACAATTTACACTGTCAAGCTTAATTTAATTATTCATTTGTTCTTCTCCATTATCAAAATAAAATAGAAACTATTGCTATGGTTACAATATAAACGGAAATAAGTTTTGGTTAATTTAAATACATTCTAGAAAAAAGTTTGATAACATAGTTTTAAATTTTCAAATTTCTTACAAACTAAATGTATTGTCTGTTTCTTATACTTAAAATCGTCTCTTTGCGCCACTCACACAAACACGTTATATTATTTGCTCTGCTATTCACAACTGTTCAATGCACTGATTATTTTAAGAGTTCCTTGCTTCTCAATTGCTTTCTTCATATCCTGTTGCCTGCTTTTCTAATTGCTTTCTCATGTCCACCTGCCTGCTTTTTCAGATTGCTCTTTCGCAATGCATTGTTATCTTATTCTGGCTTCTTTACCTTTTTAGAAATCTTCACCAATTTCACTGACTAGCTTTATTGAATTTTACGCTTCTTTTACTTGCACAAAGCAAACCATGACTATCAATTTCTTTCGGTTCGGCTATTTATTATGCACAAACCTATTATTTAATTTATTTGCAAGTCAACATCGACCCCTGTGAAAAACAAGCTTGCCATTTGCGTTCCTTACTTAATTAATTTATTATTACTGGAATCTCTTTACCAATGCATTTATTATTTGAAATTTAAGTTTAGCATTGCAGTTATATACAACACCCCAACTCTGTGCTTATTGAAATATTCATTAATTTGCACTGCTAGCAGAATCGAGTCGTGGGCCTAAGACCATTACAATATATATACGAGTTTTATAAGAAGCATTTCGTAACACGCACGGGAGTAAGTGCTACAAAAAAAACAGGTATCATACAGTATTTTATCTACTTTGCCACTTTTTTAAACAAAAAAATAAAATGTCAAAATCTATAGAATTTCACGGCAGTTGGCAACATTTTTGCGGTGCAATAAAGGCTGCTATTGACAGTTCGATATGTACACGGAGCGAAGTACTTATGGTTTCCAACGTTAAAAAATAATTACTCTGTTTTTATTATTTTTATTATATCGTAGCATCGCTTTTTGTCTATTACGATACGCAAACGAGTATCGTAATAGCCTCAGTACGAATCCAATCCAATATGTTTTAATATTTACTTTTGGCTGTTATTTTATTTGTATTCGTATAATTATGGGCATTCGACTAAACCATCCACTGAAATATGATACTTTCTAAATTTAGCACGAAATCGGAACGAGTCCCAAACCAATTTACAGACCGGGGGCTAATTTTAAGAATCGAGCGGCATTCTGCAAGTAGTTTTTAAATTATAGACGGGCTTTTACGGGAATTAGCCGAGAATTCCCATATTGGAATTTTGTGAACCCGAAGCGAGCGGGGGTTGCCTTTTAGAATGCGAGGGTTCTTATGTGTTTTTGGCAGGCAGTCTGTAACAGAGGTCGCACATGTGTGAACGTGGAAGCTGATCCACCGCTGGTGTAATTCTACCGCGATTATGTGTTTTGAAGTGATTGAATTACTTATAAGAGAGCGGATGAAACGATGAGGTCTGAAAAAAGGAATGCTAATGCTTGTGTAGCTTGCAAATGTAGTTATTGTACAGCGAACTCGAACATTCGATATTGTTTCGCACTGTTGCTGATTGTAGACAGCTTTGTCAATTGGGTCGCTGTTTATTGTTATCGTTGGCCAGGGGTCAACTAGTCGCAGAGGACGTCCTCGTACCTGGATTAATGGCTATCCGGCGAGGTAGCCCACGATCCTTGACATGATAAGCACCTTACTTATCAGCCACCGCAATTAGCGCGATTGGGTGGCTTTGGAAGCCCATTTCCCAAAGATGCTTTGTACCTGTGTCTTTTACGGTCCATGCGGCCACCGTAATTGCGGGTTACATTGACATGGATTGGACCCATTGATGGCGTTAACGTTTGGTTAAGGCATACTAGATGGGCTAAGCATCCGTGTTTTCAGGATTATTACAGGTACATATCATCGAAGGTGCACCGAAGAATATCCCTGATGATGTCTTCCTCGAGATGCGACGTGGGACGACGCGGGGGGCCATAAAACCCCCTGTAAGTATTATGTAATGAGCACATTACTGCTACAAGTTGAATGTTTGTCGTTTTGCTTGCATGACTGATTGTGGAATTGGCTGAGCTTGTGTTCGCGTCAGGCGTGTGCACCTGCTATATGAAAAGACTCGCTGTTCGCCTCGCACCCCCTAGTATCATGTTTCTGATTTACAACCCAGACCGCAGGGGCGTTATGGAATTTCTGGTAAGTCGCCAGTTCTAGTAAATTTATGCATGTGAACCGATCTGAATCCAGGAAAAAAATAAATTAGCCCGGGGCACCGAAAAGATGTGCCTACAAATAGTTTTACCTATGGCATTATTGATGCCGCATTAATTGTTTAGTGTAATGCGGCACATTTGACTGCAATTTCTGGCTGTAAATCTTCCAGTCACATTTTCCTTTGATTATTTTGGAAGTTTTATCAGTTATCTTTAGTTGATTATCAAATGTTAGACCGGTCGGCAGATGAATCGAATCTTTGTAGAATGACATCAAGTATATCTGGTTGTTGGGTTATTCAATAAGGTACCTATGTAAGTTGATTCGGGAGATGGCGTAACCTGAATAGGTACCATATTTTGTATGTTTACAATTAAGATCTCCTACGAGTAAAGTTGCTAGATTGCCATTGAATAAGTACTGCGGGTCAGTAGCAGTAACACGTTTATTTGAACCACGTCGGGGCGCAGTGTATAGGGTACCAGGCTTGCAATAAGCAAGTCCTTGGTTCGAATCCATAGATATGCGGAAGTTTTTCCGCAGTCCACTGGTTCGTTACTGAGCCGGGAGACCATTCGACGTTGGGTTACAATAAATTATTAACGTCGCTCTCCTCTAAAGACTAGTCTATGAGGTAGAGTACCAAAACTACACACAAAACGTATACACATACATAACTTGGAGGTAGCACAATAGGCCCATTGAGACCGTAATGCGAGTGAACCTAGTTTACACTCCACACAAAAAAACTCGCTTATTTGCTTATTTATATGCAGAGATGGTCTTTAATTTTCTTCCATTTTCAATGCAGCTGTTGTTTCAATATTTCCTGTTGTTATAGTTCCGGTATGGTATACTACCACCAACTTCAGGTTATATAATTATTTACTACGAACGGCAAACAATTTTAGCCTCAAACCCCAGACAAAATGTCCTAAATGACTAACCAGCTTAAAATCATACAAAACAAACGTTCAGGCTACATGGAGATATCGAAGGGCCGACCAGATACAGTTGAGACGGCATGTGGTTCTTTTCTATAATCGGTAAAGGTGTTCAAATTGCCAGAGCGCGCCAAAGGGTCTTTTCCCACTGATAAGTCGATTAGCTTACGAGAACTCGAGTACTATGCGTAACCAATTCGCTATGACCTGAAGCAGACTTCAAAAAGGTTCGGCACCTCAGTTGCTTACATTAGCCAATCACGAAACCATAGTAAACATAAACAGGGTTATATTAATTAACGACAATAAATATGATACAAAATGTTACAACACTCGCATAAATCACAAACGCGACCCATGCTACAGGCAAAAGCCACAAATACAGCCAACTATACTGTTGCCACTATTTATAGGAGTTTAGAAGCACCTAACTAAGTTCAACAGTTAAAAAATTTACAGCTCTCTTGGCAGATTAAATTAGCGGGCAAATACAAATTTGCGATGATGGCGCAGGTCGAACATAGCAGAAGGGCGACAATAATAGTATGTCACCACGTACGTAAAAATTTAGAATGATCCATAAATACGCCAGTAATTACTATCAAACGCGAAGGTAATGCAACATTCTCCGATGATTCCAACCTGTCGGTGAACTTAATGCACAGATTCGCTTTTACCTTCAAAGCACAAGTTCGCGTTTTACTACTCCCAACGATGAGAGGCGGCGTTGACAAAACAAGCAGCAGCGGATTACATACTTAGCCATAGAGATGGGCGCGTGAGTGAATTTTCGCTCACGTCACGCACGTTTCACGCTTGCTTTAAACAGTCACGTTCACGCACGTTCACGCTCACGTTCACTCACGTTCACGGCGTGACACGCCACTCACGACGTGACACGCAGCTTTTATTTCAAAATTTAAATTCAGATAGAACAGAATGTTCAAATTTAAAACCAATGAAAAAACCTTAAAGAGAACTAAAAATATGTTTTGCACCTGACATAATGTACGTGATATGTTGCAATCAGAATAGTTGACATAAAAAGAAAAAAATGAAAATTGACTGCAATAACTTCGACAAGGGATAAATACTGATTTCTCGCAAATATATTTCTTGCAGCTGTTTTCAAAGACATTACTTTTAATACTATAAGCTGTCATTGGAATTGACATTTCCCTTATTGGTATGAGTACAGAAGGTATATTTTGCCAGGCAACACATTTAATTCGTAGGTTTGAAAGTACTTTTACGTACAAGGATCAACATTTTCAGCGTTAAGGCGAGTATAAAAAAACAATATTTTTATTAGAATAATAAGTTTATCTACACAAGTACACAATAAATTGGTTTAAAAATAAAACGTAATCAACATTTTCAGTGTTAAGTCGAGTATAAAAAACAAAACATTAGGTACTTTTCTAAAAATAGGTTCATCTACACATTTACACAATACATTTTTGGTTTAATAATAAAACATAATTAACATTTTCAGCGTTAGCCGAGTATAAAAAACAAACCATTACTTTTATTAGAATAATAAGTTCATCTACACATCTACACATAAAAATGTTGATTTAAAAATAATATGTAATCAACATTTTCAGCGTTAAGTCGAATTCTGCGCTGTTCTAAAATTCGCCCAGCTGTAGAAAATACTCTTTCACTTGTAGCGGAACTTGCCGGTATGTTTAAAATTTCTCAAGCTTTTTAACAGTGGCGTATTTACACTGTTTTTCCAAAATCCTAAAATGTCATCTACATTTCGGAATTTTAATTTAACATACTAATTTAGTTCTGTTTCGATATCATCCTAATTACATGTGTCATCGTCAGAGCTATCTCTAAGTGTAGAAACATAAGAATTTGATGCTGATGTACCAGTTTTGAGTCGTTTACTATGTATGTCATCATTATCATCTATAGTTTTATTTGCATTATAATCTTCTCTTTTATGTGAAGCTATGAACTTTAACGATTTATAATTAAGGTCCAAAAATAAAGCCACATAATGTAACTTGTTTGGCACAATTTGTGATTTAATGAATTTAAAAGTTGCTGCCCCTGCAGTTTTTTATTGGTTACTAAATATTTAACGTGAAATTAACGTGAAACGTGAATCACGCCTTGGAAATTTTCACTCACGTTCACGTCACGATTTTCAAATATTAGTCACGTTCACGACGTGACACGCCGTGACACGACGTGACACGACTGTTTTCACGTCACGCGCCCATCCCTACTTAGCCACCTGTGCAAGTGGGGGCACAGCAACGATTCTCAGTAACAATCGCTAACCGAAGAAACGAAGCGGAGGTCACAGCAAAAACTCAGCAACGAACGGAAAATGCGGCAATGATTATAAATGCGGCTACCAAACTAGTAGCACAATCCAGCTGCTTATACTTTAATGACTCCAAGTCGGCGCTTCAGTTTACTGCTCCAAAACTAAATCGCGACGCCAGAAAAATCCGCAATCAATGCGATGGATAATTACGGCCCAATTATCTTCGATAAAGTAACCCTACAAATCCGCGGTAACTCGAGTGAGCTAGGACACTATTCTTGCCCTCGTAAGTCACTAACTATAAACTAGCCCTGAACAAAGGCAAAAGTTAATACGAAGTATAACGCATGCGATCAAGTAGGAGACGCTTGCAGAAAAGAGCGAGGAACAAAAAACATCACCGTAGGTGCGCGGAGACAATTGAATAATATTTGGCCAGTCACACATGACAACGGATCGATAATCCATCTCGCGCGACTGAAGGCCATTCAAAACGAGTTCGGCGACCACAATGAATGACCAAGTTGAGCTTTTCAGACAGGGTCGACCAAAATGCATAAAACGGACGGTACAATTAATGGGCCATTAAAGCGTAACGCTTTTTACCGGTTACAATACACTAAGATACTATTTTTGAAGGGATTGCAACTTCTATCGAAGCAGTATTTCTTAGCCTGTCTGTTGAAAACACATTACATTCCTGTATGCTCAGTTTTTTTATTTGTTACCAGATCTGTTTCGGTGACATAAAATATCTGCATTATGTTTTTCCACGAATGTGATAATTGTTAATGGTTGGCGTTTAATTTCGTATGCATTCCAATTGGTGAGCATCAGGTTGGAATAGCTTTTATTTATTTTATTTGTTGCATTCTATAATAAAATTAGAATTAATGAAAAAAGGACTTCTTTAAATTTGCCTATGTCGGACTTGATTTCTTGGGTTTTTTATTACTTCTATTGTTGAAATGGCTAGTTACATTACTTGGGGTTAATTGATTCGTTTCGAATCGCATATACGTATTTATAACAAGGACATAAGTATCTATCGGAATTGGTTTGTATAGCTGTTAACATAAAACGCACAGCGCCTGTAGTTTGCAGTGTGCTCTCCATGGCAATTGATGCACCTGGGTTTTTCGTTTTTTGGATTTTGTGCAATGCGACGAGTGGTGTTCTAAGCACTTCATATCTAGGAATATGTAGTTGACGCTAATATAGGTAGTGCAAATTGTACATTGCATCTACGTCCTCCTGTTTATTTAATATTATAGCACAAATCTGTATTAACTGTTTTTCTATTTATTCTGTAAGAGCACAATATAGAATAATTTTTATTATTTAGTTCTCGTTTTATTTCGTCATTTGTTATTGCAATTGGAATGTTTCGTATAATTACTGAAACTTTGTTGGACAATTTGGACATATCTGAGTTTTGGTATGTGTGATAATTTACATTTATTTATCAAAGTAGGTCGTACGTAAAGGAACGAAAATCATCAATGTGTTTAAATTAACTTTGACCTGTGTGCCTTTATTGGTCATTAACTGTTCAGCTTTGGTATTTGATTTAATATCTTTTATTAAATGTTGATAATTGCGAACGTCATGAACAAATATAGGTAAGTGTGATTTTTATTGATTTAAGTTCTTGGGTATTATTTTCAATTTCAACAAGACTGTTCTTTTTTGGGAGAAAGATAATATTTATTTTCTTCTATTAATTTATTGTTACCAAAAACGTTTATTTGAATGGTTCGCTGGTCGTGATTGGTTGGCGCGCTTGTAGGTTGTGTAGCAGATTTTTGTGATTTAGTTGACAAGACACCTTTCCAAGTAACTTTTACTGCTAGACCAATGCGTATAATGTTGAGTTGAGGGTAAACCAAGTTCCCACGCACTTAGACCTCGACTTTAATAATTATTTATTTGCACATTGCATTACCTACTGTTCAAGTTCTAAACAAACCTATCTTATTTCTTATTTCTTTAGCCATTTATACAAGTTAAATTAAAATTGCTGACGTTTAAGTTACCTTGACGGTTTAATCTTATATATATTTCTAAAAGTCCTGACTGACTCACTGACTCATCAACGCCCAGCCCAAACCCTTGGACCTAGAAAGCTGAAATTTTGCACAGATGTTCCCTTTATGATGTATACAAGGAATAAGAAAGGATATTTCGAAATTCAACCCCTAAAGGGGTAAAATGGGGGTTCCAATTTTGTATGGAAAAATAATATTAAATAGACATTTCGACTTGAAACTTCGTAGGAGTACTCCTAAAAACAAATAATCAAACACGTACCTATTTCGTGATTTTCCGAAAATCAACCCCTTAGGGGGTGAAATGGGGTAAGTAAGCCTAAAAATCGATATGGGTGTCGTTATTGAGGTTTTTTGGGACGTTGATTGCGAAAATTACATTTATTTTTAAGTCCAAGACGGTGAACATGACATAAGGGAAGAAACGGGACGGGACTAGACTGGACGGAACGGGACGGACTGGACGGGACGGGACTGAGCGGGACGGGACTGGACGGGAAGGGAAGGGACGAAACGGGACGGGACGGGGCAAAGCGGGACGGGGCGGGGCGGGACGGGTCGGGGCGGGGCGGGACGAACGGGACGGAAAGGGAAGGAAAAGGATGGGATGGAAGGGGAGGGGCGGAACGGGACTGGACGGGAAGGAAAGGGACGGGACGGGACGGGAAGGGTCGAGACGGGGCGGGGCGGGGCGGAACGGGATGATACGGAAAGGAAAGGGAAGGAATGGGATGGAAGGGGAAGGCACGGGACGGGACGGGAAGGTACGGGACTGGACGGGAAGGGACTGAACAGGAAGGGACTGGACGGAAAAGGAAGGGACGGGACGAAAAGGAACGAGACGGGACGGGACGGAAAGGGAAGGGAAGGGAAGGAATGGGATGGAAGGGTAGAGGACGGGACGGGACGAGACGGGACGGGACGGGACGGGACGGGACGGGACGGGACGGGACGGGACGGGACGGGACGGAATGGGACGGTACGGAGACGGGGACGGAGAAAGGGACGGGGACGGGGATAGGATGGGATGGGATGACAGAAAATAATTAGTCATTATTTAATACACAATTAACGAACCTCGCGCGAACGAAGTCGCGGGTAAAAGCTAGTATAGAATATGACATCTACCAACTGAGTCCAAATTCTCCGGCGCTTGAAGATACCTTCTGAAAATAAATTTTAAAAATCTACAAAGAGCTTTACACGAAACTTCCCTTGCAAGTGGAAGTTTTGAAGCTAAACATTTTCAAAATATCAAAGGGTAAAATAATTTAACTTTCTAAGCTGTTCGCCCTGTATATGTTAGGTCCAAAATATGCCCTTTTTTGTCAAGGGTAACAATAGGCAGATTTTTATTTCTTAGTGTGCTCACCCTGTATGTATTTATGTTAAATTTTTTCGGTTTCATGACAGGTAAACATATTATCTGCATGCAAGATATCGTCTTCCCAACAAATATTTTAAGCTATACCCCACACAGACAGATAGACGGAATTGAGGAAACCTGTTTTTCGTCATCTAGGGATCTTGAAACGTGAAGATCTACAGAAATCTCGGAAGCTGATTTTTTCACGATTACCTTCGTCTTTTAGACAAGAGCAGTCAAAAGAATGAAGATTATCCAAATCACCAGAAAACACAGGCAAATTAAACGATTAAGATATCCTTTTATGTTAAAGTATTTTGAAAGATATATATGCTTTTCAGTTTTTAATATAAATACTATAAATTCGTATGTTAACTCGTAAAATAAACGGTCTTAATCTATTGATCCCATTTGTAGCTATGGAAGTGACCTGCATGATAAAATGCTGGCATAGAAACCAACCTGCTATGTTAACTATTAAAATAGATTCAAAAGTCATTAACCAAGTATCTGCGTTATTTTATTAATGTAAATATGGCACCAAGTGTCATTTTTACTGAATCACTCTGTGGATAAACCCACAAGTAATAATGTTTTGCTCACAGCTCATATATTTTTAAATGTAATGCTAAAAACTATGCAATAGATAACGTTCAAAATAAATTTCATACATGAACAATTCGTGTTGACAATAAGTGAATTTATGTTGGCATATAACTAGAGCAATTTTATATAGCACAACCTTAAAATACTTTCTTGCAATCAACATTCCTAATTACAAGAACTGGAGAGGTAAGTAGTGCAGCTGGCGATTGTCCTTCAATTGTCGATAAGATTGTAGTGGGCAGACTATCACTTGCCCCCGTTCATAAAACTATTAACTTCAATATCAGTCAGATTATTACGGTATAAACGGGATTTTACGATAACACCAGACCGCACTTACCACAGGTTGGTTTGCGTTGGGAGGCAACGGTAGTAAACCCACCAATCGTCTACAGCTACCTCGCGAAGGTGTGGTTCACGTTACTCATGAAGTCCCGTCCTGCCTTACGACAGTCAATATTCTAATTGAATGATAAAGCGCTACCGTGAAATTCAACCCTTAGCTAGATAGATCCACTCCGTTTACGGCCGGAGCAGATTGGGCCTGGTACAAAATACTTACGTCGAGGCTTAATTATTTGTCAACTAAAGGCTTAATTGCTTCAGCTACTAAAGTACAACTTCCCTTTTAGAATCCCTTAACAATTGATCACCCAAGAATTAAACACAACTTTTAAATTCAAGGCGCCTGAAAGGCGTGGTTCCTTGCTGCTTAGATAACTCACACTTTTACTCAAAGAAACCCAAATATTAGCTTACAAATAAGGGTTGTTGAGCTTTTAAATAAGTTAGAGTGCCAAACAGGCAACATGTAATGTACCTACAATTACGCAACACATAAATCAATTTACAAAATTTGAAAATCAAGTAAACAGTCCAGCCTGTCCAGCAAAAGCATATGATATAATGAGGGTCCCCTGTATACAGATTGCGGCAGGCAACTAGGACCATAGCATAAGCAAGGGAACCTTACATGTAGCCGTAATTGTATTTAAAAAATTTAAAAATAGTAGTTTGTACAACGAGAGTGGATATGATGTCCATATCGCACGAGGATAAAGTTTGAGCACGACGCCGTAGGCGGAGTGCTCAATTATCCGAGGGCGTTATGGACATTCCACTCGAGTTGTACAGTGTATTTTTTCTACGACCTATCAATGGAAAAGAATGGAAAATTAAAAGAAAATTTATTCAATGCTAATTAATAAGATATCTTACAACAAAATCACGTTTGCCACAAACAGGGCACAGCAGGGCGTGCCCATTGCAAAACAAACAATTAATGAAAGTTGCCTAGGTAATCACGACTAACGTGGTTTGTGATTGGTGTATTTCATATCCACCCTTGTGTGGATATGAAATCATATACGTTCAGTTAACTACAATTGCCTACATATCCATTCTGTAGATTGTGAAGAAAACAGAATATATACATGCGGGAGTAGAAAAACGAATATATACCTTGTATTTATAATGATCCTAACGACCTACCGCTTACGTACATTGATTATTCGTTTGTTAAACACAATTACGGCCACATGTAAGGTCCCCTTGTTTTTGCTATGGTCCTAGTTGCCTGCCGCAATCTGTATAGCGAAAAAAAAGGCTTGACTTAAAATAGTAAACATCGAGTGTACAAACCAAAACATCAAATCTCGAGTGTACAATCTCGAACTGTGTTCGGACATCCTAGTAAACATTGACAAAATTAAAACGTAGGTCACACACCTTATTATGCAATTACAGGTGGGTACCCGAACTAAATAAAGTTGACCTTAATAGGGAATGCTGTAAGGGCTTAATGCCACCCACATTCAGCGTTGAACCTACAGGTCTCTGCAACTAAATCAAAATTCGCGATAAAAAGTTAAACTTTAGTGGCTTAGTATACAATTAACTATTCTGGTCTGGTTAATATCAACAATAAAGAAACATATTCCTTGCTGTATGTATAATTTATTTATTTAAGCAGTGGTTAGTGATGACTGTTTCATGGTTTTCATATTGTAGACCTGGATTTTAAAACTTATGGCGTTCCGCACTGAACCCGTTATCAAAATTGCAGACATCAAAAATATAACAGCAACATAACTTAAGGAAAAAATATCATGGCCAGCCTGGTATTAAATAAAACGTGAATGAAGTATAGGTAATTGTTCATTTTAATAATAAAATCGAATTTCCACTTAGCTTGCTTTGGCTTGGGAGATAAAAACCTAGCAATTTTAGGTTTATGCGCCATATACGTTATAAACCTAAACAAGGCTTTTTATAATAGGTATATAATGATGTACTCACATTTCACAACTTATTTTCCGGAAAAACGTGAAACCAAAAAACCTCATTTTTCTCCTGAAATATGTTTCATTCTCATGCAAACCATATTTATAGATATAAAATTTCAACAAAATCAGTCAAGCTATTTATGTGTATACGTACCTACAATGCAAACATCGTTTTAAAACATTATTCAAATCTTTAAATCTAAAATTATATATTTCCACAAAAATCTGTTTTGAATTATTTCACGATTCCATAGTAAAGTTATTATATTTAGTTCGACAAAACCAAAAATTTCTTTAAATACTCTAATTACATATTTATTTATTACAGATAACTTAGAAGTCCGTTCACGGTATTGGGAGCACATGACGGATATTTCAGTTCTGGCAACTGTTATGCTGATTGCCATAGTTTGCTTGTTGATTCTTTTCCTACAAAGGTCTTCCACGGAGGCAGTTGCTGTTGCCGTATGCCTCACCTTTATTGGAATTTATTTAATCTTAAACACTACGAACGTATATAAATAGTAATTTGTACAACCAGTTTTTAAAGTCATACTTTTTTCCATGAATTTGCAGTTTGATAACGAGGGCGAAGCCCGAGTTAATCGAGCAAATGAATGAAAAAAAGGACTTTCAAAACGTGTTGTACACGTAGTTTTTTTGCATAGTGATCTCTTGGTCGAAATTTAGTTGAAAAGGTCTTCGGAATTGACAACGGTCAAATTGACATTTCAATAAAATAGTTAAAAAAGTGTACTTTTTTCACGATTTTTGCGTTAAAAAATTGGAACTTTCAATACGACTTTTCGTAAAAAAAGACGACTTTCGCGATCACTATGCAAAAAATTAAGTATGCATGATCTCGATTCACATGACAATTATGAGACAAGGAGATCTGAAACAATAAGCTGGTAGCAGTATCGAAGGATTGCATTTTTATATAACAAATACAACAATTAGGGCCAACTAGGGCTTTCAACGTTGTGCTTATGTAAAATTGTAAAAGTGTTTTTTCCGCTTTCAATATTATTGTTTTATTGTATTAGTATTATTTTTCAAATTCTTATATACTTATATCCTACCACTTCAAAATTTTTAAATCATAAATGTCAAGTATCATCTCGATGTGTTTTTTTAATAATTAAACTGGCATACTTATGTTAATACTTATATTAAGTGGTCCCTAATAGCAAAGATTATCTAATACTAGCTGTTACCCTCGACTTTGTTCGCGCGAGGTTCGTTATTTGTGGATTAAATAATGAGATATATTTTCTGTCATCCCATCCCATCCTATCCCCGTCACCGTCTCCGTGCTGTCCCATCCCGTCCCGTCCCGTCTTCTCCCCTTCCATACCATCCCTTCCCTTTTCTTTCCGTCGCGTGCCGCCCCGTCCCGTCTCGTCCATTCCCGTCCCGTCCTTTCCTTTCCCGTCCAGTCCCATCCCGTCCCGTCCCCTTCCTTTCCATCCCATCCCTTCTCTTCCCTTTCCGTCCCGTCCCGTCCCTTCCCTTAGGTCATGTCCACCGTCTTGGACTTAAGGGGTTGATTTTCGGAAAATCACAAAATACGTGTTTGCTTATTTGTTTTTAGGAGTACTCCTAAGAAGTTTCAAGTCGAAATGTCTATTTAATATTATTTCTCCATACAAAATTGGAACCCCTATTTTACCCCTTTAGGGGTTGAATTTCGAAATATCCTTCCTTATTCCTTGTATACATCATAAAGGGAACCTCTGTGCAAAATTTCAGCTTTCTAGATTCAAGGGTTTGGGCTGGGCGTTGATGAGTGAGTGAGTGAGTGAGTGAGTCAGGACTTTCAGTTTTATATATATAGATATAGACGCTCAGCGTCTGTATAAGTTAGCGTAGGCTCTAAATTAGGTTGCATAATAAAAAATATGGAAATAAATAGACAATTTTATCTGAAACGCCCCTTTAACATTGCCCTAAGCTATTAATAGATTAGTTACTTTCTCTTTGAATGCGAGAACTGCAATTCGCAATTCGTCATACTTTAACATTGTTGCCGTTATTTCGACTTTGCTATTATACACGACACACGTGTAGGTCCAGTTCTTACTTCTAAGGGCATTGCGCATCTATAAACCTGTCTTAAAATTTAAACTATTTTGTGCTTAATGACACAGCTTTATTTTGAATAATATCAATATTCCATGTTGATCTGAAAAAAAATGTCTATTAAACATTTTTAACTTTTAGAGGGCAGTAAATTTTAGACCAAGCACGATCGCTTACCGTAATGGCAAATAACTAGTTGGCCCGTATTACATCTTTCAATAACAATATAAGTTTGATTCTGTTACTAAATAAAACGCCAAAAACAAACTAAAAGATATATATATTTGGGGCAAACAAAATTAAACCTGAAACAATGCTATTACATTGTGCAATTACATGTAATACGTCATTCCTTCCTTACAATAGGTGGTTACAATTTTCCAGAATGAAAAAATTCATTATTTTTTATATAGACATTTAAGTTTACGCTCAATTACAAATAATTTACATTAGAAACATAATTAATACACATCTACAAACATCATAAAAATTACGTTTGTTATAATTGTATATGAGTACGCAATCCCTATAAAGTTTGGACTAAAAAGTTAAAACTGACGTATGTACAGTCGGGGAATCAAAACAGTTTACACTTGAATTTTTCAGTGTAAGTTTTTAAAAAATCAGTAAATTTGCAATAAATTTAGTTTGATACGTTAAGTGTAAAAAAATTTAAAGAGTACTTCAGTTCACTTCAAGTATCTGGAACAGGGCCGTAGCTACAGGCTTGGGGGCCCTGGGGCAACCAATAATTATGAGGCCCCCACGTTATTTTCCCCTTTCACTCTATACCACTTTCATTTAGTAAGCTTTTTGAATAGGGTTGCTATTTGGTGTTTTTTTCTTTTAAGGTAGAAAAATGAGCATTTAAAATAGACAAAACACATATTTTCTTATTACATTCAGTTTAATGTAAAAGGCGTTAGCTTTATACTGCAGCGGTCTCGGATATCCTTTATCTAATAGACGTGTCTGTCCGGCACGCTGGTCTGTCCGGGACGCTGTTTTGTCTGTCTGGGACGCTGTTTCAGCAGCCAACAAACCGTAAGAGATAGAGAAAAAAGTTATTAAAGTTATATGTTTGGAATGGTCATGTCAGGTCAGGAACCGAATTTCAGTCTCTAACACTAATTATTATCTTAATAATTATCCTAATCCTAACTTTTTAGGTTAGATTCTAGGCAAATTTTATCATTGCGAATGCGACTGGTAGTTTGCTACCAACAATGACGTCATATACGTATGTGTGGCGAATACGCGTTCTATTTGCAAAACGGTTTTTTTTGTTTTATTAAATGAGACATTTGTCTCACTGGACTGCTAGTCCTTTATCTAATAGACGTGTCTGTCCGGGACGCTGGTCTGTCCGGGACGCTGTTTTGTCTGTTTGGGACGCTGTTTCAGCAGCCAAACCGTAAGAGATAGAGAAAAAAGTTATTAAAGTTATATGTTTGGAATGGTCATGTCAGGTCGGGAACCGAATTTCAGTCTCTAACACTAATTATTATCTTAATTATATCCTAATCCTAACTTTTTAGGTTATATTCTAGGCAAATTTTACAAGGCGAATGCGACTGGTAGTTTGCTACCAACAATGACGTCATATATGTACGTGTGGTGAATACGCGTTCTATTTGCAAAACGGTCTTTTTTGTTTTATTAAATGAGACATTTGTCTCACTGGACTGCTAGTTATTATTAATTTAGTAGTAGTCGTTACGACACGCAGAAGGCGCCTATCGCGATGTAAAACCACCAGGCGGAGTACTACCCGTTGTATGACATGCAAGCATGGTTATGAAACTTAGAAAGTTACAATATCCTAAGTCTACACAGGTTGAGTTTTAAATGAAATCTTCTTCTTCTTCTTCGGTCCCGTGGATTCGCTGGGGAACATACGGCGTACAAATGGGCGTCCAAATGGAAGTCGAAAAGGGCGTTTAGATGTGTGAAAAATAGTATAAGGTTGTCGGCCTTATACTATTTAAATGAAATCAAGATCACATTAAATTCTGTTTTTAACTTTTTTACAAGCAGTCATTTGTTACTTTATTAAAGTTAATTTGTTGAGCTCTATCATTTTCAATTAAAAGCAAAGCTAGATTGCTGGACCTTTCCTGTCCCATAGTGCTTCGTATGTAATTCTTGATCAATTTCAGTTTTGGAACTGGCAAGAACATAATACATGCTGTAGACACATCAGAATAAGTTGGCGAAAGTGAGTTGTGATCAATTACTAACAGATGTGCAAAATCCTTGACGCTGCTCATTTTCTCAAGTTTGGCAGTTTGGTGCAATAATATTTTAAGGCAATTTCGTAAAAAAATGTTCTCTTCTTTCGGAGGGCCCCTACGTTCGGGGGCCCTGGGGCACTGCCCCGGCTGCCCCGGTGGTAGCTACGGCCCTGATCTGGAAAATATTTAAACGATGAGCAAAAAAAAGAATGATTGCATGATGTAAACTATATTGATTCCCCAACTGTACTTAAACAGTGAAATATTCGTATATACAAGGTGTCTCACCAGCTTGTGCCTTTGAAAGTTTCTTGGGATTTTACATCAAAACTTTTAAATGACCGCCATTTTTAGACGGAATAGAATTTATTTCCAAATATTTTATTTACTTTAGAAATGTATGTACTTAAATTGTGTGGAAAGTCTCAAAGTAGTAGCTGTGTAGTGGTTTTTGTAGTGGTCGAAATCCTTTGGCTGTAGGATTTACTAAATTCCCTCCTTTTCACCTTAATGTTGCGGAAAGATTTTCAAGGGAATTCTGATCCAGTCTGCTGGTGAGCAAAAACTGGTATTCCTCTTGTTTTAAATCTTGCCATAGTAGTTTATTTATTTCGGCATTTAAAATTATATTTCCTGTACTAGTTTGGGCATTTAAGAAGTTTGAATTGATTAGTAATTCTAATTACCATTATAATATAAAATCCCTTATTTCTGTCCTCCATGAAACACACATATTCTTTAACATAATATGATAGCAATGATATTTAACTCACCTGCACTAGAGTAGAATCTAGTTGGCTGTTCGATAGTATTGATGGAGAGTCTTCTTTACTTAAGCTCAAATAACACTCATCGTTTAAACGAAAAAAGCTTAAATCACTGTCGTTTTTAAGATTTCGTTTGCTCCCAAAATACATACACGAAGTAGAAGCCATGGTAGAATTTAAAAAAATCACTTATTTCCAAAGAATACGATAACACCCGAAAATTCGCTATCAAACGAACGTACTACTAAAACTGAGATTTTCTAACAATAATAATTTTACAAATACTAATGACTAAAAATTAAGGAGCTTCGATTGGGTGGAAGCGTGAATACTAGGAAATTTGCCTGACAAACCATCACAAACGGTAGTCCGACGTTTCCCGGAATAAGGTATGGGTAGAACCTTAACTCGCCCATGATCTATGGTGAGATATAGACCTTACAAAGTGTTGAAAGAAATGAGCTAAAATGAAAATGAATAAACAATGCAATGTTACAATAATCTCAAATAGGCAAACTCATTTAAATTGGTATGTTTGCTAATATTTAGGACTATTTCAACCGTCTTCTCTTTTTTTAATTTTGTATTATTTTAAGATAGAATTTGGCGCGGTAGTTTTCCGAGTCATTAAAAACAATTAGGAGGTTTAAGTTACTAGCCAATATATTGTAAAATATATTAGTTTTAAATATTTAAATGATTTCATTATTTAATGGAATACTGGATGATATTTTACCTCGATGAGTTGCAGTTTGCAAAAAGATACCAGATATTGTTATCACTTTGAATAATATATTGTACTTACTTTATTAGTAAAACATTAACATTAAAAGAGCTCAGATTGAAATTCATTTAAAGCTAAGCGCTTACAATGAGCATTTCAACTGAAAAATGATAAATAAAAACGCATATCGACGACATCTTTATATTTCAAAAATAGTTAAAAGAAAGTAGAACCAATGTTTATATTTTTTTTGTAAAATTTTAAAGGCATTTTGAACCCTTTATATCAATTATAAATTATACTAAAATCTAGTATGTAGATACTGTTAACTATTCAATGGCTTTAACTTAAATTATGAATTAGGCGGCGCGTTTATTTATATGAATTTCGGCTTCCATTTTCATGTTATTTATCAACAAGAATAAACGATAAATTATCAATGTTCCTATCAGTGTTAATATAGATTCAAACTGTAATCATAACTATAAAAATGAGGTATAAGCCTACAGAAAAATAATTTCAATACTTAAACAATTACTGGATATATCATATCAACTTTCAAACTATATTAGATAGTCTTTGCTAATAGGTAATTGATATTGTACAAAATAATGTATTTACTAATAACTCTTTTACATGTGTTAATTATAAGACAAAACGTAGATAAGTCAAAATTCAATCCGATGTGTACAATTACATTTCTTATTTTAAATATATTTTAGATCAATTTTCTTCTTTATTTATTGAGTATATAAATTACAGTGAACGACATTAAACAGGATAATAAAGTTAAAGTCCAAATCCCTGGGCAATATTGTCAACAACCTTGTGTAATACTTAATGATAATATAAATTATTGGTTCTGAATTAGGGCTACAAAGGATATATGTAGTGATGGGCTTATTCGAATGAAAAATAACCGGTTATCCGGTTATTGAAATAACCTGTGTAACTCGGTTTTCGTTCCAAGTATTCGAATGAAAAATAACCTCATCCTGATACGTACTACGTGCCCTATCTCAGCAACCTGCGAGTGATCGAAATTCTGTAAATAATACATTATTCATAACTCATAACCATAAGCAAGGGAGATTGTACTGAAAACACCATTTGGGCCTCTCGCTCTACAGTTTTCTCCCTTGCTTCCTTGCCGACTAAGGCTCGCGGTCGATCCATCGTCATATGATATGAACTAGAGATGATCCGAATACTCGTATTCGTATTCGCGAGTATTCGCTTTATTTTCAATATTTGTATTCGTAATCGTATTCGCCAAAATTAACACGAATATTATACGAGTATTTGACATTAAAATTATAGAAATATATATAAGAATTTTAATAAAAATATAAAACAATTATTCATACATTAAATAAAATAGTTTTTTAAATATTAACCATTCTATAACATTAAATAAAAAACAAAACTATTTTCCATACTATTTCTAAAATGTGCAGCGCGTACAAAAACGATGTTGATGTTGATATTATTCACTCAAGGTCATGTATTCGTATTCGTATTCGCGAATATTCATAAGAGTATTTGTTTTCAGTATTCGTATTCGCGAATACGAATTTTTGTATATTCGGAACATCCCTAATATGAACAGAAATCAATTTTTTGCCGCCTTTAACCCGGCCGATCGATAAAGATAAACGTTTTACCACTGTTTTTTATTGCGATTAGCAAGCAGTCCCGCATATTTCTTTCTTTCTACACTTCTTAATAAATACCTCTTAATTTCCAATACATAACACATAATGTACATATTATGTTTTGGTTATACATCGGAAGAATGTAGGAGTAATCGAGCTAATGCAGAATAAAACTCATACAAATACAACAATATATTATAATTATTATAAATCGCTGGCAATCGAAAACAATAAAGGTGTATCCAGATATATTTCATTCATATCCACAATTACTTATTGCACAAACTCCTTAGAAATAAAATAAAAATAATTTATACAATTATTATAAGTAACGATTAACCGAGTTCCTCTGCTATCTGCAAGTTACGATGCCGACGCAGATGACGCTGAACCGCGTAACCGGCAAACCGGCGAAATCGAAACGAATCGAGAGCCAAAATTTATTCGAATGATTATTCAAATAATCATTCGGTTATTAATATTAGTCGAATGCAAATAATTCGGTTATGAAAATTGTCCGGTTAAGCCCATCACTAGATATATTAATAGGCTACACAAAAAATTGGGATCGCCTATAATACTAAATCTAGTTTCGGTACAAATAGTTCATGAGTGTCACAGCAACACAACAGGTTCGATATATAAGTCACACCAAGTTATTGTGTGTGCAGACGACGTGACTTTAGTGACGCGAAACATAAGAGACATTCAAGAAATCGTACAAAAGCTAGGAAGATCTGCAGAGCAAATGATCTACGAATAAATGTGCAGAAAACAAAATACATGTACAGGGTGGTAAGAAACTAGTGAATTATATCATTACTGCGCTCTCCAGAGGGTTCATAGGGTTATTTCTTACAAATCATTTTCAAATACTCAGCTCTATTCTCTTAGAATCGTTAAAATAAAATTTACTTCTTTAGCAAAAATGTGACAACGCTGTTTAAGTAAATATACCATGTTGCTATGAAACATGCATAAATTGCAATGCAATTTTTTCGTAATGTTGCAAGATCTAAAGTTAATGTTTTCTTTATATTTTTTACAAGAAACTTGAAATATTTTGTATATAAATAGAATATTTTGATTGCACGGTAATTAACGAAGTATTTCTGGATAGTAGGAGCATAATCATGTACTTATTTCTACCTTCAATATATAGTACTTATATTGTATACCTAGGCGCTAAAGTGGCTATTTTCCAGGACGAAAGAAGATATGGACAGGCGAGGCGCAGCCAAGCCTGGCCACTTCTTGAGACCTGGAAAACCACTTTACCGCCATGGTTTACATATTATTTTTTATCCTACACTATCAGAAAGCTAAATATGTTCAAGATAAACGTAGTTTTATTTAATAAGTAATACAAACACATAAATACATAAGGGGCGGCTGTGGAAATTCAAACGTATCAATAATATGTTGGTGGCACTGTAAGTCTATGTCAAATTCGAGGTTAGCAGGTTAGGTTTTCCGTCAGTTTTGACACAGACTGACTCAAAACCTAACCTGCTAACCTAGAATTTGACATAGACTTACAATACCATATCATTGCAAGGCTAACTGTGTCTATATAAATCTGCTTATTTTCTTGGCTAGCCAACAAAATCTCGTTTCTTGGCTAGCCAGGAAAAACTGGCCCTTCTCGTTTCTATAGGGCCGAGAAAATTTAGCTTTCTGTTAATCTAGGATAAAAAAAGATTAGCCTCAGCTGCTAACAGGTACTGCAACAACTTTGCATTTGAACTGAAAAATTTTAATTGATATTAAAATTTGTTATCAGTTAGTGAAGGCCTACAACATAGCGCATAGATAATCCGTTAGTTTTTCACCACCCTGTATATGGGACAAATAGAAAGATTGACTGAAACATCGCTTAACGTTGAAATCGATGACAATGAAGAATATCGTTTTGATGAAGTGGATATATTTATATTCCTAGGTAAAATAGTGAATAATAAAAGTTAAAAAAAAATGTTATTTGCTACACGGGGAATTTTCTGTACACAAAAGAAAAAGAAAATAATATATAATTTACAACACGGTTGTTCAGGAATTGTCTCGTAGTGTAGCAAATTTTCGCCAGCTAGTTCCTGATCAGGGATGAGGGGGCGGTCCGGAAACGCCACTGGTTCGAGACGGTCCAAACCAGAAAACCTACAGGTGTCCGTGTAAGTTCCTAAACCATTTAGCTGTTTTATAAAAATAATAAAAAACAGAAAACACCAGAAGTTGAAATAACCTAATTATTTATTTGCAGTATGGACAATTACGTCTACTTTCGCGATTATTCCACCTTTCGTCACTGCATTTATATACGGTATAATTACTTTGTCGTATTATTTCTAATTTGGAATTGTTTGGCAGATGTCAAATATTCAATATTGCAGTATAACATATTAATAAAACAAATTCAAGCAGGTTAGCATTAGATAAAAATCTGTTATAAGAGTTGTCCCATTTTTTATTGACCGCAACTGTACACGTACAAACTCTGCATCATACTCGAAGAAAGCAAAATCAATCTGTGATAGGATATTTGTTTGTAATTGGAATTCTAGATTTAATTTAGTTTTACTTATAAAATGTACAAGGTTTTAATGTTAATAAATTTGAAGTGAAAACAAAACTCTACAATTTTAACTCGCAATTCGCTCGAATACACGTATCTCAACTGTAAGGATATAGTGACTTAAAAATCAAGTACTGCGATATCGATAAACGGGAGTCTCATCAAATCGATTCAACGATCAATTAATTTTTATAAACGCGACCTAATCGAATGGTACCATTACGCCTAGGGTGTTTTACACTTAACTGTGTATTTTCAGCGCTAAAAACGAGTTGTTTTTAATGTTTAATCTCCCGGAGATCCACGCAGAAGTAACTAAATTTTAAAATGTTGAGGAACGTTGAATGCGACCAAAATGCTAACAGGCAGAATAGCCAATCTAAGAAATATTAAATACACAATCAGTAAAACTAACTATCTCGCATAACTAACTACATAAGGTGAACGTCAAATTTTCTCGATTTCCCAGCTCAATCGCCAGCATAAAAGGTAGGCAAAACGCATAAAACTTCATAGCACTAACGGTATTTCAGTTTAAGCGATCAGATGGCTAAATCGCTAGCAGATACCTTGTGCTGCATGGCAGGGCACAGCGGCGTCGTCAGAGCAGCAACAGGGAAGCTGTACTCGGGGATGCTGTCCAACGAATGTGCAACCTTATATGCTACAGGCTTTTCTCCAACTACTGCACTGGGGAAAAGACCTTGTAGTCCAAACTTCGGAAAGCTGTCACACTGGGGAAAAGTCGTGTGGTCGAAGTTTCGAAGGCTACCACATAAGTTGAGGGTGCTCAGAACTGCGTGGGGGTTGGTCCTTCGGGTGCTTCAGCAAGCGACATCAATGCCACAGGGGAGCACATGTAGAATTGGGTATGAATAAGACGAAAAAGGGAAAAGGAGGCCTAAAATTACACTCAAACCGAACTATAAAAACATATTAGAGCCGGTGGCCTTACGTAAGTGATCTTGCATAAATAAATTATTATGCCCGTATAACTGGCTTCATTCTAGCAATTTCACACAGCATTTCCTAAGGCTGATCAGCAGAATTCACAATAACTTTGGAATTTACATTATCTACATGAAGTGAAAATTCCAAATTGCACATGCAGCCCCAGAAGGAATAATCTCACGAAATCAGTCTCATAAAATGGCCGCCGGAAATCGTACTCTCAATCTATTTTGAAAACCTACTATAATCCCCTAAATATTCAAGGATTTTAAAATATCCCAAAAATGAGAAATGAGTATGCAAGCAAATATACACTTAGGGACTGTAGGTCACACTCGAAACATTTTCTCGACTGCATCTGCATGTATTTAAACGAAAAATTATACGTAACAATTCTTGACTCCATCTAAATGATAAATTACACGTAACAAAATAGAATCACGTATAAATTTAAAAAAATAGGTGTGGGGCAGCTTTAAACGATATGCTAGCCCAAAAATTGTAGCGAAAGGTTAAAAAACGAATATATCAAACGGTGGTTAGACCAGCGTTGCTGTACGCGTTTGAGACGTGGGTAATGAACATAAGTTAACAACGAAAGTTGAGTGTACTGTCACAGGCCGAAACGATACTTAAAAACAAAATAAAAAACAACCTGTAACAATAATTTGCTTTCAGTCGGGACTAGAGCGGTTTGAGGTACCTGAAATGAACTTGCGTGCTACTTCAGAGTAACGGTATGTCAAGAATGTTAATTAAGCCAGGGGCGTCACAAGGTTAAACTTAAACTCAAGGTGTTCACGACATCCCTAATCTTGAAGAATCAGCAACGGAGTCGCATCAAAGTCGTGAAATGGACATCTGTTCTCTTACCTTGTCTTAAGCCAGGGCTGTCCAACATGTGGCACGCGGGCCGCATGCGGCCCTCCAGGATATTTTTGCGGCCCGCGGATCACTATACTTTCAGGAAACATGAATCTCGAATATACATTATAAATAATTGAAAACAATTTAAAATAGGTACATAGGACAAAGGTACAAAAATATATCATTAGTAAAAGAATTTTCACTTTATCTTTCAACATTGTGTTAGGAAACAGTCCCGCCCACTTCCGATGTAAGGCTTGTCTTGTCCGTTGTCTCAGTCTGGCAGTTGCCACCAACGCGAATTTTGCTATAGCGAACACCTGTTTTTGATTGTTTTTTAGTAGTGTTTAGTTCTTCTAGTTGTTAATTGTTGTTAACTAATGCTTACTTTGACAGTTTTTACTTACCAACGAATGTTATTTTATCTAGCTTGCTTATCTCTGTAACGCTTGCTCCTGTATTAAATTTTTATTATACATAACATGTATTTAAATTTGATACATCGCCTAATCAAGCGCTGCCTCAATTCAACGCGTGAACTGGCGATAAGAAATCCTAGCCGCTCCAGTGGAAGCTAGGGCAAGTACCCCGATAACGCGGCAGAAAAGGTATAAAAGAAGATAGCACTGTCAGTTCCAGTAACTTGAGAAAATTCCCCCTTGAGTCCACCAGTCCTGATCCTGTCCTGTCCTCTTCTACCTGGGCCCTCCGATCTGACACGCTGAACTGTCTAACGGAGTAGGTCTCCAACCCTTACCAGACCAGGCTTCAAGGGAGATGACGTGTTGTACTGTCAGCCCGAGAAATTAAAATTTTCCGCAAAAGCAAGACCGCTAGAATTCGATTTTACCTTGATTGTTGAACTTTCTTGGGAAATCGAATCCCTGAGGCTTTAACCCTGTCTTAATACGCTGTACTGTCTTGAAGGGCTAACTGCTTAAAGGCCATTTCCGACCGCCTAATTTTTAAACGCAAATCCCGGCGCCTAGCAAGGTGAAATAGTCCTCATAACCTCATTTTACTAATAATTAAAACTGTAACCTGTAGGAATCGCAGCCTCTACCCCGCGTGTGAGCGGCTAGAGTCCTGTAGCCGCCCTTCATAAACCCACCTGCAGGGCCCCTTTTTGGTCATTAAAAAGCGAATTCCTTGACTTCGACGTTCGATTCCGCAGCCCGCAAATTCCCTACCGGGGGGATGTCAACATAATTTTCCGGCTCAAGGCGAATAAATTCCATCTGCAGGATTTGACACCGCGTTCGCCCCAAGAACGACGCCTAGCCGTCGTAAGGTATCAGCCACCTCTGCACCAGGATTTAGGCACTAACGCCCCCCCCCCCTAGGTAATCCTTAAAATCGCTAAATTCGCCGGAAAATTACAGCTTAAAATCACTGTTGAGTGGAAGGTCAAGTTTGCAGGAACAAAAGACCTACTCAGCCCATTTCCCGAAGTATCGGCATGCGTACCTGCGCACTACCAATAGGGACCTGCAATACTCGCCGGTGCATTGGGTTGCAGCTTGACCCACGAAACAAGACACCGTTCCAGAAGAACATGTTCATTTTAAATAATGTACAACTCAGAGTTATTTTTAATTAATCATTGTAACTAGCTAAAAATATTATATTTGTTTTGGTAATTATCTGGTGTTTTACCCAATCGAATATATATTTGAGTGAACGTATTTCTCCGATTTGAGCTTAGCCGAGGGCCAACTATTTGACGCCTTTAGTAAGGGGGTGAAACGTCACATCTCTATACGTAAATTTACATTAATTGATGTATTTTTTTTCTTTTGTCGGTATCTCAAGAACGGAAAGGAATTAACCTAAGGTGAATATGACTTTTTTTGTTTAGAATCACTCCTAGAACATATGGTGTAAGATTGTCGGTTACCTCAGGAAACACCCTGTATATCTCTTTTATGTTTCAATGCTTTTTGTAATGTAACCTAAGCTTCTTGAATAAATAAATTTAGTATTGAAATATACACGTTTTCTATTTATTAAAAATCACTCACTGTAGAAACTTTTGCCTATCTCGCATTATGCGCAGGGCTGATTTATTGGGGTAGCGAGAAGGGGCACTTCGGAGGCTGTTGAGCGAGGTTGCTAGCATTTAAGAGTTAGTCTGCATATTTTAGCTGTACTGTTCAGTTTATGTATTTTCGCCAATATACGTTTATTTAATTCAACCGTGTTATTATTTGATATTTTGGTGCCGAAACCCGGGAACGGAACGGAACGGAAAGTGAAAATAAAACTGAACACTAACGCGAATATTCTGAAGTTAAAGTGGAACGGGAACGAGAATATTCAAATCGTGCGGTTAAAATACGGGCTCAGCGATGGAAGTGAAACGAACGGTGTGCAGGTCGCAGTTAACGAAAACAATCAACTACGTAAACGGTTTGCTAGCAGAGGAATACGGTGCTGAAGACATTTATACGGCGATGGCAAAGCTAAAACTTGCGACTGACAATCTTAAGGAAATCGACCGGCAATTAGAATCTTCCCATACCGAAATACTGGAAGAAGAATTCCAGAAGCAGATGGAGTATGAAGAGGTCGCAGTAACCACGATGTCTAAGTTAGAGTTTAGATTAAAAATGTTAGATAGAGCACACACAGAAGCCATGCAAGTTGGGGCAAATGCGCGACATGCAACAAACGAAACGCGGGAAGAAGCACGACCTCATCCCGTAGTCAAGCTGCAACGATTGGAATTGGTGAAATTCGACGGCAGTCCAAAGGGTTGGATTCCTTTTTGGGAGCAATTCAAATCTAACGTTCACGAAAACCATCAGTTGAATAATGGAGATAGATTCAACTACTTAAGGATGTCTGTGACAGGCAAGGCAGCAGAGACAATAGAGGGATTTCCACCGTCGGGAGCTTTTTACGAGGAAGCCCTGAGTATCCTAAAAGAGCAGTTCGGAAACGCTGAACGGCTGATCGAGCAATATTTCGACAGTATAATGAAAATTGAACCAGTGAAATCCAGAAACGACGTAGTTACATTACGCAAAAATAATAATGTCATTACGTCAGCTATGCGTGCTTTAACGATCCTGGAGGTTTCGAAGTCACAATATAACATCATCATAAAATCAAGCCTGATGAAATCGTTACCGACGGAATTGCGTCTAGGATTTTATAGACAAACAAAGGGCAAAGTTTTGGATCACCAAGAAAGTGGTTCTAATGCGTCAGGTGCCGCCTCGACAGAAGAAGACGCCGATCGGCAAGTGAGTGATTTATTGAGGTTTGTCAAGAATGAAATGGAAGCTTTAGAGCAGGCGTTGAAGCCGGATGGAGATCTTAGAGGAAAGGTGCCGGAAGCTTCCAAGAAACCGAGTTACAAGGGAACTGCGTCCAGTTTATTAGCGACCCAAAATAAAGCTATAAATAACTGTTTCTTTTGCAAAGGCGAACATCCGACCGAGGGGTGCGATGCAGATATTTCCTTGGAACGGAAGAAAGAAATGCTGAGGGCCAGTGGACGCTGCTATCGATGTACAAAAGGATCCCACAGTTCAAAGTTTTGCCGAAACAGATACTTGAGTTGTAGGAAATGCAAAGGAAGACACGCTACCACATTGTGCGACCCAGCATGGGTTAATCTGGGCAAAACTGGACCGACAATAAATCTTCCGGAAACAAGTGCCGGCAGTGCGCCGACCTCATATGTGTCAAGTTTGATGACAAACATAAAGAAAAACGTGTTACTACAAACTGCCTGTGTTTACGCGAGTAACGGAAGTGCTTCTATGAAACTAATCCGCTTAGTGCTTGACGGTGGTAGCCAGCTTACTTTTATAAAAGAAAACGTCTCAAGAATTTTAGGGTTACCAGTAGTAGGGCAACATCGCGTTAGTATCGCCGCTTTCGGGAACAATGGGCCGGTACCATCGAATCTTTATAATCGCGTGTTAATAACTTTGAAGGGACAATATACGGATGAAAAATTAACGATTGAAGCCGTGGAAGTGCCGGAAATTTGTATGGACAATTTAAACATTCCAAGTGAAAGTGTTGCAGAGTATAAACATTTACAGTTAGCGGATTACGTGCCTAAAGACACTGATCGGTCGTTAATGTTTGAAGGGATTAACTTATTGATAGGCGCAGATAACTATTGGTCTATAGTTACTGAACCGAATCTTCGCCTAAGTGATCATCTAGTAGCCGTTAATACCAAATTTGGCTATACGTTACACGGACCGACCCCAGTAGATGCCACAACAGTTGCCGTTAATTTACAAACCGTGCTACACGCAACAGTTTCAACCAGGGAGTCGTCAGTTGAAAGACTATGGGACTTGGAAACCATAGGGATAGCGAATGAAGACAATCAAGGAGATCCCTCCAAATGGAAGCCGTACGTTGCTAATCGCACAAGGGAGATCCAATCGCTGTTCAACAACATACAAGGCTGGTTCGATTGTCCAGGTCGCGAAAATCCTGCGGACTTAGCTACTCGCGAAATTACGAGATATAGTGACTTTGATCGGGTAGTGCGAATAGCGGAGTATGTATTGCGCTTTACGGGAAATTGCAGACGCAAAACCAATAAAAACATTGGAAATTTGAGGCTAGACGAAATCGAAAGTGCAGAAAGGTGTGTACTTAGGCAGTCACAGCAAGAGGTTTACCTTTCAGAGGTCAACAATCTGAAGACAATTGGTGCGGTCGAGAGCGATTCCAGTATTTCGACTTTAAAACCCTTTTTGGACAAGGACGGACTGTTACGCCTGGGGGGTCGCCTTCAGAATTTAGAAGCAAACTTCGATCTTAAACATCCCATAATTTTGCCGAAGGGTGCACATTTGAGTAAGATATTGATTACCAAAATTCATAGAATTGTTCACCACAGTGGTGTAAATGCCACTCTTTGTGAACTTCGCAAACGGTTTTGGATAATTCGAGGTAGGCAATTAATAAAATCGGTGTTATCGAAATGTGTCGTTTGTAAGAGGTTACACGGAAAATCAGCATCGGCGCCGTTTGCACCATTGCCCAAGGATCGAATAGGGCAGGCGAAACCATTCGAAATAACCGGAATTGACTTCGCAGGGCCATTGTATTTCAAAGAAAAGGGCCTTACACAAAAGTGTTATATTTTTCTGTTTACCTGTGCGGTAATAAGAGCTGTGCATCTGGAGCTCGTTTTAAACATGGATGTCGCAGCCAGTATTTGTGCTATGAAACGTTTTTTTGCACGTAGAGGTATACCAAGGATTATTTACTCAGATAACGCGAAAACACTTAAAAGGCTGTCCTCAGAATTTAAAGAATTGAGTAATATAATAGACAGTCAAGAATATCCAAATTTATAAACCAGCGTCGGATCAGTTGGAAGTTCATAGCCGAGAGAGCTGCTTGGCATGGTGGTTTCTATGAACGGCTTGTTAAAAGCGTGAAGGATGCCTTAAAAGCTACTATAGGACGATCTCTGTTAAACAGAGATGAATTATTCACTCTTATTACAGAAATTGAAGCTACAATTAACGGACGACCACTGACGTACATCGGCAGTGAACATACGGATCCACTACCATTGACACCGGCACATTTCTTGTTAGGCCCCGGCCTAACTACCATACCATCCATAAACGGGAATGTCAAAGGAGATGCGCTAAGAAAGCAGTGAAAACAAAGAACTAGGGCACTGGACTACTTTTGGAAAAGATGGCGAGAGGACTATTTGCAGTTACTAAGAGGAGCCCATCACAACGTTAATGTGCGCGAGTGCCCAGTGAAAGAGGGCGATGTTGTGCTAGTGCATGGGGTTGACAAACGCCGACTTTTGTGGAAATTAGGCATAGTGGCAGAAACTATTTCAGGACGCGACGGGAAGGTGCGTGCGTGCTACGTAAAGTGTGCGAACGGAACAATTTTAAGGCGCCCAATACAGCTTCTATATCCTTTAGAATTAAGTAGTACATAATTTCGCGGCCGGAGGATGTAGAAACTTTTGCCTATCTCGCATTATGCGCAGGGCTGATTTATTGGGGTAGCGAGAAGGGGCACCTCGGAGGCTGTTGAGCGAGGTTGCTAGCATTTAAGAGTTAGTCTGCATATTTTAGCTGTACTGTTCAGTTTATGTATTTTCGCCAATATACGTTTATTTAATTCAACCGTGTTATTATTTGATACTCACAAAGTCGCATACGACACATTTTACGATGCGGCCCTCCTAACCTTCAAATTTTTTACGGTGGCCCTTGGGCCCCTTGAAGTTGGACAGCCCTGTATTAAGCTATTAATTTCGCTATAAAAATACGTTCTGCATAGCTGCTTTACAACAAAATAATAAAGGAGACAAACTAATATTTAGAACACTATAATGAACACACCAAATCACACGAATCTGGTGCAGTAATAAAAAGACTAATTTCAATTATTGTTCTCTATATGACGTCACGAAAATACAACCGTCAAAAGAAAAAGAGAGAGAGCTACCAGAGAGGTCATAGGGTAATGGCCTATGTAGTGCGGCGGGAGATGCAACAGGAATGACCCGGTGGCGATGGAAGCTACTAAGCTTCTAAGAACTTCGCAGTCATATGATTTTTGATTCGATATAAAATCAATATTTGGGGACCAAAGATAAAACACTGCACAACTGTTAATGTGCATAGTACAACTTAATAAATCCGAATTATATAAAGCTGCCCTACAGCCGGTAATGTTATGCTTGCAAAGCACCACACGAATAGTGATGGTCATTATTTCATTAACTGTGAGTTAATCACTGATATAAAAAATCACTACTAACACCTATTACTAAAGATGCTATAAAACTGTGACGTGATCATGACTTTTCGTTCGAGCCAGGTCTACCATGTTAAACAAAATAATATCTTGATGGTATGAGATGCGATGGATATTACATAAATATGGCTTAGGGTCCATTTCTGCTTGTTATCATAAGAACTTACACACAAGCGAATTCAGTCTAAATGATTTTTTTTGCATTAATTTCAGGACGTACCATTCCATCTAAAAGTTCACGATGTATAGTTTAGGTGGAAAATCAAATCAACAGTTCATGTTTAAGCCAATATAAAATTATTTAAGCACATACTTAGGAAAATATACTAAATACAAATCCAGTTATAGGATAACCACAGTTAAAAGTAACATTTTCAATTGTTTCAATAATAGCATTCAAATAAACCGCTACAATGCCTTTTTTAAGCAAAAACCACATACATCTTCCCATCGAAAACTGTTTAAAACGAACATTATTAAAACCAAAATAGGCCTTAGATTATGTTGTCTTACGATGTTTCTGAATTTTAGCAATGTATTACAGTTTCAGCTCCAGTCGAGGACTGTTTTGATAATAAATTGGTTCTCATCGGTAGAGGTATCTGCTTGTAGGCAAAGGCCAGCGAATTCCGGGCTTCCAATATACTCTTAGATACTCGTATATGAACGGAGCATGAAAGTCATGATCACGTCAAGCTTAAAATCACTGATAAAAAAATCACAGTAATGATTCAGTGTTTGCAAAATTGATATCGCTCATCATTAATCACGAATTGCAACAGCATTACATCCTGTAGCAATCTTTATCCAGACACAATGAAACACCTCTGACTGAATTTTACCTCTCGTCGCAGATTTAGAAGTCAAGAGCAATGCTTTAACTGAAAATGAAATGTGCAGCTCACCGGCTTCTTTAATCGCTTCTCGGAGGCTGTAACGACAGAAACAGTAATTCCTCACGAAACTATACAGACGTTAATTGCAAGAAATAGTCTCCCCACTCTCGCAGGGAGATCAGGAAAAATCCCCGATGCAATTTCAGCGAAATAGCCAGCATTGTTTAAGTATGAAGTCCCGCTGCAAGCGTAGCATTTTTATTCGGTGGAAGTAAGCGGGCTGGACCGCACTTGGCCCAAAAGGTCGATAGGTAACTGAATTACGACAAGTAACATTATTAATTAAAAAGAACCCAACAATACAGGCATATCAAGGGAAAGAGAATGAAGAAATTTGGGAGAACTCAGGAAGCTGTATAAGAGCCCTGGTATCGCAGGAAAGGTCAAGGCAAGACGAAGGGGGTGGCTGGGACATGTACTATACATGACATAGGACTAAATACCCAAGAAATTGATGGAAACAAGACTTGGCGAAACCAGAAAACAAGTAAGGCCCCAAAATACATGAAAGGGGACAGTAGTAATAGACTTAAGAGAAATTGGAGTTACAGGGTGGAAAACAAAAATAGGAATCAGGACAAAATGGAGAGCAGTTGCCACATAAGCCTTGGACCTACGATGCCGGCAGAGATAACATATACCGTAAGTTTACTCTTACTGAAGCAGATGTTATCACTGTTAAGCGTCACGACAGCTGGAAAAGTTTTAGCATTGTTAAAGATTTAGAGGTCAATTTAAGCTTTCTAGTTCTTTAATTAATTGTTAGTTATCTTGGCGTCCTTGACGGGCGTCTTCTTTCACAAAATTTGATTTTGCGGAAACATACTAACAGTTCGATTTTGCACTAAGTTGTCAACACTGGTTACGGCCCTGATGTTTGCGCTTGTGCATATTATGAATATGAGCATAAATAATATGTAGAAATGTGTACATCTCAATGGATGTTTGGCCTTCACCGTGTGTGCACTTGGTGATTCAGGCAAAAGCCCAGCGATGTAGCCCCAGCTCCCAGGTAATCAAAGAAGTAGACTTAAACGGGTATAAAAGTACAATTCCCGGCCCGTCCAAAACACTTTAAGTTCAGCTTCATCCAGCGAAGTAGCCCCAAACCGAATTAACTTTCATCCCATGAAGCTCCAGCCAACGTAAACTTTTGAGTCCTGCATCATCCCGGCGAAGCAACTACAGCCCAGCAGAGAAGCTGGAGCCTCGCGAGTCCACTTCATCCTGCAAAGCAAGCACTCGCCTGCAAAAACTTGAGTCGAGAGCTTAAGTATAGAAGTCTTTCAGAGCCCCAGAACTATCTAGAAAACCTGGACATTATTTCATAAAACAACTTTTCACTTTGTTTTATAAAATATACTTTGCTAAATCCTTCCAATTGTTCACTTGCACATAATTTTGATGAGATTTTACTTTTCAACTTTTTAAAAATATTTTTTATGTAGCAGAAAGTGGGTGAAAATTGCAAAGTGCAAAGTGAAAAGTTGCAAAGTTGATTTATGAAATAGGGCCCTGAATCCCTTGTCGAGCCGATACTTGGTGGCAAACATCCCCTAAACTGTTTCCGGGCTTTGAGCCAGTTGAAGTGCAGTTGTGGAACAACACCACACTCACAAATATTTGCACAGCACCGACCGACCAAAAATTCTTACCTTAAACACATTCGACTAAAATTACATACAGCACACCTAAGGATTTTGACCTACCAACTGCTGTAGAACTGAAGCCCTGCCGCCACGCACCAGTATCCCTTAGGTTGCAACCCATCCCGGTGCTATTAGCCCCAATGGAGCTGTAGAAATATCGGAAGGCGAAAGGTGAAAGGGCGCGGGGGTGCACGCACGCAGCTTGCACTGAGCGGGATGCGTCTCCGGAACTTTGTCAGAGCAGCGTCCAGAGGGTGGTTGTGGTAAACATTTATACAAATTTATTAATTACATCATACGTGTTAGAAGTACCAAATGTATTTTATTTAAAATCAAAATACAGTCCACTCTATCGACGAGACATTTTGGTCCTACGATCCCGATCTACAGGAGTATAACAAAAAGAAGAGTTTCACCGACAACGCCGTAATGGACGCCATGCCGCAGAGGACAAAGGGCAATTAACAGAAGGCCGCTTCTACCCGAACCTACGACACCACAGCTATTTGGCTAATTCAGCAACAACCAGGCTATTTTTTGTTGGGAATTACCACGGTGCAAGGATCTATTTTCCGGAAATATTAAGAAGTGAGTCCATTTTTCTTCCATTTCCTTTGTTGTTTCAATTAAGTCACGCGTTGTACAATTACGGTTACAGTGTTTTCAATTCATTTTTTATATACGTGTTAAATTACCTTATTCAAGGGTAGCTAAATTAACAACGCTTATTGCACATTCTGTGTAATTCAGCACACCATTCTATTTGTGGGGAATTATATACAATGGCTACTGAAATGTCTCAATTAACGAAAAAGAGGGGTGCAATTAAGCATAAACTGACTAATTTTAATTAGTTTTTGACACCTATTCAAGAAGCATTTGAAAATAAGGCGGCAATTCCTGAAAAAACAGTGGTAGATTTGAAATTACGAGTTGAAAATTTGGTAAATTTATTACAAGAATTTAAGGAAGTTCAATTACGTATCGAATATTTATGCGAGGAAGAGTAACTGGAGCGAGAATATTTACAAAGAGATAATTTCACTGAGTTGTATTCATCAAGCTTAGCTACAAGCAAAATTATCTTAGATAGCATCAGGCTAGGCGAGAGAGATAGCGATAAAGGTCCTGCGCAACTATATCAGGGTGGAGATGCAATACAAAATATTAAACTTCCCGTAATCGATCTTCCAAAGTTTAATGGGAATTATAATATGTGGTTAGAATTCAAAGACACATTTGAATCCATGATTCACTTAAATACTTCAATTGATAATATTCAGAAATATCACTATTTACGCGCAAGCTTAGAGAGCGAAGCCCTTAAGGTTATATATACAATCTTTAGAATTTTCTTCAAATAATTATATGGTAGCATGGGAACTTTTATACAACAGATTCAACAATTCAAGATTATTAGTGCACAATCATATAAAATCATTGTTTGGTTTAGAATCCTTGGTTAAAGAATCTTTTGCAGGGTTGCGCAATTTAATAGATAATGTTAACAAGCATTTAAGAGCTTTGGAAACTCTTAAGCAACCGTTAAACATTGGGACACAATAATTATTTTTATTGTATCATCGAAGCTTGATAAACAAACTGCTCGTGAATGGGGAAAACACAAAATTTCAAATGACTTTCCACAACTAGATGAAATGTTTCAATTTTTGCGAATAAGGGCAGATTGGTTGGAAACGTTAGAAATTAATCATTCCACAAAATTTCAAAGGGATTATAAGGATAAACGCAATGTAAAACACATATCACTTGCCAGTTCAACAAGAAAATGCAATTATTGTAAACAGGACCATTTAATCTATAATTGTGAAGAATTTTTAAGGTTGGATACACCATCCAAAATTAGTAAGGCACAAGAATTAAAACTTGTAAAAATTGCTTATGCACCGACCATGTAGCAAAATATTGCAAATATGGTTCGTGTAAAACTTGCAAGAGAAAACATAATACAATGCTCCATGTATTTACTTTAGCAGAACATAATGGTCAATTCAACAATCCAAGTACATCAACTCAAGTAGCATTGTCCAGCTATAGCCTACACATGCCTTATGTACTATTATCAACCGCACTCGTTTCTGTTTGCGACTCGCACGGAAAATATTATAATGTTCGACTACTATTAGACAGTGAATCCCAGTCCAATTTTATATCAGCCCGGTTGTGTAAAAACCTCAATTTAGAACAAGAGGCTACGAATATTTCTCTTGTTGGTGTTAATGCGATTGCTTCAAATATAAACTCCAAGTGCAGTGTGACAGTAAAATCGTTATATAGCAATTTGATGTTAACAATTTCTTGTTTTGTGCTACCAAGAATAACTGATCCCTTACCGACATCTAATTTTAATATTAGTTCTTGGAAAATTCCAAACATTTACTTGGCAGATGCTAAATTTAATGAATCTTCTGAGATTGATTTACTGATAGGAACAGGTCACTTTTGGAACCTAATTTCAAATGAACAAATTTCATTAGGTCGATCCTTACCAGTATTACGCAACACAGTATTTGGTTGGATATTCGCAGGTACAATTAATTCACCTACAAAAACTGTTCATTGATGCTTATCAAAAACGACTGATTTAGCTGACACTGCGAAAATTTTGGGAGGTGGAAGAGTGTCCAAACAATATTCACTATTCGAGCGATGATATCCAATGCGAAAATCATTTTGTAGAAAATGTCACTAGGAACTCCGACGGTAAATTTGTAGTTAGGATTCCACTAAAACATTTACCTTCAAATTTAGGAAATTCCCAAGATACTGCAATTAAGCGATTTTTGCAGTTAGAACGTAAACTAAATTCCAATTTAGCACTAGGGAAACAGTATAGAGAATTTATGCACGAATATGAAAAATTAGGGCACATGACTGTTTGTGATAAAGTAGAACCTCAGCATTTGACATTTTTTCTACCACATCACTGTGTTTTTAAAAACGATAGCTTAACAACAAAACTTAGAGTCGTTTTTGACGGTTCCTCACAGTCAACGTCTGGTTGGTCACTAAATGATCTACAATTTACTGGGCCAGCAATACAAAATGATATATTTTCAATTATAATACGATTTAGACAGTACAGGTGGGTGGTATCAGCAGATATCGAGAAAATGTATAGACAGATTTTGGTTCATCCAGATGATAGGTACTTACAAAACGTAGTCTGGAGGTACCATCAAGATGACGATATTTCAATTTATCAGTTAAATACAGTTACATATGGAACAACTTCAGCACCATTTTTAGCCATTCGATGTTTGAGACAATTATCACACGAAATGAAATCTAAGTACCCATAGCTTCAGAAATAATTGCACGTGATTTCTTTGTTGACGACTTAATTACCGGTTTTGATTCCATGATGCCATTGCAGTATGTTCCGACATAGTAAACATTCTAGAAACTTCCAAATTTGTACTGAGGAAATGAAATTCGAATAGTGTTAATTTTATGCGACAAGTACAAGATTCTAAAGAACCAGTTAATTGGTTATATATAGAGCTAACGACCAAACAAAAACTTTAGGTATTCAATGGAATAGTAAAACTGACATCTTAAGTTATAGAATAGCTGAATTATCAGAATCTTATACAGAGAGATTTTTCTTACTACGAACACGGCAGACGATATGTCGAATTTACAAATGCCGAGAATTTAACTTTGACAGTTCGCGTATTTTGTCAGTAGATAATATCTGCTGTCATTTCTATCTTAAAATCGATAACTACGAAGCAACGGATCAGTGCAAATTGTAAAATGGTATTATCAGGGTCCAACGGTCCGGGAAATTCAAAATTCTTTCACAACATTTGAAAATAGGCGTTCTTTATCGTTATCAACGTTACATGGAGTTATTTCAAATTTTGGAAACTTTGGATGTGTTTCTCCCCAAAAGCACAAAAGCCCTAATGTTCCCAATGAAGACAGGTATTTAAAAGAGGTTTGTATTACCGCTAATGACTATCCAGACTATTTATTTAAATAAATTGCAGAACTAGTAGATTTAGCTGCGATATTCTTCCCGCTGGCCATTTCAGAAGTATGGAATTTTGTGAAACTGTGACAGATATGCCTAAAACTTCCTCTGAAAAGTCGTTTTCACTACAACTAACGATTTGAAGAACTACGTTTAAAAATTAAAAGGGTTGTTCAGAGTACTAGCACTAATACGTTTCTATGATCGCTTAGGATATTGTTTAGCGCAAGAAGGCAGGCTCTTTGAATAAGAGCTAATTTAAACTTCTTGAATTTTGTTGTTTGAAATAAAAATAGTTTTATTTTTGTTTGCATCTTTTTTTTACTGAGTTAGTTTGTCCGGAAGAAAGTATTTCTTTCTTCAGAATGCGTTTAC